>JZKD02S2228987.1:86029-116507 GCA_000966675.3 Picea glauca
TGCAAAATCCTATTCCACATCAAGGTGTGATAAACACCCAACAGGACACACAGCATCCCCCACCTCAGGTGGGACAATACCACAACCCCAACAATCCAGCAAAGCATACAATTCTCCTCACCAGTGAGGAAGAAATCCTTCTACAAACGCGTAATCGTCAGTATCATACACCCGTTGAGTCTATTCCCATCTCTCTAGAAACAAACCCAACACCGACGGGACCCTTGTTGGTGATCCCTCGCCCTTCTGTCGAACCACCACTACACATCCCTCGCATCCCCTTGCGCAGGAATGTCCACAACCCACAGGCTAGGGTGGCTCATAAGTATAGCTTGGTAGATGACTTAGCGCAATCACCGGCTGCCATGTCAGTCTTGGAAGTCCTCCAGACCTGCCCTACGCAGTGGAAATCTCTACTTTCCGCCTCGGGGGCAGTCAACCCTACAGATACTCGACTTATCACCTTTGATCTTGATAGCGGAGAACCTCGTCTTCCCGCCTTGATCGCTTTTCAAATACCAGTGAAAATATGGAACATCACAGTTCATCGGTGTATCATCGATAAAGGTCCCTCTACGTGCATCATGTCCAAAATAGTATGGAAGAAACTTGGTTCCCCGGAACTCATACCCTCTGCCATCACATTACGATCTTATGACGGACGACCATCCTCTCCTGAAGGGATCTTCCAAAATGTCCCCATTGAACTCGGGGGCAAGACTATTCTCATTGATATCGAAGTTATCGACGCCCCACTCGATTATAATATCCTATTTGGTCATAGCTACATGTATGCTATGAAGGTAGTGGCATCTTCCGTCTTTCGGACAATGATGTTCCCCCACAATGGGAAGATCGTGACCATTGACCAAGTCTCACATTATGATCCTAACCCATCTGCCAACCTCGATAAAATTCTTCCTCTCATCCACACCAACCAAGATGCCTACCCACTCGTCGAGATGGGTCCTGGGATTTTCAAAGATCCATCCTTGTTAGGGACATACCACGGAGCACCACCACTCCTTCATCCTACTAATCAAGTATGCATCATATCCTCTAACGAAACCCACACAAAGGATGCTCTTCCTCCTCAGGAGGCTTCAGTCATTCCTGACATCTCACTAGTCGCAGAACCACCTCCGCCGAAGCCTCCTGTGCACTCATCAACCTCAACAATCCATGAATCCACATCCCCTCAAGGGCTTAGTCCCGTTTGGGAAATAGTCCCCCAACCCCTTACCCAAATTCCCTTCTTTTACCCTCCACCAGGTATCGAAGATTTTTAGGTAGCCGCAACGCTCACACTACCGAATATGGTGTTAGCAATCCCCATTTGGTATTTACACCCACCAGAGATGGTCCATTGACCATCCCTTCCCCCACAGGAAGGACTTCCCATGAAAATCCCTGTCCTTACCCCCACCACCCCCCTAATCACTACCCCCCCTACTACAGCTGGGGGCAGAAGAAAGAAGAAAGGTCCCACCGCTCCACTTCCTCCACGCATCCCACCACCTTGCGCACTATGTGAGAAAGAGGGCCACCAAACCAACAATTGTCCCTCAATACCTGAATTACAGAATTTGATCCCTCCCAATCAAACTTCCACAACACCCATCACTACTGCTAATACCACCAACCCTTCCAGTAGTAAAGGGTTGAGGACCAAATACGCTTGCACTATATGTTCAGAGTATGGCCATTACACTCATCATTTCCCAGCACTACCATGCTTTCGGAAGACATTGGCCGTCGTGCGCCAGAACTTCCAGAACCACCCATGCCTTTCTACGTCCTCTTCAACAAATATCACTGACATTCGCTATGTCACCACTTCAGTCAATGAACGTATGAGATGCCCTTTCTCTCTCTACGATTCACTAGCTCATTTTACATACCAGTGTCCTATGATCCTTGAGTACAAGCGACGTCAATTGGCCCTGCTTCACCAAACTGCAGAGGCAATACTTGACATTACCCCGTCACTTGAGGATCTTCATGTCATTTCTCTGGAGCCCGAGGCACTCCCAACGCCTCCATGGTTCTTTAATGACATCTCTGAGGATTTACCTCGCAATCCCCCCAACTCTCCTGCACATTCTTCTATGGACACTCTCCACCCAACCACCATAGGTACCCCTCAGTACTTCAATATATGGTTCATTTCGAGTGAACCCTCACCATCTCCTAGCACTGCTCCCTTTGCTTCTCCATCAAGGGGAAACCACACTATTACCAAGATCACTCCTCACGACCCCTTGTATTCCCGCCATTTCCAATGCGATGAGGAAATACTTGAAGAGCTAAACCGCCCAGACTCTCCCTGGGATGCGCTACACCACCGCACACTCTTCTCTCCACAGGAAGCCCCCATGCCTCCTAACCAAAACCCCATTTACACAATCAAAACCAAAGATTTTATCCCATCTGGGCCTATTGATTGGTTCAAAAATCCCATTCCTTCCCCTGATGTGTTTGAAGAAGGCAACATGGACAACATTTCCCCCACCATCAAAATTGACATTTCCATTAAAAATGGTATCATCGAAGAAATCACCATCGGAGCTGCTTACACTCCCCAGGAAATCGCCGCATATAAAGCCCTCTTCTAGGAATATAGGGATATTTTCGTCTGGTCATACATGGAAATGCCTGGCCTCGATCCCTCTATTGTCGAACATCGCATCGACACCTGGCCCGACATCACACCAGTTCACCAAAAACAGCGACTGCTACACCCATCCAAAGCCACGGCTATCGAAGCCGAAATCGACAAATTACGCACTGTCGAGTTTATTTACCACATCTCTTACACTTCATGGGTTTCCAAACCTGTACCCGTCAACAAAAAATAGGGCACTATCTGCGTTTGCATAGACTTTCACGATCTCAATAACGCATGCCCAAAAGACAACTTTCCAACGCCTTTCATCGATCAAATTATCGACGACTGCGCCGACCACGAGGCTCTCTCCTTTATGGACGGATTCTCTAGCTATAACCAAATACAAATCCACCCAGCCAATCAGTATAAAACCACATTTACTACCCCATGGGGTACCTTTGCCTATCGTGTCATGCCTTTCGGCTTAAAAAATGTCGGCGTAACTTTCCAGCAGGCAATGACATACATCTTCCACGATCTGGCTAAAATCATCCTCGCCTACTTGGATGACCTCACAGCTCGATCCAAGAAACACACCCAACATCTCGATGATTTACGAATCATCTTCCAGTGGTGTCGTCAGTACAACATCCACTTGAATCCCCTCAAGTGTGTGTTCTGCGTCACCGCAGGGCGCCTCCTCAGCTTTATTATTTCCCAAAGCGATATTACCGTGGACCCCCTCAAATTCCAAGCTATCACCGAAATTCCACCTCCTCAGAATTTACGGCAACTTCAGAGTCTTTAGGGCAAAGCTAACTTTCTTCGATGCTTTGTCCCAGATTACACCATACACACACACGGTTTCCTTCACTTACTACGTCATGACATCCCTTTTCACTGGGACGATCATTCCCAACAGTCATTTGATGATATTAAAGAAGCACTTTCAAATGCACCTTTAATTAGTGCACCTGACTATAATCGCGACTACATCCTCTATGTATCAGCATCAGTTGTATCAGTAGCCGGCATCCTCGTCCAGCTCGGAGATGACAATCATGAACATGTCATTTACTATGTTAGTAAGAACCTATCAGGACCACCCTTGAAGTACAAACATGAAGAGAAACTTTCTCTTGCAGTTGTCCTCGCAGTCTAGAAACTGTGCCATTACATTCTACTTCGCACCACAAAGGTCGTCGCAGATTCCAACCCTATGAGATACTTGCTCAGTCGTCGGCAAGTTAACGGAAAATTCGCTCGATGGATCGTTATCCTTCAGGAGTACAACCTCGAGTTTTCAACACCTAAGAGTAAGAAGGCCCTCGTTCTCACCGAACTTGTTACGGCCCTCCCCTCTGACACTACCAGTGCCCCCGTCAACACCGACTTTCCTGACGAAAATCTCTTTTACATCACTTCGGATGATCCTTGGTATGGTGACCTTCTCATCTACCTCTGAACTCAAAAGTTCAGTAACCACCTTTCATGGGATGATCGTCGACGTATTCACCATCAAGCCCCCCGCCACCTTCTCATTGGTGATATCTTAGACAGGAGGGGCGTCGACCCCATCCTTCGTCGATGCCTACCCATTGACGAGGTCGATAGAGTCTTAAATGACTACCACAACGGTGCATGTGGGGGCCATATTTCGGGTATATCCACTGCTCAAAAGATTATCCGAGCCAGTTACTTTTGGCCTACCTTGTTTCACGATTGCATTCATGCCGTGAAACATTGTGAGCAATGCCATCGCTACGCCCATAAAGCTCGAGCTCCCCCCTCCCTTCTTCACCCTGTCATTTCTGCCGGCCCTTTTTGTAAATGGGGCATCAAATTTATGACTTGTAATCTGCCCTCTAGTAATGGTCACAAATACATTGTTGTCGCCGTTGATTACTTCACCAAATGGGCCGAAGCTATGCCCACGTTCAACAACACCGCTGACACTGCAGTGCATTTTTTCTTTAATCACGTCATATCCCGTTTTGGAGTACCACTCCAACTAGTTTTCGACCATGGAAACACTTCGAGAATGAGATCTTCGTCAAACTCTCCTCTCGGTTAGGCTTCTCTCACGAGTTTGCCTCACCCTATTACCCTCAGTCAAATGGACAGGTCGAGGCAGTTAACAAAGTCCTCAAGACCATGTTACAGCGCACGGTTAATAAACATAAAACCAATTAGCATCATATGTTATTTTCTACGCTATGGGCTTATCGAACGGCGGTGAAAACCACTACTGGTTTCACACCATTCCATTTAGTCCATGGGGTTGAGGCAACTCTTCCCATCGAGTGCAAAATTCCCACCTTACGCACTGCAATTGAGCTATTACCTGACACTGCTCCAATGGAGCATCGCTTGCTGAACTTGGAGTCTCTGGATGAAGATCATCGATCTTCCTTACAGAACAACGAGGCAGCTAAAAAATGATCCAAGGCTACCTTTGATCGCCATGTCAACCTTCGATCATTCCGCTAAGGGGACCTCGTCCTGGCTTATGATATCGCTCATGATACCTTTGGCCACGACAAATTCAACTCACTTTGGCATGGCCGTTACATAATCCAACATTGCCTCACCAAAGGCGCATACATCTTGGCCTCCCCCGAAGGCCTCTCTCTCAAAGAACCCGTCAATGGGTTGTATCTCAAGAAATTTTATGCTTAAACGTAGTCATTCTACTTTAGGTTATTTCTTTTTCTAGCATTTTTTAATCTTTTTCTTCCTCCCCTCTCGTCTAAACTATCCTTTGTGCTATTGACAAATTCTTCCTCCACCAACCTACCACATTGGCTATGCTGATGGTGCTAGCCGTTGGACACAACATCTCACTTCGGCTGCTTGGGATCTCTACACCCCCTCACATGAAATGCTACATTCAAGTGGCATATGTTTGGGGACAACAACCAACAACCAAGCTGAATACACTGCGGTCATTGTCCTCTTGGATGACGCCCAACATCATCATATTCGTCACCTTAGCGTCTTCCTCGACTCTCAACTAGTCGTTCTCCAGCTCAACAATGTGTACCGCATCCGTGATCCTTGCCTCTTTGACAAATACCTACAGTTTCATCTTTTATCTCGACATTTTGATTCCATTACATTTACACATATTCCAAGACAATTGAATCAAACAACAGATCAAATAGCTAACATGGTGTTAGATTGGCATATATCACATCAAGCCACACATACATAAACATCTCACAAATCCTGTCACAACATATACATAAAATAGACATCATCAAAAACATCAACAACAACATGTAGACAACATCAGGATCTCAAAAAGGTATACTAATGTATATATATAAAATACCATCAGGCCATCTGAATGTTTACATACAAAAATACACATATCTGCAGGCCAGTACAGCACCTCGGTACAAAAAATCAGCTCACCAGCCTATATACAACAAAAACATATACATCATGCAGCACTCATGGTGCCTCGATCACCCCACCACCTGCACCTCCCTCAGGTGGTGGCGGCCCACCACCACCGCCCCCAAGCAGTGGTGGTCCACCAATAGGACCCTCCTGCCCCGGCGGCAGATGTCCACTCGTCATCGCTGCAAGCACTGCTGCTTGCCGCACTATGGCCCGCCATGGTGGCGGTACCCCTACACACTGCTCCAGGAAACTCTCGTCCTGGATGCGCGTCCACATGCCCTCAGGCACATCCTGTAGAACTGTCTCCAGACGACGGTGTATGTCATCATAATCCACTCCGGCCGCCGCTGGAGGAGCGTGTGATGGTCTCGCACCAGGGTCATCATATTGGTGCCTCCTCGCTGCCCACTCTGACTCAGCTGGTTTCCCCACAACACCCTCTCGCCGACGCCTCTCTCCCTGCGGTACTCTCTCCAGCTCTCGATGAACCAGTTCTCTCTGCATCTCTACCTCGCGCCCGCAAGGTGCCACATATGAACATGCAAAAAACAACAACAACAGATAGTATCAACATCTATATCATATACATATGGAATGATATCTCAAAAGACAATATAAATCAAAAAACATACCAACATACTAAACATACCTTGATGGTCAAAAACCTCCCCTAGAGGTAACACCATGTCCGGGTCACCCCGGAAGTCCACCCCAGCATAGGGGTACCGAAGTATAACCTGCGGCATCTATCGCCATATCCCTGCCGCCTCTACTGAAAAGAAGTGGCCACCTTTTCCACCACCGTGATGAAGAAAAATGGTCGACCACCACCTCATTAGCAGCTCTCGTGCCCCCGACATCTCCAGTAACACCCTCGGGCGCAACATCGGCACCCTCTCTAAAAACCTTGCTACTAGGATCGACCCAAATGAAAACTCTCCTGCACCTATGGACCGACAGCGATCCAACTGCGCTACCATCCACGCATGCAGCGTCATTCCCCACGCGAACTGCTCGTTGGCCACCACTCTCTCCAGCACCAACAGCTGGCCACCACTAATCCATTGGGTCACCAGCGACCCATATATCCGCACAATCATTGCTGCTATACAGTGATGCACCAGGGAATCTATCGCCCCTATACTCACCACAGTCCCAAACAAAAAGTCCCGACCGGAGCAGTATCGCTGGCCAATCATGACAAGGGATATATCCCTAGGCAGCACCGACTCTGCCGTTAGGGGCGTTCCCTGAAAGGGGAGCCCATTCAAGAAATAAATATCCTCCACCGCAGTGAAGGGGATCTGCTCTCCTCGTACGAGGAAGCAGTGCAGCTCCAAACTCCACATCTGGATCAGGAACTGCAATAGATACTCCTGTGCCCGTATCAACAGACACTCAAAGAACTTTAGAAACCCACAGGTTTCCAAAATAGCAGGCACACCGGGCCCCTCAATGGCCACGGCGTCTCGTAACTAGGCCCAGTCTCACTCTCACCACCACACTGGCATCGTCACCACGATCAACCTGCAGACAACATAGACCCTACGTCAGCTCATGCAACCATCAATAGCATCAAGAAACACTCGTTTTTTACCCTTCAACCTTGCCTCCTAGGCACGGTTTTTGTTACCCACAGGCGCGCACACATGCGTGTCTGTTCACTACACAGGCGCACATATATGCGCACCTGTACACCACACAGGTGCGCATCAGTGCGCACCTGTTTGCCTCACAGGCATGCTATCAAGCGTGCCTGTTCACCCTACAGACGTGCATATATGCACGCCTGTCTCACCCACAGGCGCGCACTAGTGCACGCCTGTTCAACTCACAGGCGCACCCTTTGGGCGCGCCTTAAATTCTCCCTACCGCGCACCCATGTGTGTATATTCGGTGTATAGGCATGCACGTATCTGCACCTTTCACTGAATTTCCCGTGCATGTGGGTCCCACACCCCATAAAAACCCCCTAAATATCGTTGTACGACCCTCCATATAAACCCTGCCCAAAAATTGACAACCTATTTCTATGCAGGATGATCAGACCACTAACCTGATACTCGCAACTCCTCAATCGGATGCCTCGTCCTCCCCAAATCTCCAAATATCCTCTGAAACTGCTCATCCACTCACTATTGCAGCATGTACAAATGAGGTGGCAATGTGGGCCCTACAACTATATATAGCCTTTTGCCAAACTTCCACTCACCATTCCGGGAGCCCAAGGTGTTTGTTTTTCAAACCGTCTTCAGCCACGGGATCAGCGTCCTGCCACCTACATCACAGCAGTCCCTGGGTCACTTTTCATCATGAGCCCCCAGGGCACCTTTTTTTCATATCATGGTCAGGTACGCACGCGCATAGTCACATTTATTACCTACATGCTCATATCTTAGATTCTCTTCAGATATTGTTCACTTTGGGTATTTGGTTGTCATGTGTGCAGGTACTTGATCATCATTCATCAACACCACCCCTTCAGGTATATACTCAGCACTGGCATGTAGTCTTTCCCACTGTATTGCATTTACATTTCCAGTCACACCCTCTTATATTGGCCTCTAGGATCCCCCTTCCCGGCTCTGCAGTACCCACACCTCCATTTGCACCTTCGATACTGTCACCCGGTAGCATTCTCACCCACATGAGTTGTCCCATTCATAGCACCTTTTGGCACTTTTGACACTCATGCCGTTCTTCATTACCCTTTAGGGATGGGAGTCCCGATAGTCTTTCATCATGTCGTGAATTAACCACATACTTCTTCTCCTCATTTTGCTATCTTTCCCACACGGAATCCCAGATTATCTCTTCACGATTCTATTTTTTTTACCTGCACTTCTGCAGTATCATGAACCCTTCATTTCCTCCACACTCAGTTTTCCCATCTGCGCACCTACCTTCATTTCACCTACCTCATACAAAAACTCACCAATGGGTCCCCCACCCTTCGTCAATCTTCCAAACGCATTATGCCCTCCTTGGGCCACCCATATCACATTGGGGCACCTATTTCTATATTTGTACATTTCTCCCCAATTATTCGTTATTTATTGTACAAACGCCTTTATTTCCATTCATTACATTTTCTTTTGTCATCACCATTGGCGACTTGCTTACTTCATTTTGGCCACACGCAACCCATGTCACCCTTGGTTGGAGCATTACTTATCATCTACCCTTGCTGGCATCGTCCATATCTTCAGAGTACTCCACAGGTCACTTACCTCTACCCTCTGAATTTGTTCACCTTGTCCTGCCTCTGGCACAACTTATCACCAGTCTTGTCATCCCCCTGACACTCGACCCTGTTACACGGTTGAGGCCACTCTTTATCTCACACATCCTCCAACCAAGGGTCATCTTGATTCTTCCCACTTTTTGACTTCGTCCATGTACCTCTGCCACTTCCTCACCACAGTAGATTCCATGAAGCCCTTTGCTTCTGGGAGTCGCGTTTTCCCCTCTTGTCGACATCAGCACAATTTTTCGGAAGGGCGACGGTATCTTGATTCTCATTCTCCATTCAATGAGAGATCTCGGACGGCACAGGGTGAAACACCATTGCTCCCTGCTGTCGTTGGACCCCATAACATTCGACGCCAACACTTTCTCATGTTATTGTGGGTCTTACTTTGTGACTATTGCAGTTATCTTTATCATTTGCCGAAGACCTCTGAACTTGGTAGGGCCATCAATGCCCACATCATCGCCGATACTTATCGCCGTGATCATTTCCTATTATTCAGAGTATGTTCCTTTGCAGAATTGTCTTCTTCCTTTATCATCACCGCCCTTGAGGGTGCTGCAGTTGTCTACACCAACACTTCAGTCATTTTTTTTTTTTTTTTCAGAGTTACATATCACGAGCATGGGGCATGCCCGCCTTGTTTCTACACAGCTTTTTATTTTTCACATCTCATAGAAGGTCGCGTCCTACCGGTTCCTTTTTTCTCCAACGGATCACTCTGAACGATCCCACTATTACTCTCTCTTACAACAACATTCCCAGTAAAAGAGACATTGATGGATTTCGGCTATACGTATGCTCCTAACCTCATCCATCAGGGGGCATCTGTTATCACTGAAATTTCGTCTGCACAGGGCGACAAGAACTCAGCATCGTCAAACAGTAATGAAGTCATTCATGGCCTTGAATTTATCTCACAGCATTCCAAAAAGGTCAAAAACTATAAAAAGTAGTGAAAAATTGAAGAGTGCTTTACAAAAGTTGGGTGCGCGCGCACGTGCGCGGAACGGGAACGTAGAATGTGCGCATACGCACACGATGCGCGGTTGTTAGCGCAAAAAGCCGTGCACCTGCTAAACGACGCATTTATGAATGTGGTCAGCCTCCCAACCACTTCTGGTTCATCTCCCAAGCTGATTTGACTTCCAAATCTGGGCTGGATCCAAATGGTGGGATGGTCAAAGACCTAATAATGCCCTAAATGGCCTCTCTTCACACTACAAAGGAGTTACACAATAACCCAATGCAATGTATAAAAAGCCATGAACACACCTCATTTTCTCAAGGAATTTCATGTAATGTTATGTTGCCTATATTGTTTTAAGGACTCCATCCTTGGCAAGAACACATTGGCACCATTTCCTTGAGCAATCCACCTCTCCATTTAGTGGATTTGCAAGGAGTTCTTTCATCACCATTTTCATTTTTCTTGTTGTAAGGAGAGCAAGCTTGTGAGGGTCCAAGAGCCTTCCCTTGGAGGAAGAAGGGACTCATAGTCCCCTTTCTTCTTGGTGCTTTGATTTAATTAATAGATCAGCCTAAAAACATTGGTGATATTGGTCTTTTTTGTGTTTGTTATCTCTATGTTCCTATGCTTATTATTTTAGTTTGTATTAGTTTAATTCTTTCTTATAGTTCTATTTTTCTTTCTCTAACTCTTTCCTCTACAGCTTTCGTGCTCAGCAAGACCCAACTGGGCATGCAAGCACCTCTTATTTGCTCACCAAGGTGACGAAAAGGGTGCAACATCGAGGAAACCTACCATTGAGGCATGCAAGCTCCAAGGTACCAAATAATTTCTAAGTCTTGTTTCTGAATAATGAGTTGAATTCGACGTAACAAAACTCGTCACAGGAGGGCCTTGATGTATCCCCCATCAATGACATGAAATGAGTAACAGATTTTGAAGGTGAAATAGAGTATGATGTAAATTGAACTAGACACAGGGAAGTCCAACACGAAGAGAATGGACAACTGCAGATGGTCGACTCAATAGAAGTTTCATATGGACTTCTCTTGAACATATGAACAACACGACCAATGATTTGGTAGCATTGACTCAAAGATGACACAGGGAATGACCTTGTAGCAAATTGAATGAGAGACAAATGGATTTCCTAAACTGGCTTCAAAGATAATGCATAGGGGGTGTCATGTTCAAGAGCGACACTTACTGTCAATCAATACGAAGATGATAACATATCCCTTTCCCAAATTTTCCCCCACCATTTCTGGAGAGTACCTCTTTATTTTTACGCAAGCTTGAGGAAGATAACATATGCTTGTTGATATAAGCTTATTCTTTAGATAAGTCCTTCGGAGTATGTTTAATGAACCGTAAGAAGGAGTGGTTTTGTCCCATTATGGGTCCGTCGATGTTTGTTTAACGAGTCCAAAGATAGAAAACTCGAAGGTTTTTCATGATTATAGAGTCTGGAAAAACACTTAAAAGAGAACTCTCTCAGTTCCTTTTTCGTAAAATAGTCTGATGAGACCGAAAAAGAGATAAATTATCGCTCACCAGATTCTTTCTTCAGATACTTTATCGAGCGTGAAAATAGCAAGGTCGCTCAGCTATCTTTTCATGTTTAGAGAGTCTGAAAAGAGCTTAAAGAGGACTCCAGGGGGGGTCATTTTTCCTATAACCTTGTTGAGCCCGAAAAAGTGATAAAAGTATGCTCAATCGCGTTCTCATGTATTTTTGAGCGCGAGAAAAGACAAATACTATGCTTGAGGTTTTATACAAAAACCATAAAAAACAATCAAAACATGCGATGGAAAAAGAAAAATTATGTCTGCATCCCTGTATATGAACATCAAAGTCATTACGCCTACAAAAGTTACACTCAAAAGGACATTAGGGTTTAGGATTTAATCAATAAATAATTATTAAAAAACCAAATAACATGGTAAAAGTAAATATAAAGTTGTAAAACTCTTTTTACCATATCATTTTCACTTTTCCACTATTTGAGCCCAAAAACCCCTCTTTTACCCTCGAAGTTTGGTGTCATATTGCGAGAGTTACGAGCGTCCATTCGTCGAGCCGTCAGCGACAGTGAGGTAGGCTCTTTGTCCTCTACTATTTCATGTTTTAATTTTTCATTTTCATTGGTTAAAATTCATTTTTTGAGTTGGTTTTGTGAGCCCTACTTGTGCTTAGTTATTCTCGCAGGTGGGCTACATGTGACCTGCGAGAATGGGTGATTCTTGCAAGTGAGTCCATATTAGCCTGCGAGGTTCTCGCACTGTTCCTAAAGGGCACCTGCGAGAACCGCAAAGCACAAAAGTTTTTTAAAAAATTTACTCAATGAAAGAGAACCAATTCATGAAAAGAGTTGCTAATCCTCTTTTTGTGCTTCTTATGCAGGTAATTGGCCATCAAAATGGTTCTTGAATGGCGCAAAAGGGAGAACTAAGAAGACAATGCCATTATCAAAAATCATCCACCCACTATTGTTTCTTTGAGAAACTGTGGCCTTCTGAAGTACTTTCGTATCCCGAGCATGAGGGCCCAAGTCAAGTTATTAGAGTACCTTGTGCGTATGTGGGATCCCAATCAACAAGTATTTCATGTAGGGGTCCACACATTGTCCTTAGATATTGAGTACATTTACTTCTTGACTGGATTGTCACGGCGTGGGTACCACGTGAGCCTGACTAGTAGCAGAGGTGGTGGGCTGCCCATGAGTGAGTACTGTCGCTTACATTGTGTTCCCGAGGTAGAGAGGAAGAAAGGGAAAGTAGCTATTTGGGGAGTACGAGATTTGACCCTTCGTACTATCTTATTCACCATTGCTCAGATGGCTAGGAGCTCCGCTCCTCACATGGCACTGCAGAGTTACTTTCAGTATGCTATAGAGCGTATTAAACCTCGGGTTTTTAACTGGGCAGATGTAGTGCTTCGTAGCATAAAAAGGTAGTTGACCAAATGCAGACGAGGCAACCTGAAGAAATTTGAGTATGGATATTTGTTAGTGTCCTTCTTTCTCGAGAGGTTTCCATTACTAAGGCTGCAGGTGGAGTGGAATTTAACGGCTCCCAAGGATCCAAGAATGTATAGATGGTGTTAGCTCATGGTCCGGCACGTAGCTGGACCGATCATCAAGTATTATGATACCTTCTTTGACTGGCTTCAACCACATATCTTGATGGTTGATGATTATGCTTATGCCAGGTTGGATTTCCTAGGAGATCCGGACTTAGTACTGCTAGAGGATGCTCAGTGGGGGGAACTTGGTAAGAAGTACACACATTTTTTCCTTTTTAAAATGTTTTTGTTAATTTTATCATATGCAAATGTTTTTTGTTTTATATATGTTCGTCCAAAGACTAAATACAAAATTCATTGTTTGATGACATAGATGTGGGACCTTACCGACCTCCTGGTACTCCTCCCATTCAGCGGCGAGGAGAGGTAGCGCCAGTGTCACAATGGGAAGCTGGGGATTATCAAGCAGTGGAACAAAACCTAGAGGGTTTGACAGCAGATATTCCAAACATGCCTCTTGGAGAGGTTCCACGATGAGATCAGTGTCATACAGTAGGAGTATCAGAGTCCATGAGTCGACTACTCCGTAGAGTTGCCCGGACAGTCATGTGTTACCGTGAACGTCATCCATGATGTCACTTTGTAGAAGCTATGAGATTCAAATTTTGACATTTTGGTCTTCGGACAACACTTTTTGTAAAAAACCTTTTTGATCATTATATATACAGACAGCTTCTACGGGTTTATCATGTGTTATGAAAATTGATGTGATTGATTTATAAGTGATCCAAATGTTTGTATAATACATAGTTAGCCGATGCATCTGTTAATGTATTTAGACATCTAGGAATATGTTGATATTCAATATAATCAAAATAACGTTCCAAGAGGTGAATTCGCAAATACACCCATAACAAAGTAGGACTTCGAATAGTATAGACATTACTTAACTGTAGTACTACAAGCTGTGAATCGAGTCGTACAACCAAATGACAGATTCTGAGAAAGATAGCATCAACCAACAATTCAATAACGACGCTATACTCTACAATGTTGTTGGTCGCACAGCCGAGACACACAACTCGTAAGGAGACAAGTTTGTTTGTAGGGGAATAAATTGCCCATGCAGTGGAAGAAAGGTTCTAAGTACTATGGCTATCACCATCAACGAAGCCAATATAGGGTAGTGAAGACTCCGACATCTGGAAATCAAACACAACGTCACATTAGGGCAGAGACTAGATAACGACAAAAGCAAGCTATAGTAACACACAAGAAGTATGATACAATAAAAATACAAGTACTCGTGCACAGATGATTTTATGCATAGTACTTCTTCAAGTACAACCCATTCCTGGGTTCACTCAAAGGGATACCATCGTAATCTACTAACTCATAAGCTCCTTTTTCCAAAACTTTTCAAACGATATAAGGACCTCGCCACATGGCTTCGAATTTTCCATCTCCTAGCATATATCGATCTTGATCATAGAGGAGAACGAGATATCCTTTGGAGAAAACATGAGGCTTGACATGTTTGTCGTATTGGGCCTTGACACGTTTCTTCTGAGCTTCGATGACTGGGGTAGCATCACATCGAGTTTCGTCTAATCGCATAAGATACAATAGACGTTCTTCCTGAGCAGAAGTGTTTGGTAGGAGTTCAACAGCTATTTTTAAAGAGGGTATCTCGCATTCAATCGGGAGAATAGCTTCCAAACCATAGACTAACCGGAAAGGTGTAAACCCAGTAGCAGACTTGAAGGATGTCTGGTAAGCCCACAATGCCAAAAACAACATTTTGTGCCAACTTGTTTTGTGAATCCCTATCATTCGTCGGAGCATAGTTATGAGAACTTTGTTAATTGTTTCGACCTAGCCGTTGGCTTGTGGGTAATAGGGCGTTGAGTTATCATGGTGAAGACCCAACTTTTCAGTAAGTTTAGACATCACAAAGTTTCAGAAGTGGCTACCGTGATCAGTGACGATAGCTTCGGGAACACCAAAATGAGCTATGAAATGATTAAAAATGAATAATGTTGCGGTCTTTCTAGTGTTGTCAAATATCGGCATCACCTCAACCCATTTCGTAAAGTAATCGATGGCTGCAATGATGTAACCATGCCCCCTGGCCGAGTGAGGGTGACATGTCATAAAATTGATGCCCCATTTTGTAAAGGGACCAACTAAGACCACAGGGTGAAGAGGAGCAGGATGTGACCATATCTTCTGATTATAGGTCTGGCAAGCATGGTATTTTTTAACGATGATTATGCAGTCGTTAAATAAAGAAGCCCAAAAATACCCTGCGCGTAAGATCTTCTGGGAAGTAGCATACCCAGACATATGACCACCACAGGTTCCAGAATGGAAGTCATTCAGATCTTTCTTGGCTTTGTCGAACGTTAAACAACGTCGAAAAATAGAGTCAATCCCCTGACAATAAAGAGTATCCCCGAGGATAATATATTGACGGGCTTGATAGCATATGCGACGTCGGTCAGTACTGGACAAAGTTGGTCGGAAAGTCTGGGTTTGGAGATATATAATGATATCACCATACCAAAGGTCATCAGTGCTGATAAGGAAAAGAGATTCATCGAGTAATGAATCAGCTGCTACATTTTCCGTTGCAGAATGGGGAAAATCGCATATCAACTCAGCAAAAACTAAGGACTTCTTGGACTTGGTGTGCTCGAATTCCAAGTCAAACTCCTGAAGAATCGCAATCCATTTGGAGTATTTTTACCCTAGCAATTGACGAGTAAGAATGTGTTTCATAGGGTTGCAGTGAGAAATCACTATAGTCTTGCGTGAGAGGATATAGTGCCAAAAGCGTTGAACGGCTTGGACGACAGCCAAGGCCAGTTTTTCGACATGTAAATACTTGATTTTAGTAGGCGTTAGAATTCGACTAAAGTAGTAGATAACATGTTCATCGTTAGCATCATCCTCTTGGACGAGAACCATACCAATGGTGTAATCCGAGGCAACAAGGTAGAGGAAATAATCGCGACTGTAATCGGGGGGAAAAAGAAGCGGAGCCCACGTTAGGGACAATTTCAAAGATTCAAAAGAATTGTTGGCAATGGTATCCCAGATGAACTCTGAATCCTTATTTAATAGCTGCGTAAATCCACGATTTATCTAGGCGTAATTTGGGATAAAACGACGAAGAAAGTTTTCTTTCCCCTACAAACTTTGTAACTAGCGAAGTGTAGAAGGAGGAGGGAGATTAAGGATTGCCTCAACCTTTAAAGGATCCACCCAGATCCCTTGACACAAAATGATAAAACCTAGAAGGTAGTCGGATTCCACACATAAAATGCACTTATGAGGATTTAAACGTATATGGTAGAACCGACAGCAAACAAAAATGGCTCGGAGGTGGGTTGGGTGATCGACTCGGTGCATTGAGAGAGCGGGTAAATCATCCAAATATGGTTGAACGATGTGCTTGATATCATGGAAAGCATAAGACATAGCGTGTTGAAAAGTGGCACCAACATTCTTGAGACCGAAAGGAAGTTTCCGATAGGAAAAAGTACCCCAAAGACAAATAAAAGCAATCTTATGTTGATCCTCGGGAACAATGTTGATTTGATTATACCCGGAGAAACCATCCATAAGAGAGAAGATTTCACTTCCGACGCAATCATCAACAATCTGATCGATGAAGGGGGTAAGAAAGTTGTCTTTGGGACAAGCTTTTTTGATATCCCTATAATCAACACATACACGAATGGTGCCTTGTTTCTTGTCAATCGGGACAAGATTGGAAACCGAGTTTGTGAGAACCACCGGATAAATAAAGCCGACTTTCAGAAGTTTCTCGACTTCGAGTTTAATAGCCGCCGCTTTACATGGGTGAACTGGATGAAGGCATTGCCGGATAGGTTTAGCGTTGGGGTATGTCTTTATCTCATGTATCACAATCTCAGGGTCAATACCCGACATTTCTTCGTAGCTCCATGCGAAGATGTCACAAAACACTTTGAAAAGGGACATGTAGGTGATGAATTCGTCAAAAGAACACGAAGCTCTGATATGGACATTTTCGATAGTCCCAGGTTTGATGGATATGTCAAGGGGAATAGTGGGTGAGATATTTCTTAAGTTCCCTTTAGAAAACACATCATGTGCGGACTCGGGAACGGTGGAGATGATGACAACGGTCGACAGGGTCGATATCCATTGGTAGTTCTCAATGGTATTTTGCTCCAGAAAGAGGATGGAATGATGATGTCCATCATCCCAAGGGGTGTCCTCCATGACAGACATGATCATCTCCTCTGTGGGAAAAATGACATGAAAAGGATCGGGAGACAACTCACCAAGAGAGGAGGTAGAAGGGGTTTCCAACTGAATGGCCTGATAGGAGGATTCGGTCGGACTTAACGGAATTGTGTCACCGAAACGAAGATGATCTCCAGGGTCAGGTACTATCCAGGGGTCAGGAGATGTAGGAAGTTCATGAGGCGAGGTGGAGATCATGTTGATGGAAGCAACTGACGAGCGTGGAACATCGGTTGGTGGAATGGGGAAAGTACCCATTAATGAAGAGTCTTTTAAAAGGCCTACACCAACGTTCTCATAACCCGATGGGGTTTTAGTGATGAATGGTACGTTGCCAGTACGAGTATCAGAATTAAAGAAGGCTAGTAGGTCGACGGTGACAACCTTACCTTGATGTGGGAAACGTACCACATGGAAAAGGGTCGACGCAACTGTGTGCATGGAATCGATCCATCTACGGCCAAGCAGAAGATTGTAATCAAGGGGAGCGTCAAAGACTTCCACTTTGACTTGGACCATTTTTCCTTCTAACGTGATGGGCAACAAAGGAAGGAAACTGTAGGGCTTAAAACCGGAGCCATTGAAGGATTTAAGAGTGTTATGGGATTTTTTCAAAGGGGGAGAGCCAATGGCTTTCCAGCAAGCAAGAGACATGACACATGTCGAGGCACCCTCGTCGATAACGATTCAGAAAATGTTTTTGTCAGAGACAATCACTTGGATCTGGAATGCAAGTTGAGGGGGTAGCCTTGGAATGTGATCTTCCAAGTCAAAGATTATTAAATTCATATCCATCAGATCGATTCCACCAATAGCTTTCAACAGTCCCTTCCGTTGTGCGGGACAAGTTTGAAGGACTTCAAGGGCTGACATTGTAGAAGGTGCTTGGGCCAGATCTTCAACAATGTTGTAGTTTTGGGCCACACGAGCATGAGGATTGAAAGCCTATTTTTGAAAGATGCCCTTTGGGGGGGGTCAAAGAACTATGTCGATGCTTGGTCGTTCGAGATGAAGAGGACCGTCGGTAGGTGGAGTCGCGAGAGGGTTGTACCAAGGAAGGTGGTAGATCATCAACCTTCTCTTTAGAGGGAGAATAATATTTGGCTCGAGTAGTAAGTGAAACGTCACTCTGCTTTGAATCACCAGTACACATCAAAACATAGGATGTAGTAGAAGATGAGGGTTGGTCATGAATGACCAACTGAGCCTATTGTTGAGACGGGAAGGGTTCGGACAAAATGACTGGAGCAGGTGGTTTTGGAGCTCCTTGAAGGAACTTAGTGACCTCGACACGTCATGGACAATCCTTCATGTAGTGATCATCACCACAGATAAGAAAAGGGTATCGTGGTTTTTTATTATCCTGATCGTCATCAGGGGTAGTTTTGGTTTTCTCTGCTTGAAAAGTATTTTTGTCCTCCTTATTCTTACCCCTTCCCTTTTTAGACTTGTTTTTACCGGCTGGGGTAGATTGGACGGAATTTACCTCAGAAGTCTTGCTGGTGGGAGGGGTAGGAGACTGAGCATTTTGAACATTGGAAGAAGCAAGTTTGGGGTTTGTGCTTGAGGTGAAATGTGGTTGGGCCTGGAAAGTGCCAATCACACTGTCAGCTGCATGCGAAGTAACTGGAGTAGTTGAAGTGGTGGAAGTGGAAGGACGAGGTAAGTCAGGTAGTAAATCGTAAAGGGTTCCCGTTTGTGAGTAAACGAGGTCAAGATATTGAGCATGAATTATGGCCTGTTCTTCCATGGCTACTCCACCCATGGCGATGTCACGAACGATGTCATTCACAAACGATTTGGTGAACCATTATGCCAACAACTGATCAAGGAGTTTGAGTTTAATGAGACGTTGTCTTCATCGCCACTCATGAATGTGATCAGATATATGAGTGGCCTTGTTCTGTTTGAAAGAAGTCAAAATCTCAGTCCCCATGGCATAACGAATCGGTAAATGGTAGTGTGTGAGGAAATCCATAGCTAGGGTGTTAAAGTCAGAGAAGAAACCTCATGGAAATTCGATATACCACTTCGTAGCAAAACCTGTGAGGGTTCGTTGAAAAAGACGTAAACGAATAGAGTCATCCATCGATGAGTTGGATGAACACCATAGGTGAAAATTCATAACGTGATTTTTTGGGTCCTCTCCCACTTTCCTGTCGAATTTAGGAATGTTAGATGGTAGCTTGGCTGGGATAGCAAGCCACTAGGGAGAGTGACGAATTGGATCATTTAAAATCCTTGACAAATCTGGAAGTTCCAAAGTGGCTATGAAAGGTAACTGTCGATTCACCTGTGGGTACTGGTGGCTTTGGGGAGGAAGCCCCATCGGCAAACCAGTAGGACCATAAGTAGTCTGTATATAATGTGAAGACCCAAGCAGATTCAGTTGTGGTTGGAGAGGATAGTAGCTCATAGGATTATACCCTGGAACAGGGACTTGAGTTTGATCATTCAATCCCCAAATAGGATTGAACGAACCCGGATATGGTTGACCCATACTAGGGGGTATGACGGATGCAACTCGAAACTGTTGCCCCCCAGTCAATTGAGGAGGATGTTGTATCAACTGATTCCAATACTGGGCCAAGGACGGAGGTATGTTTTTCCCATAAGGTGGGATCGATCCTCCGATGGAAGGTGGTGTTCCAATTGGGGGTAGTGTTCCAATTGGGGGTTGTGTTCCAATTGGTATTTTCCCGTTGAGAGGGGGTTGAGTCATACCACCTTGGTGAAATTGTCCACCAACAGGAATCTGGTAGTTTGGTGTGAATGACGGAATAGTGCCACTAGGATAAAGACTACCAGTAGAAGATGAAGAAGGTCCTCCAAAAGGAAATTGAGGGAGTGTTGGAATAAAACCAGGAAGAGAGTGCCCAGAAGAAGAAGGACCACTAGGAGAGCCAGATGGGGTTTGCATTGGAGTGTGAATGGAAGCATTCAATGCACGGTATCCGGGTGGTAATGTCGGAGTAACATTGGGCGTTCACGGTGTGTTGATGGGAGCAAGACTAACTGCAGTAAACCTGGTTGGAACACTTGTAATATCTGTAAGATGGGCCATTTCGGCAGGGACAGTAAAGTGATAGGCGGTAGTCAACGGTACTGTCTCTGGACTAGAGATTTCAGAAATCACAGGTGGGTTGATTTCAAAAATCATAGGTGAACCTCGACCAAAAAGGTCCTATTGGAAAACACATGTAGACCAAAAAATATCTTGGCCTTCGATGCTTGGAAAGGGTCAAACTGGTGATCCAGAAGATGTAACAACTAAGTCTCCGGAAGAATTCAGTCGCATAAATGATCGCTTACAATCAGGGTGAAGTCGAAATTCCTCTCGAGTATTAGTAATACTGAAATACTCTAGAGAGTCAGTTCGTTCCACTTGCAGTGTGGTGACAATTGTGACTTCACTTTTCCGAGGAGAGCCCTCAGGTGTACTTGTAGGCAATGATTGAGAACCGTCTAGATGTTCTGGAGATAAACCCTACATTCTACGTGAACGACATGGAGGAGCTATTTTAAAAAAGTGACAAACTTCATGAAGAATATCGGATGGTCAACTTTGGTAAAAACAACACGCGCTAGTAAACAAAATCTAGGAAGCAACACCAAGCAAACAAGACCTTCTAATCCTGAAGTCACTACTTGGTGATGAAATTAAACGTCGCAACAACGAGACAAGGAGGGACTGGGCTAGGGTGGAAAAGTTACGCTGACGACCTGCTTAATGGACTTACACCCTGGTGCAAGCTCCCACACATAATTGTAGGTATACCCTCCAAGGAGCCCGAGTGAGTTTGGTCAACGTCAATTCCAGGTACCATGAAGACTTTCCCCTTCACAGTCACCTTAGGTAAGAACCTAGAAAGATAGGCTACTAAGGTTACCACCAACAAAAATAGAGCCTGGGGGGACAGTCGACAGTTTGATCCACATGCAAGGGCAGGGTATCTAGCCCGAAATCAACTCAAAAGGCTTCCACTCATCATTGTGGGTATACCTCCGAGTGATCCCCATAATACGTGCAATCTCTACACTGATATCAAAAAAGCAGGGTGAGTAACTCTGTTAATATCAATGCAACCTCGTGTTTGACCCTTATGTGAGAAGGGCTTCCCAGGACAAGATGTTGCAAATGGAATTTAACACTCCTTAACACAAGATGCTATTGTGTGTTTTGGGCTTTGGAGAGTGTATCTCTTTTCCTACTCCAAAGCGCTAGCCTAGCTAAATGTTGGTGTAATAGAGCCCTAGAAAAGAGTTACTAGGTAAATTTTACAATTGCGCAGTGTTATTAAGAGTTGTTGTTACACAGAGGAAACAAAGACGAAACTTATGTTGTATAAGACTCTGACCCGACGATGCATGGATGAGAATGAAATATATCGATTTCTGTTCAATGAATCCCATGTATGGGAGGGAAAGAGAAGTTTTCCGGATCAAACTGTGAACTACAATACACAATTTCTTTTAAAATGGAAATGCAACAAATCATGCATCAATAACAATTCTCTATTGTTTCTTTTTCAATAACCTCAACAATTGATTTTCAATGTTTTCGAAAACAAAAATGATTTTGAAAGAAAAAAGTTTGTTCACTTTTAAAAAAGGACCTACACCCTGATGGTGAGAGTGCAGAAAATAAAAAACCAATGAACAAGCAATAATAAAAACCCAAACCACTATTTCAATGGAAACAAAAATAACAAGCAAACCAAACTAGTCTTTTCAATTGCATAAGAAAAGTAATCTTTCAAACAATAAGCAAATGATAAAGACATAGAAGCTCAACTTTCAACCGATCACCATTCCTTAACCAAACAAGCACACTTAGATTCTGAAATCAGAGAGTATAGCTTTGCCAAGAAAATTCAAGGAATGAAAGTCAAGACAAAAGTGACAAGAAGAGCCTTCGAAATCCTAAGACTATTCGTGCATGAAAATGAAGACAAGAAGAACATCAATCAATGGTCCAAGAATCTCTTAAGAGGCACCTAAACTGACCTGGGTAGTTGAAGATGCAAAAACTCAAATCCAAAATCTTGAAAAAATGGGTTCGCAGGCTAAGATTGTTACACAGTGCGAGAATGAGTGATTCTCGTAGGTGAGCTTTGAGCAGAGTGCGAGAACCGCACATTGAACCTAAAGGCAGGGTGCGAACTTAGTATGTTCTTGCATGCTACTGTGGAGTGCAGTGCGAGAAACTCTGAAACCAAGCAATTTTTTGTAAAAAGACACAAAATTTGAAGAGGCCTCTGGACCCAGAGGGTCTATCAGGGTATCCTGAAGACTCAGAGATTGATATGAATGGAGAAAGGTAAGACAAGAGAAAATGGCCACAGAAAAATACCAAAAACCATAAGAAAACGAGTTATCTCCCCATTGGAGTCGCCAATTTTGTTATCGGACTAATCGGTAGGTTTGGACACTAACTGATCTCCCTAGATCCACCTGGATCTAGAACAAAACAGGACAGGACATGACCCTTTCCCTAAGTTTTGACCATTGAATTAGCTAGTAGGAAGGAACAAGTAACATACCTTTATATTGCTTCCTAGGGTCTCTGTTTCTCCTTCTTCACTCTGGTGCTCTTGTGAGGTCAAGACCAAGACAACACAAACCAACCAAAGTGAAGATAACAAAATATAGTCAATTGTCAACTTATGTGTATGATCAAGGAATTACACAATAAAGTGAGAATAGCTTTATGGGAAAAGCACATGCCACTGTATCATATTAATTGAAAGTAAAGATTACAACATGATCACCTTGATGTCGCAAGCTTCCTTTCTATGGCTCTTGGCTCCAACACACACACTTGCTCAATCCTTGCATGAAGAAGATCAAACCCTCTTGATAGACTTGCCAGAGTCTCCAAGCTTCTGTTCAAGATGAGTCCTTCACACAATCCTTTCACCAATTCTCCAATGAATCTTGATTAACCTTCTCCATGATAATTCCATCAATATATAGGAGAGAATGAGATGGTTACTTAGATAAGAATGATCCCACAATATCAGGGAATCTAGTACAAGGATAATCATTCAAATGCCAACCCATTCTTCTAGAAGATTCCCTTCTAGAACCATCGAGAATCCATCTTTTTCCAAGCTTTAGAGAAGGTTCACACCCTAGATATGTAACACAGTGTGAGAAGTTTACACCCTAGCTTAAGGCAGCCTGTGAGAATGGGTCATTCTCGCACCCTGGTATATTGGCAACCTACGAACTCTTTTCAAAAGTGAGCTTTCAGAGAAGAGATGAATGTCAATTTACTTAGGAGAAAGTTCTTATGGGGAGCCTGAGTACACCATCATCAATACACCATCACGATGATCAAAATCATGGGTTACAATGTGAAGATGCCCTTTTTTTTATGAACGTTGGTGCCACTTTCCAAAGAGAAATAGATATTTCTTTTGTGGATGAAATTGGGAGATTTATAGTCATATATCTAGATGATGTGACTGTCTACTCCAAATCTAATGAGGAACACTTGAAGAACCTCAGACGTTTGTTTGAGAAGTGTAGGAAGTTTGGGATTTCATTGAATCTGAAGAAAAGCCTTTTCGGTTTAGAGGAAGGCAAGTTGTTGGGACACATAATCTCTAAAGATAGAATTAAAATAGATCCCAACAGGATAGAATCCATCCAAAAGGTGGAACACCCCAGGAACATCAAAGATCTACAATCATTCATTGGCAAGATACATTTCCTCAGAAGATTCATACCCAACTTCACCGAACGTCTTAGGAACATCACAAATATGTTGAAAAAAGACACAAAAATCAGATGGAACACTAAGTTCAAAAAGTCATTTGAGCAGGTGAAACATGCACTCACCCAAGCCCCAGTTTTGATCAACCCATATTACACCAAAGACTTTCATCTTTTCTCTTTTGCATCTGAACACACCATCACGACACTACTGTTGCAGAAAAACAACAAAGCATATGAACAACCCATATCCTTTTTTAGCAAATCTTTGAGAGATGTTGCATTGAATTATAATATAATGGAGAAACAAGTTTTTTCTCTGGTAAAATCCATAAAGGATTTTAGAGTCTATATTCTCCATTCCCGCACAATTGCTTATGTTCCAAACACAGTGGTAAAGGATATCCTGACTCAGGATAATACAGATGGTAGGAGAGGAAAATGGATTGCAGTTATTTTGGAATATGAAATCGAAAAACCCACTAAACTGATCAAAGGTCAGGGTTTATCCAAACTAATGGCTGAATCTAATTTTCATGCTCTAGACATTAATTTTTTGGCTGCAGTTGATGAGCAAGAAGAGCAGGCGAATCCAAATTTTAAAGAGGTATTCTTGAACTCTCATTGGTACATAGACCTCATTTTTGTACTTCATAACTTACATGCTCCTCCTGGTCTGACTAAGACTAAAGCCAGATTTATTAAACTGAAAGCATTGAAATTTTGTATTCTAGAAGGTAACCTTTATTGGAAAGATCCTGGTGGTATATTTCTTAATTGCCTGTTGAAAGACGAAGCTGACAAGGTTCTGCAGCATTTCCATGTAGGAGACTGTGGTGGAAATTTGAGCTGGAAGACTATAGCTAACAAGATTCTTAGGGCCGGTTTTTACTGGCCCACATTGTTCACTGACGTACATAAAAAAAGTCATCTCATGCCATAAATGTCAAGTTTACAAAGGTAAAAATAAGCTCCTGACTTTTCCCCTGAAACCCATTTCAATTGAATCTCCTTTCCAACAGTGGGGCCTAGATTTTATTGGAGAGATATGCCCTCCTTCTTCGGGCCAACACAGGTGGATTCTCACTACCACTATTTCACAAAGTGGATTGAAGTTGTATCATACAGGCAAGCCACTGACTCTGTTATCATTAAATTTTTGGAAAATAACATCTTGTCTCATTTTAGATGTCCTAGAAAAATCATAACTGATAATGCAGCGGCCTTCGGATCCAAAAAGATTATAGATTTTTGTAGCCAGTACCACATTACTTTTAGGACACTCCATGGTTTATTACCCTCAGGGAAATGGGCTAGCTGAGTCCTCGAATAAAATTATGATGAACATCCTCAGGAAAAAAATACAAGAAAATAAGAAATCATGGCATAATAAGTTGGTTTTTGCGCTCTGGGATGACAGAATAAGAACCAAAACATCAATTGGCATGTCTCCGTACCAATTGGTGTATGGTACTGAAGCAGGTTTTCCCATTTCCTTGGGAGTCCCTTTTATGAAACTATTACAAGAAGCACAAGCAGAGCCAAATGATGTCCAGAGGAAAATAAATGAAACGATTCACTTAATTCAATCCAGGGAAGAAGTATACAACAAGACTTGGGTTATCCAAGAGAACATCAAAAAGATTTTTGACAGAAGAGCTAAAGAAGATGATTTCATGTTGGGTGATTTAGTGATGAAATGGGATTCCAGGAATGAGGATAAGGGTAAACATGGAAATTTTGATATCTTATGGAAAGTCTCATACATCATTCAATCATTCAGAGGCAATAATGTTTTTTTGCTCAAAAACAGTGATGGAAAAGACCTGCCAGGTGGACCTATGAATGACAGGATGCTGAAGAATTACTTTCACCCCAATAGAGATCTCATAAATCCATTTCCACTATACATACCATTCCTTTACATTCAGGTTGTGTGCAAGTGTTATTGATCAGATGGATGAAGCCCGTAGAAAAGGCCCTAAGCCACTGACCAGTGCCACCAAGTTCTGAAAATAAAAACAAATCAGATAGAAGAAATAAGAAATGGATTAAACCTTTACAGACATCAATAAACGGGTTCTTGGCACCTCACAAGGAGAGCACCATCCCCAGGTGGAGCCACTGTTATAACCCTATGTTTAATAGGATCAACTGGTGACTGGAAACATTTCACTCTTGGTGTAATTTGGTTATAAATAATATTTCATTCTGCAAATTATTTCAAAAGAAAAGAAAAAAGATGAAAAGAAAAGAAAAAGATTAAAAAGAAAATAAAAGAAAAAATATGAAAAGAAAAGAAAAGAAAAAAGGTGAAAAGAAAAGAAAAAAATTAAAAGAAAGAAAAGAAAAAGACAAAAGAGGGCATAAAAGAAAAATGATATAGCCCCATGCAATAATGTTGACTTGTCCATATAGTTTAATCATGTTTAGGTCTTTGAATTTATGTTGATAGGATTAGTGAATGAAGCTTGGATAAATTGTTTAATCTTAGCTAAGTAAATAGGCTAGGTACTGAATAAATTTGATCAAACTATTTAATCTTGGTCAAATAGTCCTAGGGTAGAGTAATTCATAACCCAATAGTCTAATCTGGGTTAAATGTGTTAGATAAATAGGATAGAACATAAGTTAATTGTATTTATGTCGATAAGAAAAGCCTAATGATGGTCGATATTATTTTGTTTGACGTGTGAATGATTTTTTTGAACCCCTTGGTAACCAAAATAAGAGGGAATGGCGCTAAAACCTACAAAATACACATTTTCCTAAGATTTTGCAAAGTAATATGTTGTGTGCTCCATGATCAAAGGGTGTGTCATGATCAATGACTGAGAAAACACCGCTCAGATCTACGAATGACAAGAAATTCCAGACTCCCCCGCCGTTCTACCTTTAATGGTGGGGCGGGGCAATCCAATATGGTGGTTTTTCCCGGTGGGCCCCATCCTAACGTGGTGCAAATCTGTTACATCGGACCCCCCTTGCTCTAAACAATTTACTGCCTACCCTCCCCTCCGACATGCCTCCATACTGGATTCCTATACCTTCGTTGCCTCATGACATCACACCCCAATACATGTCACCTTGTGACATCAGACTCCACTTCTTGTCTCTTACAAGTCACATCTCATAAACCCGCCAGCATACCTCCCTCCACTCATGCGTAATACATCATGTCCCATTTCACCTACCCTCCAATCACTGCTTTTCCCATCATCCTAACACACCCATCACCCGTCCTTTACTTTACTCCTCATACCCAGTTATCTGTTGGAAAATTAATATAGGATAACATATCCATTAGCTTGTTTACATGTCCCCCACACCCAACGGATACCCATTCGTCCAAATTTAATCTTACTTCCACCATTATCGCATTGTTCACATTTTCTCTGCATACCAGAAGTGCTTTTCTCCTGCCATTGTCAGCTAGTAACTGAGATAAAACCAATCACCCACTAACATTTTTTTTTTAGTTTGCAGGTACCAGTTGAGTTGATGGCGCCAAAATTTAAGAAATCAGAGGTCAAGGAAAATCCATTCCTCCTGTCGATCTCGACCGGATTCCGTTAGATGACAAAGACTACCTGATCTCAGAGAACAAATGTGAATTTGATTTTGATGAATTGCGTTCATGGTTCAGGGAAACCTTCCTGGATCAAAGTGACACGATTAGACTCTAGGATTCCAATCTCCCACTGTATCTCTTTCCCCATATTCACCATTTTTCTGAATTCGCCCTCAAGTGCCAAGCACGTTATCTCCCCGATCAGAGAGCCATTGTTTCATTTTCTGGAGAAACCCTTTTCACTATCACACTCGAGGCCATTGACCAGATGATGCAAATCCCCAGATCTGAATTGCCCTCTCCTTTCACCCTTGAATTTCTATCTAAAATGTACCAGAATCTATATTTTCCCCAAAGAGCCCATATTTTCGATTTTTTTCTCCAACAAAATGCCCAATTCGCCAAGAAAAATACTCCCTACCATTATTCTAGGTTTTCAGAAAAAGGTAACTAAGTCATTTCATCATTATGTTGTCTACTCAACTATTATTTAGACGAATGGGTGGACAAGCCCATCCTGGGTTTCCTGTCCATTTTTTTTGTCGAAGAAAAGGCCACCACCTAGTTCGACTATAGCAGTTTTCTAGTCGAGAACATGCATGATCAAATTTTTAGATTTCCCACAGAGGGCATGTTCCAGTATTATTTGATACTCGCTTACATGTTTGTGTTCTTTCAAGCAGATAATTTCTTAGTTTCCATGAAGAAACCAGACCAGGACGACAAACCACAGCTTGTCACCTCTTGGACTTCATTACTGATAAAACGCTCCATCAAGTTTAATTTCAAGCAATTCATCGAGTAGTGTTTTCACCCAGTGGTAAGCATGCTCAGGGGTAGACAAGATCTGAGGATAAATGAGGAGATCCAAAGAATTTTACACATCTCAGACCTTGCCAATACTGGAGACTGGTATCTGTATCGGAATCACACAGAAATCAGAATTTATGGATGTGAGTTGGCTCCATATAAACTTCCTAGATATGTACCTGTGAGGATATTCGCCTTGGAATACATTAGGAAAATGATCAATTCAGATGACATGGACTTTGTAGTTTTGAAGAAGAAACAACTGTTGAGAATTAAAGGGCAGATAGGATCCTTTATCTATAACAGTCGAGCTATCAAGGAAGAGGCAGACAAGCTACTAAAGGAAATGAAGTTTGGAATTAGTTTCTCTTGGCACTATGATTCATGTGGGATTATTGAAGAAATGAGATTGAGGAATAAAATTTCTCCGTATGCTCATGTTCCTAGACCAGAGATCGAGAAATTTATGAACCAAATAGAGTGGGAGGTGAACACTCTAGAATATGTTGAACAACAATATCCTCCAGCCATTATTTCATGGACCACTACTCCACAGATACCAAAGGAAAAAAGTCCTAGAAAGAATGCCTCCCCTCTGATTACTGAAGTCTCAGCTGAGGAGTTCCAGGTGTACAAGAAAATGCCCAAAAACAGTCATATAATTGACAAGTCGGTAGAGAAAGAGACCTAGTCCACCACAGTAGTCCAGGGAGAGCATTCACAACCTTTCTCAGGCAGCCAATAGATGATGTCTACTTCTTCCTCAAAGAAGAAGACTAATACCACTTTGACCACCCATCCATTACAAGATTCTGCAAAACTGAGTATCTTTGAGAAATATGATTTAATCAAGAAGAAAAATGAGATGCTGACAAGTCACACCTATGATCAATTCTAGAAATAAACATCAACAACACAACATAGATTGCTCTCTGCTTTTGATACAGAAAAAGGGAGAATGCACATGGCATTTCTGTAGGCACAGGTGCCTCATCCAAAGGAAACCACAAATTACAAAAGATCAACACTTGATTTTGATGCCAAACAAGTACACCCAGCTGATCAAATGGATTTTCATAGATAGACTAGAGAAATGGTTTTCTCAACATTGGCAAATGCTTCCACAACCGCTGCAAAATTACAGGTTTCTCTGAACAATGTTCAGACTCAATTAAAGATGGAGAAAGTGTCTTCCTTTGCAAAGGACAATAGGATCAAATCTTTAGAAGAGTTGGTACTAAATCTTGGGTATGACCCCTCAAATGTGAAAGTAGTTGAAGAGTTGCTGAAGAAAAAGAATGCTGACATAGCCTCCTTGAGGAAGAAATTAAAATTGCCAGCTACTGAATACTCACAAACCAAAGAGATGGCAGAGACAGAGGGTCAAAAAGAGGAGATGCTAAAATTAATCATGGAGCAGAATGCATAGATCAAAGAGATGGAAGGAGAGCTGGAAAGGTTAGTAAAGGAGAAGGAATGAGCAGATCCCATATAGGTCATCCCATTGAGTGCAATCCCCCTCACAGGAGTTATCATAGTGATGGCATCAACAACCACTACTGTAGAACTTCCAACAGTTTCCCCAGTAATAGTTCCAAGGACATCTGAAGATTTAGCAAAATCAATGGAGAAGATGACCTTACAAGGAATGGAAATCAAAAGACTGGAACAAGAGATTGAGAATCTCCAGAAGCTTAAATCTTCTTTCTGTTAAGCCCTAATGTTGGCTCATTACCCCTTAATTGGGGCATATTAGATTAGTAATGCTATTTTATTTATGTCAGCTTAGGCCATTAGTTGTAATTTAGATTAGTAATGTTA
>JZKD02S2228987.1:130494-141859 GCA_000966675.3 Picea glauca
TTCAAGAACTTTTCATGAAATTTTCATTGGAAGGAAAAGAAATTGAGTTAAGAGGTATCACAGGGAAACCTAGTAAGGTGATAAGCTCTAATGGCATGAAAAAATTATTGAAAAAAGGGAATAAAGGTGTATTGTACAACTATTCTCACTAGATGTTCAAACATCTAAGACATCTATTCCCCTAGATATCCAAGGGATCATTGAAAAGAATTCCAAAGTATTTGAACTTTGAAGATATTCCCAAAGGTCTTCCACCCACTCGAAATCATGATCATGATATTCACCTAATTCCTAGGAGTGTTCCTCCTAACATCAGGCTATATAGATACCCTTATGCCCAGAAGAGTGAAATTAAGCGCATGGTTGATGAATTCCATTCCAAGGGTTGATGAATTTCATTTTCAAGCCCTTCCTTTGAAAATTTGTGTTGGTATTTTTTGATGATATATTAATCTATAGCAAGTCTTTGGAGGATCATGTGTGACATGTTGAAAAGGTTCTACAACTACTAAAGGAGCAAAAACTATATGCCAAACTATCCAAATGTTTCTTTTGGGTGAAGGAGGTAGAGTATTTAGGTCATATTGTATCTCATGAAGGTGTCAAGGTATACCCTATTGAGATTCAACAAGAAGATCCTAGTGAAAATTTTGCACCTACACTAGGATGGAGCCTTAGTCTATTTTTAGGTGGAAGTCTATTTTTAGATGATGAGAAAATTCTATTTATAGATGATGTCTATTTATAGATGGTGAGTGAATTCTATTTATAGATGTATGTCGACTATTATTATCCCTTAATAATAGTTGGACAATAAATATTAGTCTATTCTCAATGAGCACTTGGAAATAGTTAACTGAAGTGGTAAATCAGTTAGCTATAGGAAATTTGAGTTCAAAGGTTGACTGGTGGGACATGCAAGTCGAATTAGTTGTAACTGAGTGATTTGAAGTTGTAACAGAGTTGGATGTGCAATTATGTGAATTGTGAAGTAGTTTAACTCAGTTAAGTGAGTTAATCTCAGTTGTACTAGTTGTAATTGAACTTACACAAGTGAGAGATTAGTGAATTAATTATTAATTAATTCACAATTAGTGATCTCACATGTAACTAAAGATTTACCACTGTTAACTACATGCATGTTAGACCCAGTGGAGACCCAGTTGACATAATAGGTGAAAGGGACTGTTTGATTATCAATTGTGACATTAGTGAGTGCACTCATGCAACCACACACACAGTGGATGTGACCATGAGGATTGTGCAGCCTAGGCAAGAGGAATTCATTCATTGCAGGGATTTCCATTAGCAGGGATTGCATAGAGGAGGCAAGATGTCTAGAAGCAGTAAATTGGCACATGAATTTGTCAATTTGTGTATGACAGTGTGAGATGATTATATATTGTACTGAGAGCTCTTGGATTAGATTTTTGTATGATATTGTTTCATGATATATGATATATACATAATATATGATAGTGAAGATTTTAGCTTTATGATCTCCCGGTAAAACATATGTGTTATGTGTGATTGATCTTTCTTCTTGATATTGAAATTGGCGATCGTGTTTTAAATTCCACAAGAATATTTGTAGAAGTGATTGTGTATTTAACAGTTTCATATAATTGTTATATCAAGAGAATCCAAGAAATACATAATTTGTATTAAAATTTCTACATGGTATCAGAGCTCAGGAAATTGTGGAAGCTAAGTTTGTGATTGGATAGAATTCGAATTTGCAGAAAGACTTTCTTGGTTCTATAGTTGATTCAAGATCGAAATGGATTTCAATGGATTGAGGTTAGAGTATGCACTCGAGGGAAGATCAAACTACATTGCTTGGAAGGACAGGATGGAGGCATTGCATGACGACAATGGCTTGAAGGAATTCATTGACAAAGATGTTCCTAAGGAAGATGATGCAGACGCTGCAAATCTTGATGCATGGAAAAAGAAAGTGGAAAATGAGAGAAGGATCCTGTTGGAGGGAGTACGAGAACACATTGTCTCAAACCTCCATGGGAAAGTTACACCATATGCAATGTGGAAGACTTTGACGGATCCATTCCAAAACAACAACGACCATAGGAAATTGGTGCTCAAAGATAAACTCAGGAAGATCAAGATGGAGAAGGGTGACTCCATTCCAAAATATCTCACAAAGTTTGTCCAATGTCGGGATGAGCTGGGGAGTGTGGGAATAACACTCGCTGATGATGATTCGGTGAGCTTGGCTCTCCTAGGAATTCCCAAAAATTGGCACAATTATCAAGACTCTGTCAATGGAAGGGAAAAATTTCTAGATTGGGAATGACTATGGTCGCATTTGGTGCAGGAGGAGTTCATACAGAACACCAGAGATGGATCTTCATCAAAGAATGATGATGAAGAGGATTGTGCTTTGACTACCAAGACAAGGAAATGGAAGGGGAAGAAATTCTATTCAAAATCGGAGTCTAAAGGCAAGAAGTTGGATTTGTACAAAGTGAAGTGTTTTCACTGTCACGAACATGGGCATCTCACTACTAACTGTCTATAGAAGAAGAAGAAGAAGAAGGTCGTTGGAGCTGTAGCTGGTGAGGCCCTTGTCTCACAATTTGAAATTGAATTCTCCTTGATCTCATGCATGGTGTCAAGTGCATTGGGATCAGTGTGGTATTTGGATAGTGGTGCTTCCTTCTACATGACGGGATATAAGGATCTTTTCAGTGACTTGGAGGAGAAAGATCTCAAAATTCATATAGAGACGGGCAACGATGAATGATATAGTGTGACTAGCATTGGTACCATTACCTTTCAAAGGGAGTCAGGTAAACCATTTCAATTTAAATATGTTATTCATGTTCTAGGTCTAAAGAAAAACTTGGTCTTAGTTGAAATGTTAGAGGACAGAGGATATGATGTTGTTTTTAGCAATGGAAAATCCTTCCTGTGACATAAAACAATGGGTCAAGTCAAGAAGATAGGGATTCAAGTTAAGAATCTCTACAAGATGGAGGTATATGGTTGTGATGCCATGATGGGCAAGGCAGAAAAAGTGGTGAGCCAGGATGAGGGAGAATTATGGCATAGGCGATTGGGCCATCTTCATCATGGAGCCTTGAAAATCATGCAACAAATATATACTGGACTTCCAATGGGAAAACTTGCTCAGTTAGATCAGTGCAAGGGTTGCACCATGGGGAAGTATGTAAAGTCCACCTTTCATGAAAAGGAGAACCATGTTTTGGTGATCCTGGAGAGAATTCACACAGACATGTGTGGAACATTCTCAGTTTCTTCAACAACGAAACATACGTATTATGTTATTTTTGTTGATGACTTTTCTCATAAATGTTGGATCTTCTTCATGTAGAATAAGGATCAAACATTCTCAAAGTTCTTTGAGTTTAAAGAATTGGTGGATAAAGATTCAGGGAAGCAAGTGAAGGCTCTGAGGGGAGATAATGGTGGATAATACATCTCTAATGAATTCAAAGACTTCTGTAGCAAAGAAGGAATTCGAAGAGAACTCATAGAGCCTCATAACCCACAACAAAATGGGGTCATAGAGAGGAAGAATAGAACAATCATGGGTGTAGCACGAGATATGTTGCATGATCAGGGCCTACCAATGCATTTGTGGGTGGAAGCATGCAACACTACGATTTATGTGAAAAACCATTTTCCTCATAGAGTACTTGGCATGAGTACACCTGAAGAATCTTTCACTGGTAAGAAACCTAATGTTTCTCATTTTAAGATTTTTGGTTCATCTATTTATGTGAATGTGACCAAGAACGTCAGGAAGAAGTTGGAGCCAACTGCTGAAGTTGGGCTATTTGTGGGGTACACAAAAACACCCTATAATTATTGTGTGTATTTTACTAATAGTAAGATGGTTTTTATGCGATGGGATATAAAATTCGATGAGGGGAAAGCCATGCGATTGTCGCTTGAGAGGGAGATAGACTTGCATGCAGAGGAGGAACTGCTGGTTCCCAAAGATGAGTCTCAAGATTTGGATCAGCCACATGAAGAGGTTCAAGGAGCTGAGGAAGCCACTCATGCAGATCCATCCATCAGAAATGGAAGAAATCACACCATGGAAGCTGATATATTGAGACTAGATGTTGCACAGAATGTAGGAGCCCCTACTTCATAGCGCATACAGAGATAGTCTCCTGATTGATTTACTAGATACATAGCTCTCATGCGAAAATTTATTGTGACTGAAACATCTTCCTCTTAGGAAGCAGTGCAGGATCCCACATGGGTTGATGCAATGGTAGAGGAGTATGACTCCATTGTCAAAAAAAGTGCATGGGAAATTGTCCCAAGACTGGTCGAAAAATCAGTGGTAAGTTCGAGATGGATCTACAAGGGTAAGACTTTAATCATTGTTCTTTATGTTGATGATTTAATACTGACTGGTGATGAGCGGTTGATACACTCATGTAAGGAGGAACTTGCAAAGGAGTTCGATATGAAGCATATGGGTCTCCTTCATTATTTCCTTGGATTGGAAATATGCCAGCAAGATGGTGAATTTTTTGTGTCTGAAGGAAAGTATGCAAGGGATATACTGGGTAAGTTTCACATGGTGGGATGCAAACCCATGGATACTCCTCTTCTAGGAAACTGGAGGAAAGAGGATTCTACTTCTAGAGAGGTAGTGGATGCTACTGTCTATCGACAGTTAGTGGATTCAATAATGTATCTACTAAACATGATGTTAGCACCAGAAGTCACTCTTGGATTAGAGCAGGAGTAATCCTGATACCCATCAATTTATATGTCAAAATTTGCTTATAAAGGGTGATCGAAAGAGAATAGACTCAGAACAATATCACTTGAACTCAGAATACTGGATTGGGCTATGCATGAATAGGTGAGGTCTTAGTTTAACTTCAGACAGTAAGTTGCAGTAAGGGTGAGTAGGAGGAAGACTTCAGTGGGAAAATGTAAAGGTCTGTTGTAGGAATCAAGCTTCCAATAGCCTAAAGAGGAAGAACTTAAACACAATAATTGTTGATGCTTAGACAACATCGAGAAGACGTTCTCTAAAGATAATAATTAATAATATAATTATTATTGATTATTAAATATCATATATAATAAGTAAATGATAATAATAAATAGTTATTGATTATTCAAGGGATGCATCCTTTCATGGATGGTCACCCTATGTTCCCTATATATGGAACACTCATTATTGTAATAGTATATCGAATATCGATTATATCTCATATGAAGAAAAACAACAAGAAATTCTTGTATTCAAATTACAAAAACACTAAAAGAAATCATAACAGCGTTACCATAAAACATTTATCATAACACAATCACAATGATTCATGTGAATCAATCAATCATGAACTCTTTCAGTATTATATGGAAAAAATATGGAGTAGGGAGTTGAATTTCATTAAACAATAAGTCTCACATGCCCATACATAACCAGGGAAACCAGTGCTTCATCAAAACTTTACAGTAGGGAGCTCAACTCTACCATCGATACCAATAAAAATGGAAAAAATTCCTCTAAATACTAGGAGCTAGCTCAACCGTCGAAGGCACGATCGTATCATGAGTTCAATGCCTCATGCAAGTGAGTTTCCCTGTCAGGATGTGCACGCAGACGTCAGTCAGACTACCCATGCAGTTGGTCATCAGATGTAATCTTTGTTAGGTTGGATTGACAATCACCTTCTGTGCTTTGTCTCTTTCTGACCTTCTATTTATGGAAGGAGACGACGTTCAAGCACCATCAACCACCTTAATAACTAATTTATTTGGATTAGTTAAGGCTCGGTCAACTATTCTTCTTGGACAACGTGGTGGCCTTTCCTTGGCCACTGCTGCTTCGTTGGATTTCTACGAGGGGGTCTAGCCTACGAACGTGGACGAGTTTTTGACGGGGAGGACGATGGAGCCAACAATGTGGAGGCGAGATGAGGGGTGTTGAGGTGGAAGAACCAAGTGGAGGATAAAGGGGGATATGACATCAGACTAGGAGTTCCATGGGAATATGGATAGGACATAGGTGGAAGTGGCATGGAGCACGGGGGCACATGTGTCAGGAAATAAGAGGGACAAAGGGAATCGAGGCATGACACCTAGGAGAGTGGAGGATAGGTGTGCGGTGGTGAAAGGTAGGAAGGAAGTGGGAGATGTGACAGGGGAATAGGAGAGGCAGAATGGGGGACATTTGACACCAGGAGGTGAAGGTGGTAAGAGAAGGAAGAAGCAGTAAGGGGCTTTAGGGGGGACCCACATGAAATTGCCCATATCGGATTCTCCCCTTTAAAGGAAGAATGAAAAGGGGGACCAGAATGAGACCTCAACTGTCAATCTAGGCACTTAAATCCTGATCATTGAAACTTGTGCTCCCTCACATCGGAACCCCCCCCCGCCCATTAAAGGTAACATGACAGGGGAGGTCCGGAATTGGACCCTGACCGTAGATATGGGCGCACAAATTCTAAACGCTCAAATTCACACGCCTGATAACACCTATATCGGACCCCCTCCCCATTCATTAAAGGAAGAGAGGTGGGGGGGTCCGGGATTGGACCCTAGCCGTAGATCTAGGCACGCAGATTTTGGTCATCCAGATCTGCCTGTTGCTTAGCACAATGCATATTTTGTGCCCCAAACTTAGGATAAGTGGGTTTCTTGACCCATTTCTTCCCCTTTTGTTTTGACAAAGGAGGTCCATTCATAAGGAAAACACCCCATACATGTTTCTGTGTTAACATTAGGCTCCATGGGGGATGGAACACCCCCTGCGGGCTGCCAAGATCTCTTTTTGCAACTTCAGTGCCTTATTGTTGGGATATGGAGTCCCTTATTGAAACCGAAAAAAGATAGAAAATAATATTTAGAACAACAGAAGAGCCACTTAAGTCTAAAACGAAACATTTCTTTAGGAAATTCCCATTCACGGGGACATTAAAAACTTCTTCACCCTTCAAATCCTACAACCTGTAGGTGTTATTCAAGAATACTTCAGAAATCTTGAAGGGCCCAATCTAGAGGGCATCGAACTTGATGTGTTTTCCTCTATCTTTCCTAGAGGCATCCCACTTAAGCATTAGATCTCCTACCTCTAATTCCTCTTTTCGAACCTTCCTGTCAAAGGCCTTCTTGATATTTTGTTGATTATCATGAGCTCTGTCCACTACCTTCTCTTTGGTCTGTTGCACTTCCACCAGTTGATGAATTATTCTGACCATATTGTCTAGCTCTCCCTCATAATCCTAAAAGAATTTCACTATAGGTAGATCCAGTTAAATGGGAAATACAACTTCTTTCCCATAAACAAGTTGGAAAGGGGAGGTACCCAAGGACCTTTTGGTTGTCACTCAATCAACCCACAGAGAGAATTTGAGATTTTAATCCCAGGCCTTCTTATTGTATTCTAACAATATTTTGATGAGCTTGATTAGACTCTTATTAGAAGACTCTACTAGTCCATTGCTTTGACGATAATAGGGAGTGGAGTGAATTAGTGAAATCCCAAAATGCTCACAGAATCTGACCAGGGGATCAGACTTGAAATATGCAGTGTTATCAGTGATAATTTTGTTTGGGCAGACAAACCTTGCTATGATATCCTCCAAGAAGTTGATGATAACTTTGTGTGAATCACTCCTGGTGGGGATAGCTTCTATCCATTTCGTGAAATAATTTGTTGCAGTTAAAATCCACCTGTGTTGGCCACTCGAAGCAGGATGATTTTCCCCAATGAAGTCCAACCGCCATTGTTGAAAGGGTCTTGAAGCTACTATAGGCTTTAGTGGCAGAGATTTGAGTTGTTGATTTCCTGAGAACTTTTGGCATTTGATGCAGGCTCTGACCTTTCTGCAGACATCAGTGAATAAGGTGGGCCAGTAGTACCCAGCCCTGAGAATTTTACAGGATGTGGTTTTCCAGAAATGGTGTCCCCCACATAGGCTATCATGAAACTCAAACTTAATCTCTTGGGCCTCCTATGGGTATAGACATCTTAGAAGCACTCCCAAAGGGTCCCTCAAATGCAAGACCTGGTCAATAATGTAATATCTGACTGCTTTGAGATTTAAATATCTTTCCTTACTCTTCCCTATTCCATTAGGAGGCTTTAACTCTAGCAGAAAATATATAATGTCTCTATACCAGGTGCACTTTGCTAGTGGTAAACCATCCTGAGAGCTTTTGTTGGAAAACTCAGCTTGCTAACTTTATGAGTAAGAATTGATGAAGCTAACCCCCAAGGCCTTACAATTGGATTTAGCTAGCATCTTGGCTAAACCATACCCTTTAACTAACTTGGTGGGATTTATTTCTAGATCAAACTCAAGGATCTTGGCGATCCATCTACTCCTTTTTCCATCTATGCCTACCTGAATTAGGATCTCCTTCACAACAGCTGAAGGGACATATGCAATGATCTTTGAATGCAAGACATAGACCCTAAAAACTTTGAGATCTTTCATCAAGGCATAGGCCTGTTTCTCCATGATGTCATATTTTATCTCTGCATCCCTTAATGAAAAACTGAAGAAAGAAATGGGTTGCTCCAAACCCTCAACATTTTTCTGCAATAAGATAGTTGCAATAGTATCAAATGAAGCAAAAGAGAAAATACGGAAATCCTTTTAGTAATCAGGACTGAAAAGAACAGGAGCTTCAGTCAAGGCTTTATTTATCTGATCGAAGGAATTTTGAGAATAAACAATCCATTTAACTTCATGTCCCTTCCTGAACATGACTATTATAAGATTTATCATAACAACAAAGATGGAAACAAACCTCCTCGGAAAATTAATTTTTCCTAGGAAAGCCTGGACTTCTTTTCTGGATCTCGGGAGTGACAGGGTTTGGATTGCTTCAACTCTGTTGGGATCAATCATGACCCCTTCAGCTAATACTATGTCTCTCAAAAACTTTCCCTCCTTCATGGAAAACAAAGACTTCTTGGGGTTTAAGGAGAGGCTAAACTTCCTGCACTTCAAGAAAACCCTTTTTAAATGTTCACAGTGCTCTCTGTCAAACTTGGAGAAAACTGTGATGTCATACATATAGATGACCATGAACTTGTCCCTTTCTCCATTAAAAGCAATATACAAGGCTCACTGAAAGGTTTCCCGTGCATTCATCAAACCAAAGGGCATTTTGGTATACATGAATGTACCCTAAGGAGTGGTGAATGTCGTCTTTTCTCTATCCTCTGACAGGAGAGAAATCTGATTGTATCCAGAGAAGCTGTTACACATCAACATTACTCACTTTGATAAGTGTCGTAAGTGTCGCATGTTGCTCACAAGTGTCACAAGTATCAAGCAAAGCATACTGCCATTATGATGACACTAAGGAGACACTTAAAATGCCTCAAACACTTGATCTAAAGGAAGAGGAATGGCTAACCTAAGTTAAGAACCTCTTTCCACCTAAGAGAAGCATTCAATCTAAGGTTTTAGGAGAGAGTACTCCCCTATATCACCCTTAGGAGCGTTGCCACTCCCCTATAAGGTGCTAGGGAGTTCTATAATACCAAACAACCCTTCTGAGGGAGCACTATGTATTTTTAGAGTGTTGGCGCCCCCCTTGAGCCTACTAGGGAGCACTATAGCGCCCTGATGCCCCTTTTGAGGGAGCGTTGTCTAATCTAGGCAGCAGTTGATCTGTTGAGGAGAATAAGGGGAAGATTTTTCAAGTTTGGAAGGCAGTTGCATTCGAATTCCTGGTTCAACCATGATCTTAGGAGAAGATCCCTGATCTAAGGAGGGAATTCCTCAACTTACCCTAAATATACCTCAAGAGGTTAGGCCTCTCTGAACCTATATAAGCAGGCTCTATGATGGTGGAAAGAAAAGGAAGAATTGGAAGCATGAAACCTATGATCTCATAGGAAACATACAGTGAACTGGAGGAAAGTAATCAATAAAGTTGTTGTCATCTGGATCGTGGATCTTTTGAGCAAGGGTTAGACAAAGGGGACTTGACGAAGCTATCACATTCGCATCTACAGTTGTAAGCTACTTTTGTCATTGTTCTCATTAATATGACACGCTTGGCCTGTTTCTTTCTAGTTTGTGTTTAATCTCACATGAACTTGTCTATGATAGATAGATCTATTTCAAGTTAATATCAATAGAGTAGGAAGTGGTTGTACTATTGTTTTTCTACAGGGCTCATCGAGGAGTGAAAGATCGGAGCTCAACTCGGAGCGTGCAGGGACAAACGTCGGTAAAAGGTACTTCTTTTCTCCTTCCTCCTCATGCATTAGTTTGTATAGATATGAAAGGAAGTTAGTGTCCATGTTAAGTGCCTTCTGTCTTAAGAGTTAAGAGTGTAGCTCTCAAGAGGAGATCTACCTGTCCGCAGGGAGATTTTCCTTCAACAGAAACTGGCGACTCCACTGGGGAAATTCGAGTCAAAATTTTAGTTTTGATCTTCCTCATAGACCTTGTCTTGACCTTTGGTTGTTTTTCGACCTTGTTCACCCCTTCATATCTGATTGCACTTGCTGATTGATTCTTTACCCCATCACACTCAGCCTGATTGTCAAAATTTGACTGAATTTTGGGTTTTTTGGACTTTTTGCTGAGCTTTAGGACTCCAGCGCTCCCCTGCCTTGTTAGAAGAGAACCAATGCTCCCTTAAGCTACTGGAAAGCGATTTATAATGATTTTGTGGCCCTTATACTAGAGCGTCATCCCTTTTTGCCCAAAATCTCTTAAAAAATTACAATTTTTTGGAGGTCCAGACCCTGTTTCTTCACTTGCTGAGATGCTCTATGATTCATGATTCTTCCTTTGACCTTTGACATGCTTCCTCCTGAGAAGTAAACACCTTGTTTTTCATATTTTATGCCCTTCTTCATTATTTTTGTGTTTTTGTTGTTGAGAGTTTGAAATCAATCCCCTGCTTTCTTCTCTCCTATCCAACTGAGCGGGAACTCTAGTGAAGGACATTAGAAGTTTGTGACTCTTATCATTTGGTTCTTTGAGGTCATCTGATCCAATTTATTTCTCCTTCCTTTTGCGTTTTTTATTTTCTTTCTCTTGTTTGATTGCAAAAGGGTGTGTTGTTTGTGCGAAATCTGCGTTTTCTTGTCTAAATCTCCTTGATCTAAAAGGGTAGTTGGCAAGAGAAATTTTGCATTGAATTGATTATCATTCGCATACAAACAACAAAAGTACATCTTAATGATTAGTTTGCATATTAGTTTGCATTTATGAAATGTTGTAGCATTATATTGGATTTGATTGAGAACAAAATTGTTTGAGGGCATTCCTTATCAAGTGTTTGATAGTGAAAATGACTCTTCCTCTTTCCCTTAAATAGGTATTCATTGAAAAGAAATGATTGCTTATCATATTTCATGCATATTTTTTGG
>JZKD02S2228987.1:152101-169833 GCA_000966675.3 Picea glauca
TGTAGATCTAGGTGGGCAGATTCTAACTGCTCAGATCCACATGCCTGATAATGCCTATATTGGAGCCCCCCCTTGCACTAAAGGGAGAGAGGAAGGGGGGGTCCAGAATTGGACCCTGACCGTAGATCTAGGCGCATAGATTCTGGTCGTCCGAATCTGCCTGCTGCTTAGCACAATGCATATTTTTCGCTCCAAACTTAGGATAAGTGGGCTTTTTGACCCATTTCTTCCTCTTTTGTTTTTCCAAAGGAGGTCCATTCATAAGGAAAACACCCCATACATGTTTCTATGATAACACATGAGACCAGACATTTTATATGTGGTTAACCAACTGATTCAAGTGATGGTTAAGCCTACCAAGCTCTTTTGGAAGGTGGGTAACCATGTCTTGAGATACCTAAGGGGCACATCTGAGTATGGCTTATGGTATAGATAGATGGATGAGGTGAAGTTACATGGCTTTATGGATGCATATTGGGCGGCCAAATCAACGGACAGAACGAACACACTAGGGGGGATCCTTAGTATCGAATATACAGTTGTTTCTTGGTACAGCAGGAAATAGATATCTATGGCACTCAGTTCAGTGGAAGAGGAATACATGGTAGCGAGTCAAGATGCATGTGAGGCTATTTGGTTGAGAAAGATGTTGGTTGGTTTGTTTGGTTCTCATTTAGATCCAACAGTGATTCATTGTGATAATCAGAGTTGCATTAAACTCTCGATTAATCTTGTGTTTCATGATAGATCTAAGCATATAGATATCCGGTATCATCATATCATATATTGTGTGTAGTGGAAGATCATGTTGCTTCAATACATTCCTACGAAAGATCAGGATGCAGACATTCTGACGAAGGCACTCACCATGAGAAAAATTGAATACCATAGAGACAGGATCAAGGTGAAGGATAATCCCTTTATTGTTGGGAGGGAATGTTGAGATTCAACAAGAAGATCCTAGTGAAAATTATGCACCTACACTAGGATGGAGCCTCAGGCTATTTTTGGGTGGAAGACTATTTTTAGATGATGAGCAAATTCTATTTATAGATGGTCAGAGAATTCTATTTATAGATGTATGTCAACTATTACTATCCCTTAATAATAGTTGGAAAATAAATATTAGTCTATTCTCAATGAGAACTTAGAAATAGTTAACTAAAGTGGAAAATCAGTTAGCTATAGTAAATTCGAGTTCAAAGGTTGACTAGTGGGACATGCAAGGTGAATTAGTTTTAACTGAGTGATTCAAAGTTGTAACAGAGTTGGATGTGTAGTTATGTGAGTTTTGAAGTAGTTTAACTCAGTTAAGTGAGTTAAGATCAGTTTTACTAGTTGTAACCAAACTTACACTAGTGAGAGATCAGTGAATTGATTATTAATTAATTCACAATCAGTGATATCACATGCAACTGAAGATTTACCGATGTTAACTACATGCATGTCAGATCTAGTGGAGACCCAGTTGAGATAATAGGTGAAAGGGACAGTTTGGCTATCAATTGTGACATTAGTGAGTGCACTCATGAAAGCACACACACACTGGATCTTCCCATGAGGATTGTGTAGCCAAGGAAAGAGGAATTCATTCATTGTAGGGATTTCTATTAGCAGGGATTGCGTAGAGGAGGTAGGTTGTCTAGAAGCAGTAAATTGGCACATAAATTTGTCAATTTTTGTATGATAGTGTGAGACAATTGTATATTTTACTAAGAGCTCTTGGATTAGAGTTTTGTATGAGATTTTTTTGGCCCTTGGTTATGGAAGGAAGTGAAGATCAAGGAAGAAAAGGTAAAACAAGAACTGTGTGGGAAACACAATGACTGTCACTGGGCCGAAGTAAACAAAAGAACAAAAAAGATGGAGCAAAGTACAGAAAATCAAGTCATTGAATGAGTAGATTAAGGATGACAAATCAGCAAGAGAAATGAATTGTGGACACAAGCATAGAAATCCCCTATTGGATGCTTTGGAGCACCGTGAAATGAGGAAGGAAAGACAGGTTGGCGAAGCCCGAAAAACACAGGTCAAGTTGACCTATGGTTTTGGGTAATTAGGGTTTTGACACCTAGGTTTCGACCTAAGGCTATCGGTGAGAGACTGTAATGTATAAATAAAGGTCGAGAGGACCTAGTTTGAGTCATTAGTATCATTGGGTATTTCTATTGATTGTGGTTGATTGAGAGATTATTGTACTTTGAGAGAGAGGAATGCTAAGAGTGGGAAACTTCTAGTATTGTAATATCTTCATCTGGGTACGAAGATCAGATCCTGTAGTTGGGTGCAGAGGAAGGGGAGAGAAAGAGAGAAGAAGAGAGAGGATTTGTTGGCCAGAGTGAAGATCAGAACTGTAAGATTTATCTTAATATATCATAAGCACAATTCTATGGACATGTCCCTAGAGAGAGAGTGAACCATGTACATTTTGTGTTGTATGTGTGATTGATGCCTAGATTCGTGTCATTGTTATGTTGTCCATTGCATTATTGTCTTAGATCGTATCTATAGCTACGCAGAGTAGATATAGATGATAGTGACACCTGAATGCTACATTATTATTGTATTAGTTCCACTTGATATTCCCCTGGTTGTAGACATCTTTGTCCTACAACCGCCCTCTTAGTTTCTTCAGGTGAGACTGCACCTACTTCGCAGGTGTTACCGAAAGGGCTAGTAGCTAGGGCTTGTTGGTGCACTCTTGGAGTGAACCTCGGGTCTTCCCTTGTGCCAATAAATGGTTCCTTTGTTGGGACATGAATATTTTTAAGGGAATGTCAAGGTGGTTCCCATCAAAGACCGAGATTCAAAAGTGGATGGAGGATCAAGAGAGGGACTTCGCTAAAGCCCATAACAAGAACCCTAAACTGATTACTGAAGATTGGCTACAAATATACATCTTCACCGACATTCACGAGATCTTCTTTGGAGGAATCCACTAGGAGTTTCTTGAGTGGTTGGCTAGGTTAGTGGATACCTAGTTCGAGATCAGATCTAGACCTCCTGTGGTTTGGACACCAACACTGATCCAGAAGGTCAAGAGAGTTGACAACGCTATATCCAGAAAAGTAGATCAATGGTTTGATAGTAACATTGGAGGGTATATCACTGATTTTATTGTTGACAGAACAAAATCGTATAGCCAAGCCGAGAGATACTTTTTCAAAGGACCCAGAGGAAACTTTTTTCACTTTCTGAAGCTAAAAATCAAGATTCTCTTGTATGAAAACCACATATTGAAGATACAGTAGATTGGTCGAACCTGAAAAGGCTAATGTCCAAGAAATCAGATAGCAACAATGACACAAAAGAAGGACATACGCGCAGTGGGAAAGTATTCTGAGGGGTTCATCTTGAGAACTTGTTTAAGAAAAACTATGGAGAAGAGGGTTTCTACAGTGGAGAAGAGGTAGATCTAACCGGCGAAGAACATTCAGAGCCCACCAAAACAGAATAATGGGAAGTTGAAGAACTTCTCCAAAGCAAGACAGAAACCTCAAGAACTGTGTGGACTATTGAAGTAAGTAACATTAATCCTCCTATTGTCTCAACAGTACCTAGCAATCATAATATTCAGAACCACCAGACTCCTTAGAGCACTGTCACTGGTAGCTCAGCACCTACTCAGACAAGAAGCCTAGACAGCTCTATGGCAGATGAAATGAGGCTCCCTATGTTTAGAGGATATGGATGTAAAGATCCAGATCAACATTGGTTTATGTGTGAAGCCGTATGGAATATTAAAAGTATCACTGACGAAGCCATCAAGAGAACCCAGTTCAACACTACGCTAAGGGACCATGCACTAAGTTGGTACATGAAACACATCCAAGGACTGGTGCAGCCTAAGCCACTGAACGAGATCAATAATGTGTTGATTGCAGAGTTTAAGAAACCTAAGTCAGAATCACAATGTATTACAGAGCTAAAATAGGTCAAACAAAAGGTAGCAGAACCTGTTTGGGAGTTCAAACAGAGAATCAAGACCCTAACAGGCCGATTAACTTTTCATATCCTTGATGAACAGAACAAAGAATGGTCCATCATTGTATTGTTACCACACATCAAAGTACCTCTGATGCAGAAAAATATTTCATTGCAGGCAGAAGCTTTGGAAATCACCATAAAGCTTGAATCAACACCTATGGGAGAATCGAGCTCAGGCATGAGACAGATCTTGAGTTAGCTAACCAGTTTGTCTTTACAGGTCGAGGATATGAAGAAATATAAGGGAAAAAAAAAGGAATATGTATGGTGTGTAAGATGCAGATCAAAAGATCATGATAAGGAACATTGCCCCTTATTTCATGAGTATTTGGCCTCAGGAGCGTCGAGCCCCTTGAATCAAGTTAACCTTCCCTGATGTGATGTGTGTAGAAAGAGGTATCGCCTAGGTGAGTGCTATTACATGCAGAAGTATGTTCAGACACCCACAAAATTGTATTTCACATTCTGTAAATCAGTGGGACATGGTGATCGATATTGTAGAGCTTACGATCTCATACATGAGAGGTCGAGGGACATAAAAAAGATTGAAGGTGAAGTACAACAAGAAGGAAACACTCCACAATACAACTCTCCAGGGAGAGGAAACTTCAATCCTCGCAGTGGATACAGAGGAGGAGGAGGAGGAGGAGGTATGGGTCGAGGCCGAGGACAAATAATCTATTATAACTGCACGCAACCAGGACACTTAGCAAGGGATTGTCATAATTACTTGCACAACCTGTAGTTATTATAACTCCTTTGAGCATGTCATAGAGGAATTCCCTGTGCAACTGGATAAGCTTCAGGAAATACGAGCACCCTAATATAACCCACAAGTACAATTGATATGTGATAAACCTCACGGAACCGACCCTAGAGTCGTTGTTATTACTTGAAGAGGCACTACTATAGGAGAGGATAGAACAACCCAAAGACAGATCGAAAAAGAGTCAGGTATTAGGAAATATGAGGAGAAGACTCAGGCTTTTGATGCAAAGAAAGAAAGACGAATCTTTGAGGAAGCAAGACAGGAGTTCAAGAGGAACCGAGGGTCCTCATCTAGAATGAAACCAGAACTAAAAGAGTATGGAATGCCTCATGCATTTTATCAATCGACTGCACATAAAGAAGGAAAAGAGGTAAGTATGTTCATCGATGTTTTGTACACTTGTCTTAAATTAATCTAGGATGAAAAAGTTGTACAAGAGATACAGAACCTCATCAGGCAGTATGATCTAGGAAAGGTAGATTCCTTGTTGAACAGGGTAGTACACCATATTGGTAAGAAGAGAAGAACAAACAAAGAATCACATTTTAATGCTCAAATAGGAGAGTATGATATAGACTATGTGGTCCTCAACTTAGGGTCGAAGGTCAACTTCATGAAGAAGAAAACTTGGGCACTGATGGGAAAACCCAAGCTGATATATTCCCCTATTAGGATCTGCATGGATAATCATCAAGTTGTCATCCCATTTGGACGATTGGAGCATGTCCCTGTGGACATCGACAAAGTTATAACCTTTGTAGACTTTGAGCTAATTGAAAATGTTGATGATACCTGCCCTTACCCTACATTATTAGGAATTGATTAGGCCTTCAACAATTATACTATGGTCAATTTAAAGAAAAGACGCATGACATTTGAAGGAGATGACCTTAGGGTCATTTCACCCTTAGATCCATATGAAGGTCTGAGATATACAGATCCCATCAGAGAAGAATACTACACATATGAGCTGGAAAACATCTATAAATTAACAGCTAGACAGTAGGATTATATTAACCCTACTGTCGATGGGAATCTAAGCTGGCGAAATGACAATGCATGTTCATCATATTCAGAAGAAGTGTTGGAGAACTGGCATAACCAAATGTATGAAGTATCCACAAGGAGATGTGCTCGACTGACCAGAGAATCTCACTGGATTGGTATAACAATAAGTAACTTACCTACCTTTGATGGTTTGAATCCTTTAGAATCCTTCCTGATGGAATTTGAAGCAATTTTACTAGCACAAAAAAGGTTGTTGGGTATGGATGAGGCCATGAAAGATACACTAGCAAGATGGTGGGGGACACATAAAAGCAATAACACAGACTGTACACAATGTCAAACCTTGATGACAGCGCAGTTTTCAGCACAAGTAGGAAGCTACGAAGTGAGGTACATAGGTTGAAGTTGCCCAAAGGACCATGTACGAAGTTTTGAAGAGGCCTAGAGTGACATTCCTCGACAAAAATGGGTACACAGATTCATTAACACACTGGACATGATCCCTATTAACTGGTACCTTCAAGCAGAGTTGTGCCTTATCACTGCAGATTGGGAAGGTATGCTTCATAATTTTGTAACCACCCTTTTGTTTGAAAGTGAATTTCCTTCAGTAGATCAAGCATTAAAGATTTTGAGGCAGAAATTATTTAAGGAGGCATCTAGCCTCCCTTTGGAGCAATAAGAGGACAAATGGACTATGCCATTCCATAAATTACAAGGATGTTACAACATTAATGCCAACGAAGATGATGATTTGAGGAAGGTAAAAATTGTTGAGATAGAAGGCCACAGGGACATGGAAGGACTAGGAGTTGAAATGCCATTCATTGAACAACTGATCAAGATAAAGAAATTCAATATTGGGATAGAGGAGACACCAAAGCTTACCAATGTCGGAGATTACTGGGATGCTGCTACCATTGACAAAATTACAGAATTACTACACAAGTATCAGGACTTGTTCCCGACCAAGTTCATTGATATGAAGGGTATCAAAGGACCTATGGGAGATATGAGAATACCTTTGAAACTAGATGTGAAGCCAGCCAAGAAAAGACCCTATAGATTGAACCTGAAATATAAGGAAAAAGTGAAGATTGAGCTCGACAAAATGTTGGAAGCAGGGATTATTGAACCAGTCGAAGAGTCAGAGTGGATTAGCCCTATGGTAGTACAAGACAATAAGATAGGAGAGATCAGAATATGTGTGGACCTAAGAAAGTTGAACGATGCATGTTAGCATTCCCCCTTCCCTATACCATTCACCGATGAAGTATTAGACAATGTGGGAGGCCAGGAGGTATATTCTTTTACAGATGGGTTTTTAGGATATCGTCAGATCCAGATTGCCAAAGAGGACTACCACAAGACCACATTTTCCACAGAATGGGGATCCTACCAATACAAAACGATGCCATTTGGACTGAAGAATGGCCCAGCCATATTTTCTAGGGTGGTGGACGAAGCGTTCAAAGAATTTTTGCATAAGTTCTTAGAAGCCTATTTTGATGACTGGACTGTTTTTAGTTTGCTGAAAAACCATATTGAATGTCTAAGGATAATGTTGGATAAATGCAGGCAATGTCAAATTTCTTTGAATTTGAAGAAGTGCATCTTCTTATCACCATTTGGAGTATTATTAGCTCATATTGTATGCAAGAAAGGATTGTTGGTGGACCCATCCAAAATTGCAATTATAGTTGATTTTCCACCTCCTACCTCAGTCAAACAATTGTGCACTACGCTAGGACATACTAGCTATTACAGAAAATTTATCAAAGGATATGCTCATATTAATGTGCTGATGGAGAATTTATTAAAGAAAGATTGTCAGTTTGGTTGGACAGAGGAATGCCACCAGAGCTTCGACACATTGAAACCAAAGATGGTGACTGTGCTTATTCTGGTCTTTCCATATTGGAGCAAGGAATTTCATGTGCATGTTGATGCATATTCCATTGCATTAGGAGCAGTACTAGCACAATCTGGAGAAGGGGAAATTGATCATCCATTAGAATTTTCCAGAAGAAATCTATCCACAACTGAAATTAATTACACCCCCTACAGAGAGAGAGAAGGATTAGCCATGGTGTATGCATTACAGAAATTCCTCCACTACTTGTTGGGAGGACACTTTAAAATGTTTACTGATCACTTTGCGCTGAAGTACCTAGTCAACAATCTAGTGTTGGGGGGGTGAATATGCATATGGCTTATCATGTTTCAGGAATATGATTTTGAGATCATAGTTAAGATAGGAAGAATGAACAAGGAACCTGACCACCAGTCGAGGTTGGAACATGGTGAAGAACCCACCAGTCTAGAGGATAAACTACGGGATGCACAACTGCTTTCCATCAGGAAGATGGATGACCACTTCATAGATGTAGTCTAATTCCTGTCAACAGGAATGGCTCCAAGTGAGTATACAATTTCCCAGAAGAAACAGCTAGTGGTGTGCGCTGCATACTTTTCACTGATATTTGGTCAGCTATATAAGATGGGACCTGACGAGATACTAAGAAGATGTGTGATGAAGAAGAGTTCCCACTGATCCTCGCAGAAGCTCATGAGGGCATCACAGGAGGACATTACGTAGGCAAAGCTACTGCTCAGAAGGTTCTACGATATGGCCTTTGGTGGCCTACCTTACACAGAGACGCTAAAGAGTATACCAGAGCCTGTGATGTATGCCAGAGAGTTGGAATACCATCTAGAAGAGACGAAATGCCACTAGCATCATAGATGACCCTACAAGAATTTGAAAAGTGGGCCATTGACTTCATGGGACCTATAAACCCACCAGGAAAGTGCACAGGAGCAAGGTATATTATCACTGTGACATAATACCTGACTAGATGGGCCGAATCAAGAGCAGTTAAGGACTATAGTGAAACTACAGCTGCGCATTTTATATTTGATGACATAATAACCAGGTTTGGATGCCCTAAGACCCTTATGAGTGATCAAGCCACTCATTTCATCAGCAAGACAGTTGAAGCCCTGACTGAAGAATTTGCAGTCCACCATCAGAAGAGTACACCTTACCATCCACAAGAAAATGAAATGGTTGAAGCATTCAACAAAATCTTGGAGACAACATTGACAAAGATTTGCAGTGTGAACAGGGATGACTGGGATTTAAGAGTACCAACAGTACTCTGGGCTTATAGAACCACTTGCAAAAAACTAACAATGTAGACCCCTTTCAAGTTGGTTTATGGTCTTGAAGCTGTTGTCCTGATGGAGTACATGGTACCAATCTTAAGAATTGCTTCATTTACAGACATGGATGATACTGGCATTGTTAGTGAGAGGCTTTCCTAGCTGGTTGAACTAGAAGAAGATAGATTTATTGTAGGATTTCATCAGCAGGTATAGAAGGGAAGAGAGAAGGCCTATCATGACAGACACATCAAGAAGAAGGTGTTTAAGCAAGGTGATTTAGTATTGGTGTATAATAGTAAATTCATAAAACGTACAGGGAAGTTCAGAATGCATTGGCTCGGACCATATGAGATCACCTATTTTACAAAAGGAGGAGTTGAACAGCTAAAGACATTGAAGGGAGAATGAAAAAGGGGACTAGTAAATGGAAGTTGGTTGAAGTTATACTATGAAAACCAGTTGCCTCGCATCTCTCAGTAAAATCAAGGAGAAAAGGGTCTAGGCACTAGGTGTAGTTGAAACTGGGTACCAGACATAGAAAAGATAGTATGCGCAAGGAAGGGAAGGAGCCATGGAGCAGAAAGCAAAGGCTACACTCCGCTGTCCAAATTCAAAGTGACATGGAAGGATCAGAACTGAAGTGCCTCAGAAAGAGTTACAGGTGAGTGTTGGGGGCATGTTGGCCCTTGGTTATGGAAGGAAGTGAAGATCAAGGAAGAAAAGGTAAAATGAGAACTAGGCGGGAAACACAGTAACTATCACTGGGTCAAAGTAAGAAAAGAAATAGAAAAGATGGAGCAAAGTACGGAAAAGAAATTCATTGAATGAGGAGATTAAGGATGATAGATCAGCAAGAGAAAAGAATCGTGGACAACTCAGCAAGCAAAGAAATCCACCACTAGATTCTTTGGAGCACCGTGTGATGAGGAAGGAAAGACAGGCTGGTGTAGCCTGGAAAACACGGGTCAAGTTGACCTAGGGTTTTGGGTAATTAGGGTTTTCACACCTAGGTTTCAACCTAAGGTTGTCGGTGATGGACTGTAATGTATAAGTGGAGGTCGAGAGGACCTAGGTTGAGTCAGTAGTAGCATTGGGTATTTCTATTGATTGTGGTTGATTGAGAGATTATTGCACTATGAGAGAGAGGAGTGTTGAGAGTGGGAGCCTTCTAGTATTGTAATATCTTCAGTTGGGTGAGAAGATCAGATCCTACAGTTGGGTGTGCAGGAAGGGGAGAGAAAGAGAGAATAAGAGAGAGGATTTGCTACCTAGAGCATAGATCAGAACTGTAAGATTTATCTTAATATATCATAAGCACAGTTATGTGGACGTAGCCCTAGAGAGAGGGTGAACCACATACATTTTGTGTTGTATGTGTGATTGATGCCTGGATTCCTGTCATTGTTATGTTGTCGTTTTCATTATTGTGTTATATCATATCTATAGCTTCCCAGAGTATATCTAGATGATAGTGACACCTAAATGCTACATTATTGTTGTATTAGTTCCAGTTGATATTCCCCTGGTTGTAGACATCTATGTCCTACAACCCCCCTCTTAGCTGCTTCGGGTGAGACTGCACCTACTTCACAGGTGTTGCCGAAAGGGCCAGTAGCTAGGGCTTGTTGGTGCTCTCTTGGAGTGAACCCCGGGTCTGCCCCTATGCCAACAGATTGTTTCATGATCCATGATATATACATAATATATGATAGTGGGGTTTTTAGCTTTATTCTTTCCTGGTAAAACATCTATGTTATGTGTGGTTGATCTTTCTTTTTGATATTGCAATTAGAAATCATGTTTTAAATTCCACAAGAATATTTGTAGAAGCGATTATGTATTTAATAGTGGCATATAATTGTTAGATCAGGAGAATCCAAGAAATACATAATTTGTATTAAAATTTCTACATACCCTAACAATATTAAGGCCATGATGGACTGGTCGATTCCCAAAACATTGAAGAATCTTAGAGGATTTTTGGGTTTGGCAGGTTCCTACCGCAAGTTTGTTCGGAACTATGGGAGACTAGAAGCACCTTTAATGGCACTAACTGTTAGCATCGAAAGTCACCTCTTGATTGCAGGGGAGGTAAGCCTAGTACCCATCAGTGTTTGGTGTGGATGTTGGTTTAAATGTGGATGGTTGATGGCCAAAACTCAACAACATGAAAGATCTTCAACACAGAACTGGACAGGAAATGCACAGGGAAGTGAGGACCACATTAACTTTAGTCAGTAAATTGAGTTAAAGTGAGAGAAGAGGGAAGAATTAGGAGAAAGGGTGAAGGATAATTCTTTGGCCATCAGTTCTTCTAGCAACTCAGAGAAGAAAACCCAAGCTCAAGAGCATTATTGAGCTCAAATTCAGACACCGAAATATTTCTACAAGGGACACAGTTACAACTGCAGTATGATTAAACCTCCATCATCCTACAACTGCAACAGCTAGACTGGATCCTTCATGCCCGAGCCATTCAATGTGAGAAGGAAACAGATACACAGGGAAATGAATAAAAATGACCATGATATCGCTATAATCAAACCTCCATTACAACAGTATAACGATCCTCGACTGGATCATCCATGCCTAAGTGTTTTAAACATCTTTACAGACAAAATGAAAGAGAAAGGAAGATGACTTCTATTAACATGAAAGACTCAAATTGATTACATAACCAAAGAACAACTCTGGTGGAACAAACTTAGAGATTGGAGCTCTACTCAACCAAAGACCTCTACAAAATCCTAGAACTCCACATATATACTCAAAATAATTCACCATCCTCAGCAGAGGCGTGCTTGAACCATTTCATTCAAGGCTCAATGTCTTCATCTTCTTCTATCATTCTGCACTTTCATTCTCCTGTCTGATGAGAGCTCAAATCAGTATGGGCCCTATAGAAAAACCAGCTTGTAGGGGTACCATGGGCTGACGGTCTACCTCCACTACCATCTCTTCCGTGATTTTCATTTATGGGGTGAGGCGAGGCTTCAACCACCTCCCCCCTCTTTCATTTGCTTATTCATTAGGATAAGAATGAGGGTGAGTCTATTTGGCACCTGGAGAATGTGGTGATCCCTTCTGCAGAAACATTGGCGTTTTGGCCTTGGGCGTAGCTCACGTGAACTATGCACCTTTACCTGCATACGACCTCAGACCATGACCCGACACTTATCCCCTATCAAAATTCTAGATTTTGTGTTTCGGGATTCCTCACTCCACTTGATTCCCAATATCTGAATGCTCGAACTCGCGAAATGGCCTCTCCTAGATTGAAGGTGATATTATGTGCATCCAGTAGCCATGATTGCATCCCAAAAACCCCATTCACCAGCTGATAAATAGGATCTTACTCTTCTTTGTGACCCCGATTTTATATATGACCTCAGGACATGACCTGGGGCTCTGTCCCCGAATGCTTTTAGGACTTCACTTTTCGGGGAAACGGGATGCTACTTCCTGTCAAAACTTCGATTTGTGAAAACACAATTTCGCGTTTTGCGAACTTGCATCGTGCTCCATGCTAAAACCCTGACTCGCGAATTCGCTAATCTATTTCCACGTGCCCCTCTGGTTTGGACAACCTAGATCTTCTTCACACTTCAAGACTCGAGGGTTTCGGGCCTTCCTCACTTCAAAATTCTTGAAGTGGCATTCTCCGTTGTCCTAATATGCACACGCCTTAGCACAACGTGCCCCGAATTTGGATGAAACACACTTGTGGGGTTTTTAAGCCCCCTTCTTTCGCATTTGGTCATCCAATGGCCAAATCCTAAGGGAAAACACCCCCCTGCAAGAATATCTGATAACACTAATGAAGAAGGATGCATTTTCATGGACTCTAGAGGAAAACAAATCTTTTGAACAACTTAAAGAGGTGATTTTCAAAGATCTTTTCTTGACCACACCAAACTTCAAAAAAACTTTTATTGTGGAATGAGATGCCTGAAGAAATGGCATTGGTGTTATCCTAATTCAAGAAGGAAGTCCCCTGGCTTTCGAAAGTTGGCCACTCAAGGGAAAGGACTTACACAAACTGATTTATGAGAAGGAAATGATGGAAATACTACATGCATTAAAGAAATGGTGCCCTTACCTAACAAATAGGCACTTCAAGGTCAAAATAGATCATGATAGTCTTAAATACTTCTTGGAACAAAGACTATCTTTAGAAGAACAACAAAAATGGGTGACCAAGATATTGGGTTATGATTTTGAAATCGTCTATAAAAAAGGGAAGAAAAATATTGTGGCAGATGCACTCTCAAGAAAGGATGAAGATGTTGAGACCTTTCTTTGTGCTATCTCGATCATCCAACCCGATTGGATAATAGAAGCAAGGGATGAATGGAAGAATGAAGAAAACCTGTGGAATCTCATTCAAAGGTTGCAACAGGATTCCAATGCATTAGATACATTTACATGGAAATATGATTCACTATGGTACAAAGATTGGTTATATTTATGTAAGAACTCCCAACTCAAACAAAAGGTACTATTGGAATTGCACACCTCTCTGGTAGGATTGAACTTGGGATTTTTTAAAACCTACCATAGGGTCAAGAAGGATTTTTTTGGGGATGGCCTTAAAACTGATGTTCAAATATTTGGGGAAGAATGTTTGGTTTTCCAACAAAATAAGGTGGAAACAATTATGAACCCGGGTCTATTACAATTGTTATCCATCCCAAGTTAGCACTAGGAAGAGGTTTCCATGGATTTCATCACAGGGTTACTGAAGTCTGAAGGAAAGAGTGTCATCATGGTGATTGTTGATAGACTGACCAAGTATGCACACTTTTGTGCACTCTATCATCCCTTCAAATCTAGTACAGTTTCCAGCGCATTCATGGAGACATTTCAAAAGCTACATGGAAGACCAAAGATTATTGTAAGTGACAGAGATCCCATCTTCACTGGACATTTTTGAACATAATTATTTTCTTGTTTGGGTACTCAATTGGCTCATAGCTCATCCTATCATCCTCAATCTGATGGAAAAACTGAGATAGTGAACAAATGTCTGGGAGGCTACCTTTGTTCCTTTCTCTCTAATAAACAAACAAAATGGTTCAAATGGTTACCCTTGGTAGAATGGTGGTATAACACTTCCTTTCATACTGCAACAAAAATGACACCATTTATGGCACTCTATCGATACCACTCTCCTTCCATCACTTTTTCTCTAAAAGAAAAATCTAATGTTCAAGCAATAGAAGATCACATCAAGCATCAACAACAAGTTCTCCAAATCTTAAAGGACAACCTGACCATGGCACAGAATCGCATGAAACAACAAGAAAATCAACATCATAGTGAAAGTTTTGAAGCAGGGGATTGGGTTTTTTTAAGACTACAACCATACAAACATATGTCCCTCAAGCAAGCCAAAAAGGATAATAAATTATCACCAACGTACTATGGCCCTTATAAGGTGTTGAAAAAGATTGGTACTATGGCATACAAATTGGAGTTGTCTGCATCTTCACAAGTACACCCAGTTTTCCATGGTTCATGCTTAAAGAAGGTTATAGGTGACAAGATCCCAGTTCAAACTATATTTCCATAACTTGATGAGGAAGCAAAAATCATATTGGAGCCTGAAGCTAGCACCGACATAAGAATTCACCAGCTGAAGAATAGATCCATTTCAGAGTATCTCATTAAATGGAGGAAACTACCGGCTGAAGATTCCACTTGGGAAGACAAGTCTTTTATATAGAAGCATCCATAGTTACTCAAACATTGCAGAAAAAACTTGTCTCAAGGGGAGGGGCATGTTAAGCCCTAAATAGTGGCACATTACCCCTTAATTGGGGCATATTACATTAGTAATGTTACTTTATTTATGACGGCTTGGGTCCATTAGTTCTAATTGTACCTCCTAGTCTCCTATATATACCAAGGAGACATTTTCATTTGGAATCATCTTGTAATTGGAAATTTGTGTGGTGTATAAGGAGGTTTCCCCCTCGAAGAAGATTATTATCTAAATTTCTCGCTTTTTCAAGGCATTGAGTACTTATTCTGAGGTTTTTATATGCTATAGTGATATTTTGTTCTTAAAATTATTCTTCAAAATTAAACCCATGTAAAGTGATAAAAATCATCAAAGAAAGTAAAACAATACCTTGCACCTTCCAATGAAGGTATACTGTTGCAGAACACGTCACTATGAACTAGTTCTAGTAGGTTTTATTCTCACCATGCATTTCGAAATTCAAATGATTCCTGATGATGCTTTCTAAGAACAAAAACCTTATAGACATCTTTAGGTGGAAACACCTTTGGTAAACCAACAAACATGTTCTAAGTTTCTAGTGCTTGCAAAATTCAAAATTTAAGGTGTATGAGTCACTCATGCCAAACTCGACTTCTCTCATCAGTGTGAGAAACAAGTGTAGTCAGTTTAGTGTTAGGTCAAGTCATGTCATATAATATGTAGAAATTGTTTGTCAAGTCGAGAATCTTGTAGGCTACAATCGACTTGCCTTTCTTCAAATCATCAACATAGAACCGATCTAGCCAATATTCCACAATATTACAGTCTGTGTTAACTAAGAAATAGACAATAAACTGGCATTGAGATTCATCACATGATAGACATAGACAACGTTCCCATATCGATGGGTAACATCACCCTAACCAGCAATATCCAAAGAAAAATCATCAACAACATAGATTTTCTTCTCCTTAGCTTCATCCAACCACACAAACAAGGATACGTCCTTAATCATGTTATGAGTGCACCCAGAGTCGAGTACCCATTTTTTCTATGCAACATGAGATAGCAAGGCCTAATAATGTTTGACTTGGAACGTGAAATTATCAACAAGTTGACATACAACGGACACGTCTCCTTCAAGTTGTTTAACCTTCTCCTCTAAATCATCTCGCTTATTATAGCATAATTTATCCGCATATTAAGTATTTCTAGATTATTGACATGTCTTGTTCTTTCGACTTCCAAGAGGTGCATCTATATTCCTTTTATATTTTTGGTTGCGATATGAAATTTTTTGTGTAGAGACATCAAATGATACTCTATCCCTAGGATTCGTCTTGCTTTTTCCCTTGAGCAAGTGGGCTTGGTTTTTACCACCGATATTTCCTTATTTAAGAAGTTTGTGTTAGTAATTAATCAAAATGCCACAATAAGCTTCAAAGTTGTAATCTTTACCATATTTCTTGCATGCTTTCCAGTTAGTAAAAAAATTCGACACGAACACATCAAATGGTGTTCTCAAGTTCATCGGGACCAAGTTGATGAGTTGTCGATCTTTCTTATGATAGCTCTTTCCAAATTCACCCAATTTCAACTGGATTTCTTTTACATGCTCCAAATATTCATCCATTCTATCAAAAGAATGAGGATTGAGAGAGATCTATTGTTTCTCCAATTGCATGATGTGTCTCTCGTTGACTCGGTTGATGATCTAGATTATTTTCGTCACGAAATGAGAGCAGAGATATAATAAATAAATGCACAGAGATATTTCATATATTCAATAATATAACATAAATGTGTAAGAGATGCAACCATAAACACATATATACAATAATACATGATTTATATTAATGAAAGAAATGTACAGAGACTGTAAAAATATAGAGAGAAAGACTCGCTAGAATGGTCGCAGCTTATCTATGAGAAGTGATGTAACGGCTGCTCGCATTCACAAGAAGATGATTACAATGAGGCTCTGAAGACCTTTTTACAATAAAGAGGAATGCCAAAAAATCTATACATCCAAAAAACTAACCATAGGAGATGAAGCGCCAAAAGTCATGTGGGCCTCGTTCGGGTAAGTTAGTACGTCAACTTCCCGAGGTCGTAACATTTGCATATGATATTTGTTTTAGGCGTATGATAGCCTATTGGAAAGGTTTCATCGAGGAGATTCATTTTGGGGCCTCAATTATGCCTTTACATATAATTGAGAAGCTCAATCCCTAAAAACCTTCATTTAGGCCCTCAAAATGGCCCCGGAAGTTAAAACTGCTAAAAATAGTAAATTGCCGAAATTGCCATAAAAATGTTTTGAGCCAATTGAAAAAGGTGGGTGGCCACTTATATGCACCTAGATCAATCCTCAATCCTTAGGAATAAATGGTCTCCATTGCATTGAGTGTCCAAGGGAAAGGAAAAAGTGTTTGTTGAGTATGAATCTTGGTGAGTTGCTTCCCTTGCTAGAGGCGTCGGGCTGCTCGGTTTGTGGAAGGCTATCACGAACATGTGGCTAGAAGGGTTGGACATTTTTAACCAGTCTGGATACATGATATTATTTTGTGAAGAAGGAATATTTACACTTTTCTACAATCTTTTCGACCTTCTTTTGTTGGATAGAAGGTGCTTGGGCTAAGGCTGTAGTGGTTTCAATATCCTTTTGTTCACCTTTTGAAAAGATTGTGAAGAAGCTGAATTTTGTAGTATGAGATACTACCTTGCGACACTTTTTTAGGTGGGACATTGTTATAACCCTAAATTGAACCACACATGCTTACTTGGCATCAGGCCAACTCATATTCCTTCATTGCCAAAACATCTGCTGAACAACCTTTTCAAAAATCCTCTTAGGTAAAGGCAAACGCGCCCTAACCCACTACTGCACGCGTTTGAACGTTGGCAGGCCTACTACAACCCACGTTTACCTAACAAAACTCAAAAATAGGAAATTTTTTGATGGGACAAAAATCTATGGGTCAGTTAACTGAAACTCCCAGCCATGCATGGCCGAGAGTTCATCCAAAACCCTAGCTCCTTCTAGCCTATAAAAGAAGGGGTAGGGGTACTATT
>JZKD02S2228987.1:200651-246414 GCA_000966675.3 Picea glauca
GAATGGTTGTTCAGGTGCTGGCATTCCAGATATCTTGGGATCATTCCTATCCAAGTAACTAATCTATCTTCTCCTATATATTGAGGGGAATGCTTATGGAAAAGGTTAGAAGCAATCTAGCAAGAGATTGATTGGAGAATTGTTGAAAGCCTGTATAAAGGACTGATGCTACAGCAGCTAGAGACACCAGCAAGGTCATCAAAAGTGGTTGATTTTCTTCATGCATGAGCAAGTGTGTGTGTCGGAACTAGGAGCCATCGAAAGGAGACCTATGACATCAAGGCTCAGGTTGTAAGTTTCACTTTCAATTAATTCAATACAGTAATATGTCCCTTTCCCATAAAGATGATGTCACTTTATTACATAACTCCTTGATCATATGTATAGACTAGATATTGAATATCTTAATCTCCCTTTACTTTGATTGGTTTGTACTGTTGTGATTTGAATGGCACAAGAGCGTTGAAGCAAAGCTTGGAACAACAGAGACCTAAGGAAAGCGTTCATAAGGTATGTCCATAATCCTTATCTCTTAGTTCATTAAATAGGATAGATCTAGGGAAAGTGTATTATTCTGTCCTGTTTTGTTCTAGATCCAGGTGGATCTAGGGATATCGGTTTGTGTCCGCACTTACGGATTAATCCTAAAACAAGAATGTGGTTGGAAGAGTTGGACCTTTTTAACCAATCTGGACACACGATATTATTTTGTATATAAGGATTATTTACACTTTTCTACAATCTTGTCAACCTGCTTCTATTGGATAGAAGGTGCTTGGGTCGAGGTTGTAGTGGTTGCAGTATCCTTTTGTTCACCTTTTGAATAGATTGTGAAGAAGCTAAATTTTATAGTATGAGATAATACCTTGCAGCACGTTTTAGGTGGGATAGTAGTCGGAACTACCTTTGGTATTCTGTAGAGATGATCCCCCAAATAAACAATGACACTTTGGGGTCGAGACTCATAAACAACATGAAGTTTCCACATATATGGTTGGCCAAAGAGAACATCATAGACATCCAGTGGGGAAACATCTCATAATACCTCATCCTTGAAGGGTTGGATGTCGTATGACAATTGACACTGCTGGCTGACATGAAGATCTCATCCTTGGTGAAGCCACCCGATGTTGTATGGTTGCGGGAGTGGTGTTGTCGAAAATCTCAATTGTTTGACAACCTCTATTGAGATGATGTTCTTCTAGATTCCACTATAAACAATAAAATGCAGCATGGTCCCCTTCACCAACATCTTTGAATGAAAAAGGTGCTCCCCCTCTTTAGGATCTATTGGTTCTTTTAGTTGAATTGTTGTGGTCATGAAAATAGCAGTGGGGTCTATGTCGATGATCTGTCTTTTACCAGTATTTTCATAATCAAAGTATGAATAAGGGTTTGGCTCCTTGTCTTTCATATCGACCACCAATGAATTTTTTGAGCGACATTCATTAGTGTTGTGCCAAGGGAATTTGTAGAAATCGCACAATTTTTTGGAGTCCTTTGTCTTCCCGTGACCCTTCTTTTCCTGTGGCTTGGACTGATTTTCAGGAGACTGTGTTTTAGGGTCATATTTTTCATACTTTGGTTGTTGCATATTTGCAGACCCGAACTCCCCTTTATTCTGGTGCTTTACTTTCTACTCAATTTTTACAGCATATCAATAAGCAACATCGAGTGATGAAATGTCTAGAAAATCCATTTCAGTTTGGATGTATCTATGTAGAGCCCCACGGTATTTCAGAACCAAATGTCATTCGGAGTATTTGATACCCAGCTTGGTGCGCAAGGTATGGAAGGTATTGGTGAACTCTGAAACTTCTTGGCCCCTCTCTTGTCACAGTGTGGTCCATCTCATGTATTGGTCCTCATCGTTGCCAACAAGGTAATATTTTTCCTCTACTACATCTACAAAATAATCCCAAGTGGGCTCAGCCCCATATATTCCAGACTCCTCTGTAGAAATTTTCTCCCAGTAAGTTTCCCACCAATGTTTGACATGGGGGAGAGATTTAAGGAGTGATAAGGTGATCTTTTCTCTGTCGTAAAAATTATCAATAGAGAAATAACCTTCTAATAGATTTAACCATTTTTCTAGGGCATCCACATCTATCTGACCTTCAAATACAGGAATATAAAACTTAACATGTACCTTGAAAGGAAAGGTTCTTCCAAAGTGGTTGTTTGATGAATATGTGCCTGTTGTTATCGATAGGCGTTGAAGGATGTGGGAAAAATTCTCCATCATTTTGTCCCTCTGTCGCATGAGAGCTTGCTCAAGCAACAGATTTATAGGATCGTTTGCTCTGTCATTTTTATTTTCTTCCACCATGGACTATTTCTTGGGCGTGCGAGAGTGATTTTCTTCAAGAGAGAAAATATTGAGACCCAACCTGATATACTCGGACCTCTTCGAGGATATGCACTGAAAAATGATCAAGAGAAGCATGCTCTAATACCACTGATCCAGATTATTTTTAGCATGAAATGAGAGTAGAGATATAATAAATAAATGCACAAAGATATCAAAGATATTCAATAATATAACATAAATGTATCATAGATGAAACCATAAAAATAGATATACAGTAATACATGATTTTTATTAATGAAATAAATGTACAGAGACTGTAAAAATACAGAGTGAAAGACTCGCTATAATGGTGGCAGCTTATCACTGAGAAGAGATGTGAGAGCTATTTGAATTCGCAAGAAGATGATTAAAATGAGGCTCTAAAGGCCTTTTTACAATAAACAAGAATTCCAGAAACCCTAGACATCCAAAAACTTAACCCTAGGAGATGAAGCGCCAAAAGTCATGTGGGCCTCGTTTGGGTAAGTTAGTACATCAACTTCTCGAGGTCGTAACGTTTTCATACGATCTTTGTTTTAGGCGTATGATAGCTTGTTGGAAAGGTATCATCGAATAGATTCATTTCAGTGCTCAATATTGTCCTCTATTATCATTGAGAATCTTTATCCAGAAAAACCTTCATTTAGGCCATCAAAATGGCCCCGGAAGTTAAAACTGCTAAAAATAGTAAATTGCCAAAATTGTCAGAAAATTGTTTTGAGCTGGTTGGAAAAGGTGGGTGGCCACCGATATCCACCTGTATCAATCCTCCCTCCTTAGGAAGCAATGGTCTCCATTGTGTTGAGTGCCTAGGGGAGAGGAAAAAGTGTTTGTTGAATCTGAATCTTGGTGAGTTGCTTTCCATGCTGGAGACATCACATTGCTCGGTTTGTGGAAGGCTATAACAAGCATGTGGCTAGAAGGGTTGGACCTTTTTAACCAGTCTAGATACATGAGATTCTTTTGTGAAGAAGGAATCTTTACACTTTGCTACAATCTTATCAACCTGCTTCTGTTGGATAGAAGGTGCTTGGGCCGAGGTTGTAGTGGTCGCAGTATCCTTTTGTTCACCTTTTGAACAGATTATGAAGAAGATGAATTTTGTAGTATGAGATACTACATTGCAACACTTTTTAGGTGGGACAGTAGTCAGAAATACCTCTTGTATTCTGTAGAGATGACCCCCCATTGAAACAATAGCACTGTGGGGTCAAAACTCATAAACAACATGGCGCTTCCACATATATGGTTGGCCCAAGAGATCACAGACATCCAGTGGGGAAACATCACATAATACCTCATCCTTCAAGGGTTGGATGTCGTATAACAATCGAAACTACTGGCTAACACAAAGATCTCAACCTTGGCGAAACTACCCGATGTTGTATGGTTGTGGGTGTGGTGTTGTCGACAATCCCAACTGTTTGACTACCTCTGCTGAGATGAGGTTGTTCTGGCTTCCGCTATCAACAATAAAATGCAACGAGGTCCCCCTTCATCCACATCTGTGAATGAAAAAGGCGCTCCCCCTCTTCAAGATTTGTTGGTTCTTCTGGTTGAATTGTTGTGGTTGCAACAATAACAATGGGGTCTACATCAATGATCTGTCTTTTACCAGTATGTTTAGAATCAAATTCTAAATCAGGGCTCGGCTCCTTGTCTTTGATATCACCCACCAATGACTGTTTTGAGTGACATTCATCGGTGTTGTGCTAGGGGATTTTACGAAAATCCCACCATTTTCCAGTGTCCTTCTTTGTCTTCCCGTGACTCTTCTTTTCCTGTGGCTTCGACTGGTTTTCAAGAGACTGTTTGTTAGGGTTGTTTTTTTCATACTTTGGTTGTTGTGGATTTTCAAACCCAAAATCCCATTTTTTCTAGTGATAAAATTTTTGCTCGATTTTTATAGCATATTGATAAGCATCACCGAGTGACGAGATGTCCAGAAAATCCATTTCAGTTTGGATGTATCTGTGTAGAGCCCCATGATATTTCAGAACCAAATGTCGTTCGGAGACTTTGATACCCATCCTGGTGCACAAGGTATGGAAGGTATTGAATAACTCTTGAACTTCTTGGCCCCTCTCTTGTTGTAGTGTGGTCCATCTCATGTACTGGTCCTCATAGTTTCCAACAGGGTACTACTGCTCCTTTACCGCATCCACAAAAAAATCCCAAGTGGGCTCGACCCCATATATTCCAGACTCCTCTATGGAAATTTGCTCCCAGTAAGTTTCCCACCAATGTTTGACATGGGGGACAGATTTAAGGAGTGCAAAGGTGATCGTTTCTCTGTCGAAAAAATTATGAAGAGAGAAATAACCTTCTAACAGATTTAACCATTTGTCTAGGGAATCCACATCTATGTGACCTTCAAATACAGGAATATAAAAATTAACATGTACCTTGAAAGGAGAGTTTCTTCCAAAGCGGTTGTTTGATGAATATGTGCCTATTGCTATCAGTAGGCGTTGAAGGATGTGGGAAAAATTCTCCATCATTTAGTCCCTCTGTCGCGTGAGAGCTTGCTCAAGCAACAGATTTATAGGATCTTCTGTGCCATCATTTTAATTTTCTTCCACCATGGAGGGTTTCTTGGGTGTGCGAGAGAAATTGTATTCAAGAGAGACAAGCTCAAGACCCAACCTTCTATATTCAGACCTTGTCGGGGACATGCACTAAAAAATGATCAAGAACAGCCTGCTCCGATACCACTGATCCTAATTATTTGCGGAACGAAATGAGAGTAGAGATATAACAAATAAATGCACATATATTCAATAATATAACAGAAATGTATCATAGATGCAACCATAAACACATATATATAGTAATACACAATTTCTTTTAATGAAAGAAATGTACAGAGACTATAAAAATACAAAGTGAAAGACTCACTAGAATGGTGGCATCTTATCTCTAAGAAGAGATGCAACGGTTACTCACATTTGCCAGAAGATGATTACAATGAGGCTCTGGAGGCATTTTTACAATAAAAGGGAATTCCAAAAACCCTAGACATCCAAAAACCTAACCTTGGGATATGAAGCGCCAAAATTCATGTGGGCCTCGTTTGGGTAAGTTAGTACATCAACTTCCCGGGGTCATAACCATTGCATTCGATCTTCATTTTAGGTGTATGATATCTCGTTGGAAAGATATCATCAAGGAGATTCATTTTGGGGGCTCAATCAAGCCTTCAGCTATCATTGAGAACATCAATCTAGAAAAACCTTCATTTAGGCCCTCAAAATGGCCTCGAAAGTTAAAACTGCTAAAAGTAATAAATTGCCAAAATTGCCAGAATTTTTTTTTTAGCCAGTTGGAAAAGGTGGGTGGCCATCAATATCCACCTGGATCATTCCTTCCTTCTTAGGAAGAAATGGTCTCCATTATGTTGAGTGCCCGGGGGAGAGGAAAAAGTGTTTGCTGAATCTGAATCTTAGTGAGTTGTTTGCCTTATTGGATACGTCGCATTGCTCGGTTTGTGGAAGGCTATCACAAGCATGTGGCTGGCTAGAAGGTTTGTACCTTTTTAACCAGTCTGGATACATGAGATTCTTTTGTGCAGAAGGAATCTTTACACTTTTCTACAATCTTGTCGACCTACTTCTATTGGATAGAAGGTGCTTAGGCCGAGGCTGTAGTGGTTGTAGTATCCTTTTGTTCACCTTTTGAACATATTGTAAAGAAGATGAATTTTGTAATATGAGATACTAGATTGCGGCACTTTTTAGGTGGGACAGTAGTCAGAACTACCTCTGGTATTCTATAAATATGACCCCCCAGAGAAACAATGACACTATGGGGTCAAGACTCATAAGCAACATGGCGCTTCAACATATATGGTTGGCCCAAGAGAACATCATAGACATCCACTGGGGAAACATCACATAATACCTCATCCTTGAAGGGTTGTATGTCATATGACAATCAACACTCCTGGTTGGCACGAAGATCTCGTCTTTGGCAAAGCCACTCGATGTTGTATGGATTCGGGTGTGGTGTTGTCGACAATCCCAACTGCTTGACGATGTCTGCTGAGATGAGGTTCTTATGGCTTCTGCTATCAAAAATAAAATGCAGCGGGGTCCCCTTCACCCACATCTGTGAATGAAAAAGGCACTCCCCCTCTTTAGGATATGTTGGTTCTTCTGGTTGAATTGTTGCAGTCGCAACAATAGTAGTGGGGTATGCGTCAATGATTTGTCTTTTACCAGTATTTTCATAATTAGATTCTGAATCAGGGTTTGACTCCTTGTCTTTTATCTCAACCACCAATGACTATTTTGAGAAACATTCATCGGTGTTGTGCCAGGGGATTTTGCAGAAATCACACTATTTTTCGATGTCCTTCTTTGTCTTCTTGTGACCCTTCTTTTCCTATGGCTTCGAATGGTTTTTAGGATACTGTTTGTTAGGGTCGTCTTTCTCATACTTTGGTTGTTGTGGATTTGTAGACTCGAACTCCCATTTGTTCTGGTGGTTAAATTTCTGCTCGATTTTTATATCATATCGATAAGCATCACCGAGTGATGAGATTTCTAGAAAATCTATTTCAGTTTGGATGTATCTGTGTAGAGCCCCAGGGTGTTTCAGAACCAAATTTAGTTCAGAGTCTTTGATACCCAGCTTGGTGCGCAAGGTATGGAAGGTATTGGTGAACTCCGGAACTTCTTGGCCCCTCTCTTTCCACAGTGTGGTCCATCTCATGCACTGGTCCTAATAGTTTCTAACATGGTAATACTCTTCCATTACCACATCCAAAAAAAACTCCCAAGTGGGCTCGGCCCCATATATTCTAGAATCCTTTGTGGAAATTTGTTCCCAGTAGGTTTCCCACCAATGTTTGACATGGGGGAGATATTTAAGGAGTGAAAAGGTGATCTTTTCTTTATCAGAAAAATTATGAACAGAGAAATAAATTTCTAACATATTTAACCATTTGTCTAGGGCATCTGCATCTATGTGACCTTCAAATACGGGAATATCAAAATTAACCTGTACCTTGAAAGGAGAGGTGCTTCCAAAGTTTTTTTTTGATGAATATGTGTCTGTTGCTATCAGCAGTCATTGAAGAATGTGGGAAAAATTCTCCATCATTTAGTCCCTCTGTCGCGTGAGAGCTTGCTCAAGCAATAGATTTATAGGATTGTATGCTCCGTCGTTTTTCTTTTATTTTTCCATGGAGGGTTTCTTAGGTGTGTGAGAGAAATTATATTCAAGAGAGACAATCTCGAGACCCAACTTCCTATGCTCAGACCTCATGGGGGCATGCACTGAAAAATGATCAAGAGACGCCTACTCTTATACCACTGATCCAGATTATTTTTGACACAAAATGAGAGCAGAGATATAATAAATAAATGCACAGAAATATCACAGATATTCAATAATATAACAGAAATGTATCAAAGATGTAACCACAAACATAGATATACAGTAATACCCAATTTCTATTAATGAAATAAATGTACAAAGACTATAAAAATAGAGAGTGAAAGACTCACTAGAAAGGTGGCAACTTATCTCTGAGAAGAGATGTGACGGCTACTCAAATTCACAAGAAGATGATTATAATGAGGCTCTAAAGGCCTTTTTACAATAAACAGGAATGCCAAAAACCCTAGACATCCAAAAACCTAACTGTTACTGGATAATTTGATAGGTGTGAACACTAACAGATCTCCCTAGATCGACCTGGATCTAGAACAAAATAGGACAGGACATGACTCTTTCTCTAAGTTGTGGTCATTGAATCTACTATTTATAAGGAATGAATGACATACCTTTATATTGCTTCCTTAGGTCTCTGTTGTTCCTACTTCACTTCGGTGCTCTTGTGAAATCAGATCCAAGACAACACAAACCAACCAAAGCAAAGATAGAAAAGTATATTCAATGTCAACCTACGCATATGATCAAGGAGTTATGCAATAAAATAAGAGTGATTTCATGGGAAAGGGACATGCCGTTGTATTATATTCAATGAAAGTAGAAGATACAACTGTATCACCTTGATGTCGCAAGATTCCTTTCAATGACCCTTGGTTCCAACACATGCACTTGCTCTAAATTTGCATGAAGAAGATCCAATACAACTTGATAGACTAAATAGAGTCTTCAAGCTTCTATCCAAGCAGAGTTCTTCACACAATTCTTTCACCAATTCTTCATTCAATATTTCTTAACCTTTTCCAAGAGAAACCTTTCAATATATAGGAGAAGGAGATAAGGTTAAATGGATGAGGATGATCCCACCAAATCTGAGAAGTCAGTAGGATGCCAACCATGTGAATGCCAACTCATTTTGCAGAAGATTCCCTTCTAGAACCTTCGTGACCTCTTCTCTTTTCCAATCTTAAAAACAGGTTTTCACCCTACCTATAAAGCAGACTGTGAACAGTTTGCACCCAAAGTATGGGTTGCCTGTGACAATAAAGTATTTTCACACCCTATAACATAGGCAGCCTGCGAACTCATCTTAAAAATGTGTTTTATGGAAGAAGACAACAGTCACTTTTCTCAGGCAAAAAGTCCTTGTGGGAGCCTGAATACATCACTTGTAGAGACATCACTAGAGTGACCAAAATAATGTGTAACAGAATGCCCCCCAAAGTATGAGGCTAGAACTTGTGACAACCAAAATACTTTGCAAAATGCATATGTGTGTTAGAAACAACGAGCACACCTAATCAGAAACATGTAAACAACCAAGCATCTGCAAAATATAATACCAGTTCTAAGGTAGGCATCCCCATGCTCATATCACAAATGAACAGAATCATAAACGTAGGTCATGGCCACCAATCATACACCGTGGATCCATGTCGTGAAAATGCTACATAGCCACCAGGAATACACTATGGATCTATGTGAGAAGACTAGAATTAAGACATAGCCATGTGACATACAAAGTGGATCTATGTGCCGATACAAATCATACATACTCCTATCGCAACCTAGATAAAAAAGATGAGACCCAGGGTCTTCAATCCCATTACCTGAAAGTATGAATCTAGCCATGTGATTACATGTGTTGAAGTCAAACATGGTAGAAACCACTTGACTACCGGTCATTGATGAAGATCGTTAACAAGTGCGAGGGAAATCACCATTGATGTCAATGACTCCCAAGGTACTGAAGTACAATCTGAATGAATGCGAATGAATGAGCTGAAGTCAAGCACTAGGCGGAATCTCTCGATCAGGGATCAATGATGTGAAACCCATGTCAAAAGTGAAGATACCTTCCATTAAGGCATGCAAGTTCCAAGGTACTAAATGATTTCTAAGTCTCATTCCCGGATAATGAGTTGGAGTTGACGGAAAAAGACTCGTCACAGGAGGGCCTTAATGTATCCCCCATCAATGACATGAAATAAGTAACAGATTTTGAGGGTGAATCAAAGTATGAAAATGGGTTGAAAGAACATGGGTTGAAATGGACAAAGGGAAGGCCGACATAGTAAGAATGGACAACTGCAGATGGCCGACTCAATAGAGGGCTTGTTTGAACTTCTCTTGAACATATGAATGACACGACCAAGGACTTGGCAGCACTGACTCAAAGATGACCCAAGATACGACCTTGTAGAAAGTTGAACGAGAGACAAATGGATTTCCCAACCTGGATTCAAATGACGAATAGGGGGTGTCATGTTCAAGAGCAACGCTTACTGCCATTAACACAAATATGAAAACATATCCCTTTCCCAAAATTTCCCCCACCATCTCTAACGAGTACCTCTTTATTTTTACACAAGCTTGAGGAGGATAACATATTCTTGTCGATGTAAGCTCATCCTTCATACGAGTCCCTCAAAGTATATTTAACGAACCCTAAGAAGGAGTGGTTTGATCCCATTATGGGTCTTTCGATGTTTGTTTAACGAGTCCAAGGATAAAAAACTCGGGGGTTTTTCATGTTTTGAGAGTCTGAAAAACACTTAAAAAGAACTCTCACAGTTCCTTTTTCATAAATTAGTTCGACGAGACTAAAAAAGTGATAAACTATCGCTCGTCGAATGTTTTCTTCAAATACTTTAATGAGCATGAAAATAACAAGATCCCTCGACAATCTTTTCGCTTTTATGGAGCGTGAAAAGAGCTTAAAGGATACCCCCTTATGTTTTTCATTCTCGTGTTACCATGACAAGTATGAAAAGACAAGAAAAAGTATATTCGGTTACGTTCTCATATATTTTTGAGTGCATGCTCGAGGTTTTTCCTAAAAAAACCCTAAAAAAGTAGTCGTGCATGCGACAAAAAATAAAAAACACCTGTACCCCCTTGTTCGGACTTCAAAGTTGCTATATCTGTGAAAAACCATACTCACAAGGCTATTAGGGTATTAGGTTTTATAAACAAAGCAATAAAAATAATATAAAAGATCAATAAGAAATAGTAAAAAGTGAATAAATATGGGTGAAAAGGAATTTTTACCATTTCGTTGTTACTTTACCAAAAACTTGTCCAACATACCTCATTTTCCCCCAAATTTATTTGCTCGATTGCAGGAGTTACAAGTGATCATTCGGTGAATGGTTTCAGCCAACAAGGTAATCTCCTGATTCTCCAACTTTTCCATGGTTTGTTTTTGGTTTTTATTGGCAATTTTTAGACTTTTGAGTCCATTTTAGCATCGGAACATGCACTCAAGCATTCTCGTAGGTGGGTCATGTGGGACCTTCGAGAATCTAAGATTCTTGCAGGTGGGCATCAGGGCACCTACATGAAACTTGCACTGTGCAAAAGGTTCACCTGCGAGGGCCAAAAAATGGATTTTAATGTGTGGTTTTTCTCAATAAAAATTATGCAAGAGTTTAAAACAAGTTGTTGACTTCTCTCTCATGGCTCTATTGTAGGTGTTGACCATCACGATGTTGGAATGGAGAGAAAGAGAACATGAGGAGAACGATGCCATTGCTGGAAATGACCCGAGTACAGTTGCTGCCCTCCAGGAATGTGGGCTCTTGAAATGTTTTAGGATCTCAGGCATGACAGCCCAACTCAAGTTGTTAGAATGCCTGGTCCACATGTGGGATGTGGATCAACAGTTAATTCATGTGGGAGTCCATACGCTAACACTAGATATCGAGGATATCTATTTTCTGATGGGGTTGTCATGACGTGGATACCATGCTACTTTGACTGGAGGTAGAGGCGGCGGACTTCCTATGAGCGAGTATGTTCGCCAATATTGTGTTTCCGAGGTAGAGAGAAGAAAGGGTAAGGTTTCCATTTGGGGGGTCCACGATTTGACCCTATGAACTATCTTGTTTACCATTGCATGCATGGATGGGAGCACAGATCCACACATGGCTCTCCAGATCTATTTCCAATATGCCATAGAGTGCATAGAGTCTTGGGTTTTCAACTGGTCGGATGTAGTTCTCCGCAGTATGAAGAGACAAGTGACAAAGTGCAGAAGGCATGACTTGAAGCAGTTTGGGTATGGGTCACTTTTGGTGTCATTCTTCCTCGATAGGGTCCCACTGTTGTGACTACAGGTTCATTGGGGTTTACCGGCCCCATAGGATCCAAGGATGCTGAGGTGGTGTAACCTCATGGATCGACACATAGAAGGGCCTATAATCAAGTATAATGATTCATTTTTGGACTGGTTGAGGACCTAGATGTTGATGATCGATGACTATGCATATGCCAATTTGGATTTCCAAGGGGATCTGGATTTGGTCCTACCTGAGGATTCTCAGTGGGGTGACTTAGGTGAGAAGTACACATTTTTTTCTTTTTAAATGTTTTTGGAAATTTTATTATATGAAATGTTTTTATGTTTATCCAAGGACTAATCAAAAAAATTCTTTTTGATTACACAGATGTGGGGCCGTATCGACCTCCAGGAACGTCTCCCACTCAAAGGCAAGGAGAATAGACTCTAGTGGAGAGATGGGATGCAAAAGACTATGAGGCAATGGAACAGAACTTAGAGGGGTTTACTGCAGATGTCCCGGACATTGCTATTGGGGATATCCCGAGATGTTACCAATGCCATACTACGGGTGTGTCCGAGTCTCTCAGTCAACTACTCCGTAGGGTAGCCCGAGCAGTTGCTTGTTATCATGAGCGTCATTCGTGATGCTATTTTGTAGAATCTATAGGCTTCGTATTTTGAGATTTTGATCCTTGGACATAAACTTTTTGTAAAAACTTTTGATCGTTATATACATATATACGGCTTCTACCGGCTTATTTTGTGTTGTGTTATACATGTTATGTGTGATTGGTTTATAAATGTCCCAAATGTTTGTCTAACACATAGTAAGCTAAGGCATCAGTAAATGTATTTAGACATCTATGAATGTGATGATATTCAATATAATCAAAATAACATTCCAAGAGGCGAATTCATAAATATACCCATAATAAAGTAGGACTTCAGATAACATAGACATTACTTAACTGTAGTATTACTAGTTGTGAATCGATTCATATAACCAAGTGGTGGATATCAAGCGAAATAGCATCAATCAATAATTCGATGACGACGCTATATTCTGCAATATTATTGGTCGCACGACCGAGGCACACACCTCATAGACTGATAAGTTTGTTTGTAGGGGTGTAAATTGCCCATCTAGCAGAAGCAAGGTTCTGAGTACTACGACTAGTGCCATCGGCGAAGCCAATGTAGGGTAGTGAAGACTCTGACATATGGAAACCAAGCACAACGCAAGATAAGTGGTCAAGGGAAAAGACCAAATAACGAAAAAGAATACTAAAGTAATACACAAAAAGTATGATACAATAAAATATAATCACTCATGCACAGGTGATCTTAAGCATAATACTTCTTTAAGTACAAGCCATTTTTGGGTTCACTCAAAGGGATACCATCATATTCCATCAACTCGTAAGCTCCTTTCTCCAAAACTTGTCTGACGATATAAGGACCTCGCCAAATAGCTTAAATTTTTTTGACTCCTAGCATATCCTGATCTTGTTCGTAAAGGAGAACCAAATCACCTTCGGAGAAAATGCATGGCTTGACATGTTTTTCGAATTGGGCTTTGACGTATTTCTTCTAGGATTCTATGACTAGGGTGGCATTGCGATGGGTCTCGTCTAATTGCATGAGATACAATAGGCGTTCTTCTTCGGCAGAAGTGTTTGGGAGAATTTTGACCCCTAGTTTTAGGGAGGGTATCTCGCATTCAATCAGTAAGATGGATTCTAGACCATAGACTAACTAGAATGGTGTGAACCTGGTAGCAGACTTAACAGATGTCTGGTAAGCCCACAATGCTGAAAAAAACATCGTGTGGCAACTTGTTTTGTGAATCCCTATCATTCGTCAAAGCATGGTAATGAGGACTTTGTTTATTACTTCAACTTGGTCATTGGCTTGTGGGTAATAGGGTGTTGAGTTTTCATGGCGAAGAACCAACTTTTCAGTGAGTTCAGACATCATGAAGTTTCTAAAGTGGCTACTGTGATCAGTAACGATAGCTTAAGGAACACCAAACCAAGCAATGATGTGATTGAATTTAAATAATGTTGTAGTCCTTTCGGTATTGTTGAATGTTGGCATCACCTTGGCCCATTTTGTAAAATAATCTACGGCTACAATAATGTATCCATGCGCCCCGACCGAGTGAGGGTGACATGTCATGAAATTGATACCCCATTTCGCAAAAGGACCAATGGAGACCACAGGGTGTGATTGTATTTTATTGTTGTAGGTTTGGAAAGCGTGGCATTTTTGGATAGAAATTATACAATCGTTGAATAAAGAAGGCCAAAAATACCCTGCTCGTAAGATATTCTGGGCAGTGGCATACCCAGACATGTGACCACCACAGAATTCAGAATGGAGTTCATTCAGGGCTTTCTTGGCTTCGTCAAATGTGAGGCAGTGTCGAAAAATGGAGTCAATCGCATGACGATAAAGAGTATCACCGAGGATAATATACTGACGGGCATGGTAGCATATTCGACAGTGGTCAGTGCTAGAAAAATTGGGCTGGAAAGTCTGGGTCTGGAGATATATGATTATATCTCTATACCAAAGGTCAGTGGAACTGATTAGGAAAAGGGATTCATCGGGTAATGGATCTTTTGCTACATTTTTCGTCTCAGAGTAGGGAAGGTCTCATATCAACTCAGCAAACACCAAGAATTTCTTGGACTTAGCATTCAAATTATAATTCAAACTCCTAGAGTATTACAATCCATTTGGAGTATTTTCCCCCTAGCAATTGGTGTGTAAGAATGTGCTACGTAGGGTTGCAGTTAGAAATTACCGTAGCCTTGTGAAAAATGATATAATGCTAGAAACATTGAATAGCTTGGATGGCTGCCAAGGCTAGTTTTTCAACATGTAAATACTTGGTTTGGGTAGTTGTGAGACTCTGAATCAAGTAATAGATGAAATTTTCATTATGAGAATCATCCTCCTGGATGAGAACCATAGCAATGGTATAGTCCGAGGCTGCAAGGTAAAGGAAATAATCCTGACTGTAATCAGGTGGGAAGAGTAGTGGGGTACGTGTCAAAGATAGTTTCAAAGATTCGAAAGCTTTGTCGATAGTAGTATCCCATACAAACTTAGAACCTTTCTTGAGAAGTCGCGTAAATCCAAGAGTTAGCTCAGCTTAGTTCAGGATAAAATGACCAAGAAAGTTTTCCTTCCCTTGCAAACTTTCTAACTGGCAAAGTGAGGAAGGAGGAGGGAGATTGAGAATCGCCTCGACCTTCAAAGGATCTACCCTAATCCCTTGACGTGAAACAATAAATCCTATAAGTCAGCCAGATTCTATGCAAAAAACACATTTGTGGGGATTCAAGCGTGTATGGTAAAACCAACATCGAAAGAAAATGGCGCGGAGGTGTATTAGATGATCTACATAGCACATGGAATGAGCGGGTAAGTCATCAAGTTATGGCTTCACAATGTGATTTATATCATGAAAGGTGTAAGACATAGCATGTTGAAAAGTTGCACCGGCATTCTTTAAACCGAATGGAATTTTCCGGTAGGCAAAAGTGCTCCAAGGACAAATAAAAGCGGTCTTGTGTTGGTCCACGGGTACGATATTGATTTGATTATATCCGGAGAAACCATCCATCAGAGAGAAGATTTCACTTCCAGCAAAATCATTGATGATCTGGTCAACGAAGGGGGTAGGAAAGTTGTCTTTAGGACAAGCTTTGTTAATGTCTCTATAATCAACGCATACAAGGATTGTGCCTTGTTTCCTTTTAATCGGAACAATATTGGAAACCCAGTCAGCTAGAGCCACAGGGTAAATAAAGCCAGCTTTGAGAAGTTTCTCAACTTCAAGCTTGATAGAGGTTTCTTTACGTGGGTGGACCGGATGAAGTCATTTTCGGATGGATTTAGTGCCCGGGTATGTCTTAATCTCATGTACCACAATGTCGAGGTCAATCCCTGGAATTTCTTCAGAGCTCCATGCGAAGACATCACAAAATTATTGGAAAAGAGACTTGTAGGTGACAACTTCATGATGGGAACACAAAGCTCTGATATGCACATTTTCGACAACTCCAAGTTTTATGGATATGTCAAGGGGGATAGTGGGTGAGATATTTCTTAATTTCCCTTTGTAGAACATATCGTGTGTAGACTCGAGAATGGTAGAAATGATGACAAAGATCGATGGGGTCGAGATTCATTGGTAACACTTGATGGTGTGTTGTTCCAGGAAGAGGATGGAATGATGATGTCCATCATCCCAAGGGGTGTCTTCCATGGACATAACAGACATAATCATCTCGTCCGTGGGAAAAATGACGTAGAATGGATCCGAAGATAAATCACCAAGAGAGGGTGTAGAAGGGTTTGTCGATTGAATGGCTTGATAAGCGGATTCGACCAAACTCAAAGGAATTTCATTGCCATAAAGAATATGATTTTTGGGGTTGGGTACCATCCACGAGTCGTAAGACACAGGGGTTCCTTGAACAGAGGTGGAGATCATGTTGATCGAGGTGACAAATGGATGTGGAACATCGGGTGGTAGAATGGGGAAAGTACCCATCAAAGAGGAATCTTTAAGAAGACTGACATCGACGTTCTCATATCCAGGGGGGGTTTGCAATGAAAGGTACATTGTCGATATGTGCATTAGAGTGAAACAAGGCCAATTGGTCTATGGTAACTACTTTTCCTTGATGTGGGAAATGCATGACATAGAAAAGAGTGGACACAATTGCACGCATGGAATCGATCCAGCTATGGCCAAGTAGAAGGTTGTAATTGAGAGGAGCGTCAAAGACCTCCACTTCAACGTTGACCGTTTTGCCTTCTAAAGTAATAGGCAATGAAGGGAGGACACCGTAAGGATTAAAACCAGAGCCATTGAAGGCTTTGAGCGTGTTGTGGGATTCAGTTAAAGGAGGAGAGCCGATGGATTTCCAACAGGTAATAGACATGACACATGTCGAGGCACCCTCATCAATAATTGTTCTACAAATGTTTTTGTTGGAGAAAATAAATTGTATTTGGAATGCGAGTTGAGGGGGTAACCTTGGAATGTGATCTTCCAAGTCAAAAATTATTAAATTTGTATCCATAGGGTCGATTCCACCAATAGCTTTCAACAGTGTTGTGCGTTGTATAGGACAACTCTAAAATAATTCGAGGGCTGACATCGCAGACGGTACTTGGGCTAGGTCTTAGACAATACTGTAGTTCTGGGTAGCACGTGCATAAGGATTGAAAGCCGATTTTTGAACAACACCCTTTGGGGGAGGGCGAAGAACTGTTTCTAGGCTCAGTCCTTCGAGATGAAGAGGACCGTTGGTAGGTGGAGTCGTGGGAGATGGTTGGACCAACGAAGGAGGTATTACATCAACCTTCTCTTTGGAGGGAGAATAATCTTTGCCTCGAGTGGTAACTTTGATGTCATTCTTATTTGAATCACCTGTACACATTAATACATAGGATGTATTGGAGGGGTAGGAGACGGAGCATTTTGAACATTAGAAGAAATGGATTTGGGGTTGTTGCTACAGGTTTGGAAGGAATGAAGTTGGGCATGGAAATGGCCAATCACACTGTCAGCTGCATGAGAAGCAGCAAGAGTAGTTGAAGTAGCAAAAGTAGAAGGACGAGGTGCGTCAGGGAGTAAGTCGTAAAGAGTACCCATTTGTGAGTAAACGAGGTCGATGTATTAAGCATGACTTATTGCCTATTCTTCTGTGACAACTCCACCCATGGCGATGTCATGAGTGATGGCATTCACGTATGATTTCGTGAACCACTCTGCTAGAAACTGATCGGGAAGTTCAATTTTGATGAGACATCGTCTCCATCACCACTCATGAATGTGATCAGAGATATGAGTGGCTTTGGTTTGTTTGAAAGAACTCAAAATTTTGGTTCTCATTTCATAGCGGATCGGTAACTGGTAGTGGGTGAGGAAAGCCATAGCAAGGGTGTTGAAGTCGGTGAAGAAGCCATGTGGTAATTCTATATACCACTTTGCGGTGGAACCTGTGAGGGTTCGTTGAAAAAGGCGTAAATGAATAGAGTCATCCATCAAGGAGTTGTATGAGCACCAAAGGTGAAAAGTCATTACATGATTGCTCGGGTCCTCTCCCAGTTTACCATCGAATTTAGGGATTTTGGATGGTATTTTGGCTAGTATGGCGGGCCATTGAGGAGAGTGATGGATTGGATCATTTACAATTCTCAACAGATCAGAGAGGTTCGAGGTGTCTAAGAAGGGAAACTGTCTATTCACATGTGGGTACTGGTGACTTTGGGGAGGGAGTCCCGTTGATAGACCAGTGGGACCATAAGCAGTTTGCATATAATGAAAAGATCCAAGCAGATTTGGTTGTTGGTGTGGAGGCAAGTAATTCATAGGGTTGTACCCTTGAACAGGGGCATGGGGGTGAGCATTTGAGCACCAAATAGGTGTGGATGTGCCTGGATTTGGTTGGCCTATACTAGGGGGTTATGAAGGAGCTAGCTTGAGGCTATTGCCCCACAGTAGAGTGAGGATTATTTTGAATAAGATAATTCCAATACTGGGCCAAGGATGGAGGTATGTTGTTTCCATAGGGTGGGGTTGGTGGGGGTTTCCCTCAATCAGGGGTTGCATCCCAATTGATATTTTTCCAGCAAAAGGGGATTGGGTTTGGCCTCCTTGGTGAAATTGTCCACCAACAGGAATCTGGTAATTAGGTGTGAAAGATGGGATAGTGCCACTAGGATTGGTGCCTCTGATAGAGGATGGAAGAGGTCCTCTGAAAGGGGGTCGAGGAAGTGTCGGAACGAAACCGAGAATGAGATGGTGCCCAGAAGGAGTGGAAATGCCAGGAATCCCAGATGAGATTTGTGTAGGAGTGGGAATAGAAGCACTCAATGCATGATATCCGGGTGGAATTTTTGGGGGGATTTTAGGCAAAAGTGGCGTGCCAATGGGAGCTTGGCTAGCTGCTATAGTCCCAGTGTGAGGACTCGTAGTATCTGGGACCATTGTGTAATGGACTATTTGTAGGGGTATAGTCAAGATGTGGTCAGTTGGCAGGGCGTCTGTACCAGGAAAATAATATGCAGTAGTAAAAGGTATCGCGTCTGGATTAGATGTTTCAAGCAACTCAGGTGTGACAGTGATATCAACGCTTTCTCTTGAGCCAAAGAGATCCCTTATAAAAATGCTAGTAGTCCAAAAAGGATCTTGACCCTCAGGTCCTGTAAAAGGTTTAGTTGGCAATCCAGAAGACTGAACAACTATTTCTCCGAAATAATTCAATCGAACAATACATCTCTCAGAGTCGGGAGGAAGTCGGAAGTCCTCTTGAGAATTGGTAATTCGGTACCATTATAAAGAGTTAGTTCTTTCCACTTGTGGAGTGGCGACGTCTTGGACTTCACTCTGTTGAGGAGATCCCTCCGATGAGTTGGTAGGAAAGGGTTGAGAACCTTCCATATCTTTTGGGGGTAGGCCTTGCATTCTACGTGAACGGTGTGGAGGGTCAATTGTGATTGATTCAGAATCTTACGAAAGAAATTCTATGGCCAACTTGGGTAAACAAACAACTCGTGCTAGTAAAATCTAGGAACCAAAACCAAGCAAACAAGACCTTCCAATTCTGAAGTCACTAGTTGGTGATGAAATCCAACATCGTGACAACAAGAAAAGAAGGGGTTAGGTGAGGGTGGAAAAGTTACGTTGACGACCTACTTAACGGACTTACACCCTGGTGCAAGTTCCCACACACAATCGTGGGTATACCCTCCAAGGAGCCCGAGTGATTCTAGCCAACATTGATTCCAGGTACCATGAAGACTTACCCCTTCACAGTCACCTTGTGTAAGACCCTAAGAAGATAGGCTACTAAGGTTACCACAAACAAAAACGATGCCTGGGGAAACATTCGACAGTCTGATCCGCATGCAAGGGCAGGGTATCTAGCCCGAAATCAACTTGAGAGGCTTCCACTCCTCATTGTGGGTATACCTTCAAGTGACCTTCGTAATACGTGCAATCTCTACACTGAGATCAACAAAGCAGGGTGAGTAACTCTGTCAATCTCAATGCGACCTCAGGTTTGACACTTGTGTGAGAAGGGCTTCCCGGGACAAAATGCTACAAATGGAATTTGACACTCCTTATCACAAGATACTATTGTGTGTTTTGTGCCTTGGAGAGTGTGTCTCACTGCCTATTCCAAAGCTCTAGCCTAACTAATGTTGGTGTAAAAGAGCCCTAGAAAAAGTTACTAGTTGAATTTTAAAGTTGCACAATATTATTAAAGGTTGTTGTTACGCAAAAAGGAGATGGAAATGAAACCGATGTTGTGTGAGACTCTGACCCAACAATGCATAAATAAGGATGAATGATACAAATTTTTGTTCGATGAATCCTATTTACAGGTGGGATAGAGGAGATTTCTAGAACAATTTGAACTACGATGTATGATCTTCTCTGAAATGTAATATCAAACAATCATGAACAATGCAAATTCCTTATTCGTTGTCTTTCAATACTTGAATGCCAATCTTTTTTGAATAAAAGGTCACTACAAAAAAGAAAAAATTATTTAATTTTTTATTAGAAACCAAGCAACAGGGATGGAACTAAGAAAAAGTAAGCAACCAACGAAAAAGAAATACTCAACAAACACCCAAATCGATCTTTCAATGAATATAAAAATAACAAACTGACAAGACTAGTCTTTTCAAATGCACATGGCTAACAATTTTCCAAGTAATAGGAAATTGAAAAGGACAATTAATCTCAACTTTTAATCCAATAAAAGGATCCTGACCAAACAAGCACTCAGATTTTAGAATCGGATATTATACCCTTGTTAAGAAAAGGTCAAGAGGTAAAATTTGAGAAAGAATGATCAAGAAAAGATTTCAATTTCCGAAAACTAATCATTCGCGAGATTTGAAGTCAAGAAACATTCAATCACTAGCCAGAGAAGTTCTTCCTAGAGACACAAACAAATCTGGGCATCTAAAGACACAAAAGACATAATCCAAAATTTTTACAAGTGAGTTCATAGTCTGGCAGTGGGGTACAGTGCGTGAATTAAGGATTCTCACAAGCTAGACACAGGCATGTTGCGAGAAGTTCGCACTGAACTGAACACTAGGGTGCGAACTTCAGTGATTCTCGCAGGCTACAGAAAGGTGCAGTGAGAGAAGGTTTGTAATCAAGCAAATTTTGGAAAAATGACAGAACTTTTGAGGGAACTTTTGGATCCAAGGAGTTTGTAAATATCTCCTCAAGACTCAGAGATTGATTGGGAATGAAAAAGTGTAGGTCAAGAGAAAATGGCCAAGACAAAACCATCAAAATGGGTTGCATCCCCAATGGAGTCACCAATTTTGTTACTCAATAAATCGGTAGGTGCAGACACTAACAGATCTCCCTAGATCCACCTGGATCTAGAACAAAACAGGACAGGACATGACTCTTTCTCTAAGTTGTGGTCATTGAATCTACTACTGAGAAGGAATGAATGACATACCTTTATATCGCTTCCTTAGGTCTCTGTTGTTATTGCTTCACTCCAGTGCTCTTGTCAAATCAGATCCAAGACAACACAAACCAACCAAAGCAAAGATAGCAAAGTATATTCAATGTCAACCTATGCATATGATCAAGGAATTATGCAATAAAATAAGAGTGATTTTATGGGAAAGGGACATTCTGCTGTATTATATTAAATGAAAGTAGTAGATACAAATGGATCACATTGATTTCGCAAGATTCCTTTCAGTGACCCTTGGTTCCAACACACGCACTTTCTCTACATTTGCATGAAGAAGATCCAATACAACTTGATAGACTAAATAGAGTCTTCAAGCTTCTATCCAAGCAGAGTTATTCACACAATTCTTTCACCAATTATTCATTCAATATTGCTTAACCTTTTCCATGAGAAACCTTTCAATATATAGGAGAAGGAGAGATGGTTAAATGGATGAGGATGATCCCACCAAATCTGAGAAGTCAGTAGGATGCCAACCATGCAAATGCCAACTCATTTTCTAGAAGATTCCCTTATAGAACCTTCGTGACCTCTTCTCTTTTCCAAGATTAAAAATAGGTTTGCACCCTACCTATAGAGCAGAATGTGAACAGTTCGCACCTAAAGTATGGGTTTCCTGTTAGAATAAAGGATTTCCGCACCCTATAACATAGGCAGCCTGCGAACTCATCTTAAAAATGTGTTTTTTGGAAGAAGACAGCAGTCACTTTTCTCAGAAAAAAAGTCTTTGTGGGAGCCTAAATACATCACTTGTAGAGACATCACCAGAGTGACCAAAATAATGTGTAACACTAACCCTAGGAGATGAAGCACCAAAAGTCATGTGGGCCCCGTTTGGGTAAGTTAGTACATCAACTTCCCAGGGTCGTAACTTTTGCATACAAACTCTGTTTTAGGAGTATGATAGCCCGTTGGAAAGGTATCGTCAAGGAGATTCATTTTTGGGTCTCAATAATTCATTAGGATATCATTTAGAATATCAATCCCGAAAAACCTTCATTTAGGCCCTCAAAATGGCCCTAGAAGTTAAAACTGCTAAAAATAGTAAATTGCCAAAATTGCCAGAAAATTGTTTTGATCCAGTTGGAAAAGGTGGGTGGCCACCAATATCCGCTTGGATCAGTTGAACAATGAATTCAACTTATTATAGACTTAATGAGGGTATTCGATTCCACTGAGGTGAAATTAGATCTCCCACGAGATGTAGGTTGTGATGACCCCTACAACCTCATCCTTCCTTCCATCAATAACGAATTTTGTCTAGTCATTTGTTGGATATAGAATCACAACATTCATATGATACCATAGTACTTTTATCTTGAATAGGGTTTCCATATCAGGTGCCCATACTTCATAATTTGATCCATTCAGAACAATGGGACCAATCTTTGAAGCCATATTTGGTATCTAGATAGAAAATCGTATGTTTATATAAGTTCCAATCAGAAAACCACCGACCCAGAGTCAATCACACAACAGATCAAACTCAACAAGGTTTGTAGATAACGGGTTGAGGTTTTAAACCATCATCTCTATTACCATGTTTGGGAATAGAGTGGAACACGACATGAAATAAAAAGCACAACATTGTAGATAATTTATGAGGAACAAAAAAAATTGAAGACAGAGGGTGGTGTCTAAAGACACAACTACAACACTTAAGCAGAGCACACTATGATCAAAACATCATGGTGTATATTTCATCTCTTGATTGCCATGATCACTTGATTGGTATATCGATATTGACCCAAGGGGTCTGCTATTTATAGCCTCAATATCTAACCAACTTCCATAGAATCCATAAGATATTGTCCCCATGTAACTGTTAGTGGTTATAGTTGACTCTCTCAAATCCAGGTTTTTGAGTTGGCTCGGCAAGGTGACGCAGCACCCCCTGCCTCAACAGGTTTTGCGTGACCTTCCGATCTTAGGATCATTCTTTATCTCCCCATGAGTCTGATTGACCCTTTGATTTCTCCACAAGAAATCACTCACACCCACAAGTGTGTATCCACAGGTCCTCCTTTGGAGCTGCGCTCGTGCAAAGAAAACCTAAGCACCAACTCACTCCCACGTGATCTCTGATATGACCACAACCTTTACCCTAGTGGGTATTTCAACTTTCATGACTTTGTGATTCCCAATGCGAGTCCTCCTATCTCGACAATCCCCGAAAACCGAAATGGCCGAAGGGAATTGATTCCTCCGTTGACTTTTCTCTGATGTGACCTCAACTTTAAATTGGGGCCCAGTCTTTTGGCAACCGGGATTTCGTGTATCAGTGTTTTACTTTGCAACAACTCCTTTCACTGGCTTCTGAAACCACGACAACCCATTTACACATATCAACAAATCTGAGCTCCCCTACAATCTGATGTTCCTAGTTCTTTCGGGACATCGCAAATCGGGAGTTCACCACTCTCGACTCCGAGTCACAACCTTCTCCACTTCTTGAATTATGAAACATGAAATTCAAGGACTAGATCAACGACCCCTGTTGATCCTAATCCAATGACCTTTATTCCTCCTGAGCTTATGAGTTTTGAGAAACACTTGGTCTTAACCTCTTCACTTGCCTGTGAGATCCAACAGTCCATGGCAAATCGACACTTCTCCTCGAAGCGACTCCACCATCCATTCCAATTTTCAATATTCCTCCATTGAATGCTCTAGCGTCAACTCTTCTGAGTTTTCTTACTGTTGAGTGGCTTCGACACTCACCTTCCCTTGAACTCTATAAGGTTCTATCCCTCCTGAGATTTCACTTTGCAAACTCTAGGGCTTCCTTAGTGATTCTACACGCAGTCCTTGCAGCATTCGCAAATAACCTCTGGTTATTTGTTCCTTTGACTCTATGCACTCCTTGCAATCAATAGTCCTTCAACCTTCCTCCTTGGCTACTAAAGTCTAAGACTTCACTATGCCTGTGCACGCCTTGCACGGCTTTGTGCTATCCTACACTTATGCTGGTATGAGAACAATGGTATACCTCCTGAGCTTTTCTGAGGTAGAAACTCAGACCCTCGTCAACGCACACCTTGCAGACGTTCACTGCACTCTTTGCAGGATTTCTCGGGAAGAGAAATAATTGAAACTCATTCTTCTCTCCTCACAGATTTCATATATCCAACATGAATTCAAGAGCATTCATACTCTCGTAGCATTGAAATAAATGCATAATAGAAAAACAAAACACTGTAAACATACCATTCAACAAGTGTAAACAATAAGTATAATAACACCATGAAATTGAGTCAAGGCATTCATATATTAACTCAAGTGTTCCTGTACATGGATTCTTCTCTATGTTCTTTCTCTCTACAACTCTACAACTTACAATGAGAATGCTAACTATTACTCTCTCTCTCTTACAATGATACAAGTGAGGGTGTCTTTTATGATTTTTCCCTCCTACATCTCTAAACCATCTAATCAGAAAATAAAAGCTACCTACTTTACATTCAATACAAATAAATGCCTTTTAGATTCGACAGACGAGAGCGATGCTCAAGGTCTGTTTTACATTCAAAAAACATAAATGCCAATTCATCCCTCCAGATTTTACATTAATTTTCCTTCATAAACTTCAAAATGCCTTCAATATGTGCGCTAGTGTATTTGCAACTGTCTTTCACCATCTACGCTTGCTTCGTTGGCTTGCCTACGATGCTCCTGCATCATACTCCCTTGGCTGAAAAATTCATGAACTCCTGTTCATGAGCTCCTGCACTGTCTGTCCATGTATTTGGATATCTGTTTTGCCTTCCCAACTAGCATCTTCAATCGGGTGTCCTTTCCACTTGACCAAATATTCATAGTATGTCTTTCTTCAAGTTTTCTTTCCAACTCTCTGGCCAATTATCTTTTCCATATGCAACATTTCAGCTACAGGCAATTTTTTAATCCATTGAACTTCTTGTTGATTCTCCTCTGCTCTTGTTTCATCATCTTTGTAAGGGTACAGATCTTCTATCTTAAATATGGGTGATATTCCGACCCCATCTGGTAATCCAATCTCATAAGCGTTTGCCTCAAACTTTCTTATGATTTTACACTGCCCAATTTTCTTCATCTCCATCTTGTTGTATGTTCCCCTTGGGAATATTTCCTTTCTAAGATGCGCCAAAACCAAATCGCCTACTTCAAACTGAAGTTCTCTTCTGTGTTTATCTTCTTTGTGCTTGTATTCCTGGTTTGAATTTTGCAATCGCTCTTTGATTTTGTTGTGGATCTCCTGCATTCCTGCTGCAAAATCCTCCGCACTAACACTTTTGAATTCACTCTTCTCTAAGTCTCTCAACTCAGATACTCCTCTCGGTTTCATTCCATACATGATCTGGAATGGGCTTTGTCCTGTACTCCTATTTGGTGAATCATTATATGCAAATTCCGCTTGCGACAAAATCTAATCCCACTGACTGTGATGTTCAACTACCAAACTCCTTAATAAATCTCCCAAGCTTCAGTTTACTACCTCAGTCTTCCCATCCGTCTGAGGATGATATGCTGAGCTAAAAGATAAATTAGTCCCCAGCTTTTTCCATAGGGTCCTCCAAAAATGACCAACAAATTTGGTGTCCCTGTCTGATACAATACTCTTGGGTAAGCCGTGAAGTCTAAGAACTTCTTTGTTGCAATGTGAGTTGCATCACTGGTTTTCTGACATGGAATGAAATGTGCCATTTTTGAAAATCTATCGACTACACCAAAGATTGAGTCACACCCTCTTTGTGTCCTTGGCAGTCCTAACACAAAATCCATACTTACCGCATCCCATGGCCTCTCTGGTACTGGAAATGGTTGATACAACCATGTATTCTGTCTCTTTCCCTTCGCATGCTACCAAATGATGCACTTGTTTACGAATCTCTTGACATCTGTTCTCATCCCTGGCCAATACTATGAGCCATTTAGTTGCACAAAAGTCTTATCATGGACGAAATGTCCAGCCAATCCTCCACTATGCTTTTCCTTCAGAAGATTCTCTCTCATAGAGCTCTTTGGAATACACAACTGATTACCCCTGAATAGTAGTCCATCTTGAATCATATATGCATTCCATTGGCTTCTGTCTCTGAGAACTATATTCTCACATGCTTCATAGGCTTCTTTAAAATCTACATCATCTCTGTACATTTCCTTGAGGTTATCGAAACTTAAGGTTTTTACTCTGAATTCCTGCAGAATCAAATATTTCCTGCTCAAAGAATCAACAACTTTGTTAGCAGTTCCAGAAATATGCTTTATAACAAAAGTAAAAGTATGCATGTATTCAACCCATTTTGCATGCTTCTGGTTCAATTTTTCCTATTGAGTTATGAATTGTAAAGCATGGTTGTCACTATACAACACAAACTCCTTCAAAACTAAGTAATGGCTCCATTTTTTTCAACGAATGTATGACTGCATAAAACTCTTTATCATACGTGGAATATTCCATCTTGGTCTCATTCAACTTCTCACTAAAATATGCAATCGGTATGTTGTCTTGGCTTAATACTGCTCCAATCGCAAATCCACTTGCATCACATCTCACTTGGAATGTCTTGTCCAAATCTGGAAAAGCCATAACTGGTTGTCCAGTTATCTTCTCTTTCAGCAACTTGAAACTCTTCTCTGATTCCTCTATCTAATGAAAAGATTTGTGTCTTTTCTTGACTGTGTCCATCATTGGTGCACATATCCCACTGAAATTTCTGATGAATTTTATGTAAAAACTAGCCAATCCATGGAAGCTTCGAACTTCAAATATACTCTTTGGTGATGGCCAATCCTTGATTGCCTTTACTTTCTTAGGATCCATTTTCAACTCGTTCGAAGAGATCACACAAACCCAAATAAATGAGTTTTGTCTTCATGAGAGATTACTTCTTCAAATTAATCAACAATTTCTCTTGTTGTAATCTCCTCATCACTATAGCTAAATGCTTCAGATGCTATCCTTCAGTCTTACTGAAGATCAATATATCATCAAGATACACAATTACAAATTTCCCAATGAAATCTTTTAAGACTTCATTCATAAGCCTCATAAAAGTATTGGGTGCATTCGTCAAGCCAAATGGCATGACAAGCCATTCATACAGCCCTTCATTTGTCTTGAACATTGTCTTCCACTCATCACCTTCCCTCATTCTAATTTGATGATATCCACTTTTCAAATCAATTTTTGAAAAAAACTTTGCTACACTCAAGCAATCCATCAAGTCATCCATCCTCTATAAAGGAAATCTGTACCTGATGGTGATTTTGTTTATAGCTCTCAAGTCTGTACACATTCTCCAGCCACCATATTTCTTTGGGCTTAACACTGTAGGTACAACGCATGGACTCAATCTTTCTCTAACCAATCCTTTGTCCACCAAATCCCGGACTTGTCTTTTGACTTCTTCATTTTCCCGTGGCGTCAATCTGTATGTTGATTTGTTTGGTAAACTCACTCTGGGTATAATATCAATATGATGGCTTATGCTCCTGATGGGTGGCAATGAACAAGGTAATTTGTCAACCACTATGTCAGTGAACTACTCCAGCAGTTCCTGAATTTCTTCTAGTACATCATCTATCTTGGTACTGATCAATATGACTCTAGGTTTTCTCACCACGACAAACTTCATTTATTCATCTTTCTTGACTTCATCAAGAAGTTCCTTCCCACTCATGAGAAGAATAGTATTGATGGCTTCTACTTTCACCTCCTTATCCTTAATTAGCAGTAGCATATGCGTTCTACCATTATTTTCCAAGGTGTATGTGTTCCTTCTCCCATCATGAACAACATTTCTATCATATTGCCACAGTCTTCCCAACAAAAGATGGTAGACATCCATGGGAATAACATCACTTAAAATTTCATCATTATATCCCCCTATCTTAAATTCAACTAGACATTGTTTAGTGACAGTTACCTGATGTCCCTTTTGCAACCATGAAACCTTGTATGGACTCGGATGTGCAATAGTCTTCAATTCCATCTTTTCCACCATTTCTTTGGATTCTAGATTATCTATGCTTCTAGTGTCCACTATTACCTTGCATACCCTGTCCTTGGTCTTGCAAGAAGTTCGAAACAAACTGTTCCTCTAGACTGGATTCTCTATCTCTTTCTGTGGCTTCAAGAGAATTTTCCTCATCATTAAGGATCTTCCGCCTTCTGCATCTTCTGCCTCAACATTTCCCCTTTGCACTTCTGAAATGTGAGATTCTCCTCCATATCTTTTTCTGTCGGGACATTCAAATGATTTATGTCCGATATTTCCATAGACAAAACATTTTATCTCACCTCCTCTGCCTCTTCCTCTTCCTCTTGCTCGCGTAAAAGTATTCTTGTCATCATATTGTCTCCCCTGTGAGCTTCCTCCTCTTTCAGGGTGAGTATGAGGTTTCTTTTCTTCCTCCTTTGGCTTCTAAGTCATGTCCTGGGAAATTGCTTTGCCTCTGCTCCAACCTCGACCTCGGCCTCTTTGAGCTTGCTTTCGGTTTAATTTCTCTTCAGCCTTCAGGGCCATTTGATAAGCATATTCCACATTTCTAATTGTCATCATGCTCATCTCATCCTGAATGTCATATCTCAGACCATTCATGTATCTGACAACCTTTTCATCATCACTTTCTTGATGACCAGCCCTAATGTTGAGCCTGTAAAATTCCTTAGTGTATTCCTTCACTATCATCTTCTTCTGTCTCAAATTTGTGCTTTCTTTGAAACAAATTAATTTGGTAGTCCCTGAGTATAAATTTGGCTTTAATTTTTGCAACCATCCTATCCCATATTTTGATTCTTTGCTTGCCTTTGCAATGCCTGTCAGCCTGCAGTTCATCCCACCACAGTGTTGCATGCCCTTTAAGTCTAGTGATAGCATGTTTAACTTTGTTATCCTCCTCAACATCCTCATAGTCGAAGTTTTTATCTAGAGCCCTAAACCAATCTAGCAGCTCTTCAATGTCTAAGTTGCCTTCATACATCAGGATTTCCATCTTTGCTCTAGTTCCAATTCCTGCAACAAATCTGAATAGACGTTCTTGTCCATTGTCTTCAGTTGTGACTTCTTCCTCAGCTCCAACATCATTTTTCGCTTTCAGCTTCACTGACATCTCCAACATCAATTGTCCGTCTCTGTGTTGTCTCCATAACATCTAATCGATCATGGATTTCTTTCATTTCCCTTTCCACAGTTGGATCGGGCATTGGTCTTTCTCTCCTTCTTGGCGGCATTGCTTCAATCTGTTCCCCGCAGAAAACAAAAATAAAATTGTAGGCTAGGCTCTGATACCACTCTGACGTAGCACCCCCTGCCTCAGCAGGTTCTGCGTGAGCTCCTGGTCTTAGGATCATTCTTTATCTCCCCATGAGTCCGACTGACTCTTCGATTTCTCCATAGGAAATCACTCACACCCGCAAGTGTGTATCCACAGGTCCTCCTTTGGAGTTGCGCTCGTGAAAAGCAACACTAAGCACCAACTCACTCCCACATGATCTCTGATATGACCACAACATTTACCCAAGCGGGAATTTCGGCTTTCGCGACTTCGCAATTTCCGATGCGAGTCCTCCTGTCTCGACAATCCCTGAAAACTGAAATGGCCCAAGGGAATTGATTCCTCCCTTGACTTTTCTCTTATGTGACCTCAATTTTAAACTGGGGCCCAGTCTTTCGCCAACCGGGATTTCACGTATCAATGTTTTACTTTGCAACAACTCCTTTCCCCAACTTCCAAAACCACGACAACCCCTTTCCACAGATCAACGACCCTGAGCTCCCCTATGATCTGACAGTCCTAGTTCTTTTGGGAGTTCCTGAATCGGGAGTTCACGACTCTCGACTCCGATTCACACCCTTCTCCACTTCTCGAATTCTAAAACGCGAAATTCAAGGACGAGATCAACGACCCCTATTGATCCTAATCCAACGAACTCTATTCCTCCTGAGCTTATGAGTGTTGAGAAACACTCGGCCTTAACCTCTCCACTCGCCTTTGAGATCCAACAGTCCACAACAAATCAACACTTCTCTTGGAAGCGACTCCACCGTCCGTTCCAGTTTTCAATATTCCTCCATTGAATGCTCTGGCATCAACTCTTCTAAGATTTATTCTTGTTGAGTGGCTTCGACACTAGACTTCCTTTTAACTCTCTAAGGTTCTATCCCTTCTGAGCTTTCACTTTGCAAACTCTAGGGCTTCCTTAGTGATTTTGCATGCACTCCTTGTGGCATTCGCAAATAACCTCTGGTTATTTGTTCCTTTGACTATGTGCACTCCTTGCAATCAGTAGTCCTTAAACCTTCCTCCTCGAATGCTAAAGTCTAAGACTTCACTCCGCCTGCACACGCCTTGCATGGCTCTGTGTTATCCTACACTTTTGCTGGTATGAGAACAATGGTATCCCTCCTGAGCTTTTCTGAGGTAGAAACTCAGAACCTCATCAACGCACACCTTGCGGACGTTCATTGCACTCTTTGCAGGATTTCTCAGGAAGAGAAACAATTGAAACTCATTCTTCTCTCCTCATAGATTTCATATATCCAACATGAATTCAAGGGCATTCATACACACATAGCATTGAAATAGATGCATAATAGAGAAACAAACACTGTAAACATACCATTCAACATATGTGAACAGTAAGTATAATAACACCATGAAATTGAGTCAAAGCATTCATATATTAACTCAAGTGTTCTTGTACATGGATTCTTCTTCGTGTTCTTGCTCTATATAGCTCTACAGCTTACAATGAGAATGCTAAATATTACTCTCTCTCTCTTACAATAATACAAGCGAGGGTGTCTTTTATGAGTTTTCCCTCCTACAACTCTAAACCATCTAATCAGAAAATAAAAGCTACCTACTTTACATTCAATACAAATAAATGCCTTTTAGATTCGACAGATGAAAGCGATGCTCAAGGTTTGTTTTACATTCACAAAACATAAATGCCAATTCATCTCCCCAAATTTTACATTAATGTTCCTTCATAAAATTCAAAATGCCTTCAATATGCGCGTTGGTGTGTTTCCAGCTGTCTTTCACCATCTGCGCTTGCTTCACTATCTTGCCTATGATTCTCCTGCATCATAAGGATTCTCGATCCAACTGCCTGTGCATCCAACTCGTAGTCGATTGTTGGGTTGGTCGATCCACCACCCAACTATCTTTGAATATTGGTTGACTGTCGAACCAATAGGCATGTTGACTACTTGACCGATTGGTGTAGTGTGTTTTTCGATTGCCTAACCAACTGTATCCAGATGTAAGTCTACCACTTGACCAATTGAACCTAAGAGATGTGTGATGAATCATCAATACTTGATGTTCCAGCATAATATTGTATAAGTTGAGACATATAATATTTGATTTGAAAATATATCAAATCAAATAATATATATCCCAACTTATGTAACATTAATTGTTTTGATATTTAATGTGTATTCTCTGCATTTATCATATATCTAAATAATAGATATATCTAAATAATAGATGAAATAAAAAATAAAATAATTTACTTGAAATATAAACTTTAAAAAATCATCAAACTTATATCTCTTCCTAACTCTGTAAACTTTAAAAAAATCATCAAACTTATATCTCTTCCTATTTCTGTAAACTTAAAAAAATCATCAAACGTATATCTATTTATAAGTTTGTAGATGATAAAGAAAAATAATAAATAAAGGTTTGAATTCACACCTAAGCCTAAATATGTAATAACTTTCTTTAAATTAAATACGCTTTTCCATAAAAAGACAACATCTTTGAATTTTTCATAGTATAAGTTTTTAACAACATTTGTTGAGTATTTTATTTTTATGTGGGATAGGATTATGATTTTTGTGAATTAATTTTTTTTTATTAAATTTATATATATGATAATTGTTATTAATATGAATAATTTATATGTTTTCGAGGTGTATGATAGTTGGTGACGGAGTGTGTTGTTAAGGCATTTCGTGATGTTAAATCATCGGTTTGAAATCTGTGGGGACAAAAAATCCAGTCATGTTAAGGGTTGATGTGACTCAGGCTGGGTGCAATCCCTAGGTAATTTTGACAACTTAGATGCCCCTGAATCGTGGTTTCTCAACCACAAACTAGTCCCATAGATCATAGACAAACTAACAAATAATATATATATATATATATATATATATATATTTGATGCATAGTTTTATGTGTGATAGAAAGCATTCATTTATTATAACATCTTTTTGAGTAAGTTGTTTTTTAATTTCTAATTATTTTTCTATAATTAACATGCAACACTTCAAAACTTTAATATCATTTGGCATAAACTACACAATGTGTATCAAATTTTTAATCCCACACATACTCAACATCAACATCGTATGAATGTTACACATCCACACCCACATCAGAGCATCCCATGTACAAACTACAACATCCCACACACCAAGTTCCATCTTTGCACACACCATAGAGGTCTATTATTGTTCGACACTACATGCACACCTACAATAAAAAAATGTCAATCTTCGCCATGGCTATCATAAGCCAACAACAACATGCACACCAATAAAATGAACAACCATCACCTACAATAAAAAAATATCGATCTTCGCCATGGCTATCATAAGCCAACAACAACATGCATACCAATAAGATGAACAACCATCATATCAAAAGTTACAAAATTTAATTGCTTTCAAAAATTGAATCAACATTCTTATAACTGAAATAGATTCTTATTTATACTATATACGATGCCACATCTAATATCAATCTAATACAAATATTCTTATTCTAATTTGTATTGTGTTTCATTATTTGTTTCATTTTTAATTTATATCTCTATAGGCATAAGTTAATGAATTTTTTTTTTACCAATTTATATCTTATAATTTATATCTTATAATCATGTCATTAAATCTAATTTAATTTTAAAATACAAAGTTGTTTTTTTTTAAAACATACCTAAAACACATGTATCGAATTATGATATACCATGAATAAGGTTAATGATAATAAAAACTTTATGCATTATAAGTGAGGATCAATTTCTACCTCACCTAATGTATGACCACCTTAATAAAAAAAAATGACATAAGAGTTTCTTATATGGTATAAAACATTCACCTACAAATACTACATCATCATACATCTCGAAATGCAAATCCATATAACACAAAATAAAATCCACACATCTCCTCGTTGTATTCCCCAACATTTATATCCATTCAACATTTAATAAAAATCACATAACCCCACACTACATTCAATAACATATATCTTCATCCAATATCTATTGCATGAGTTCCAATATATATTAGTTCCTATATATAGAATTTCCCCCTCTTACTTTGGAGTAATTTGAGACTTAGATGAAGTAATGTAAAGCACATATAGACTAAAAGGTAAAAGGACAAAAACATTCTTTTCGTTATTACCTTATTACCCAATTTCCTTTCTAAGAAGACAAATGTCTAAACTTTCTTTACGTGGTAGCGCGAGTTGCATTGGTATTCCAAAAAACACCGTAATGAGCGTGTGATGTTAATAGTTGGTATTGGAGCCACCATGGTCAAGTCAATTCTAGAAGACTATGCAACTTTACATTTCATCTTATTAAATGTGGCATGTTTTTGTGTACCATGGACTTTGGGAAGATACAATATGATCCAATATAATTATGAATGTTAAGATTTGGACTGCAACAATCTTAGTGCAACCTCAACATCATAAAAAAAAATGGGTAGGTTTTTTCAATCTCAGTGCAACCTCAACATCATAACAAAAATGGGTAGGTTTTCTCAATCTCAGTGCAACCTCAACATCATAACAAAAATGGGTAGGTTTTCTCATGGAATCTTGCATCTTCTATGTAACCACATCTCCTATGTTGTACTTCCATTACATCTTTAGTTAATAGATGAGTCGAATTCATAGTGATGTTACATTTTGATTCAGAATGCATAGAGCTTATGTTTAGAATTCTACTTTTCATTCAACTTAAATTATACTCAATCATATGTGTTTAGGATCATTTGGAAAACATCATCATTGACACATAATTATTTTACAGTTTTTTATTCATATGGATTTTCTTACATGTTGTGTGATTTTTTTAAATACTATTTACTTTTTAGAGTATGGGATACGAAGTCATCATATCGCTTTGTTATTCTAGTTGTTTTTCTCCTCTATTCTGATCAAAATCCAGTTGGAATTTTTTTAGCTTGATGCAAAACTATGATTTCAAAAATTGCAAATTATAATTTTAGAGTAATTCCTGGGTTCTGAATTCACCTAAATACTCAAAATTGCAACTTGAGCAATAGAAATTGGCATTTCAACAATTCTAAGTTTGTCATATTCCAACAGATATGGGGTGATTTGAGTACCTCATATCAAATGCCAGTTTTGGGAACTTAGTCTTTTGGTTTCTTGAGTAGAATTGTCTTGGTTCACGGGATTATTGTATCTTCGACCAAATACAATATACAATGAGTAATTCAATTATATTATATTATAATAAATGATCTATTATATTATAAGCATGAAGGTCAATGAACGTTCATGTACAAGTTGCGAGGGTACCAAAATCATTGTCACATGCCTAATCCCCTAAAAGTATCCTTAAGGAGGTTTGATATCAATCTTTTTCCTTGGAAGAACCATTCTAAATCCACTTCTAAGCTTACAAAAGGAATTCTATTCATCAAGAGCTTTCCAATGACTATATTTATGTTCAATTTCGAGCTTGGGGTACAAAGATATTGACATTCTTCACTTGATAACATCATCATGCCTATGTGGCACCTGATGCTATGTGGTATCATACAATGACGTGTCAAATGTCATATGGTGACTCATCCCCACTTGTACGAACACTTCACACCTTTTGAGAAAATTCCTTTCTTTGGTGTATTGCACCACCAAAATTTGTGTATCACGCCAATTAAATCTTTGGATGGAAGTACGTCGCATCCCAAAAAACTTCCCATCACGACAAATAATTTTTTATGAAACAATATCTCACACCTCAAAGTTTTATTTCATGCGATATGTTATTGCACCTTGGAAATTTTTGTCTAATGTGCCAAGGCTCCCTCTTGTGTATCACATTACTCGAAAGTTTTGTTGCGTGTTACGTATCACACAAAGTTTATCTTCATGCGATGTGTCCCATTACATGAAATTTTGTTTTGTCACAATATTCATCTTTTTTCATTTCCTTTCTTTGTATTTCCTTTTCTTTTACCCTTCCTCAATTTCCTTTTCCTTTATCGCAACTAATGAAGTTTTTTTCCCTCATGGCATGTCACAAGAAAGTCCTCTTTCTTGTGACATGTCATAGCCTTGAATTTTTTCTTCATTGCAACAACCTTATAGATTGATTTTTTTTTCCTATGTGGTGTATCGTATGAAGTTGATCTTCACGCAATACACCGCATTGCATCAAGACTTCTCTTTGTGTGATAACCCAGGCCTCTTCCAAAAAAAATTAAGTCTAAAACTGTTCCTTTCCACACACTTCCTCATATTGTGTGTTGAGAAAACTCCCAATTATGTGGTGTATCACACCAAAAAAAATTGTGGTCGGATATGTCACACCACATAAAATTTTCCTCAATGTGACATGCAATAAAAATCTACCATGTTTCCTCTCTAAGCTCTTGGCCTCCACCATATCGCATGAACAATTTTTTTGTGTGATACTGATTGTATTGAATGAAATAAAACTTCATGCAATACACATAAAATGCTTAAGTTTGTCTCAACACTCTTCAAAATTCTTCCTGATTTTTCTTAAGTGTTCTACTTCAAGGAATACATTTCTTCAAGTCCCTCTTAACTTCTCCCAATCTCGAAAAGAAATGATTTTTAAGGAATTAGGGTTAGGCTTGACTAAGTATAACTGAGGAAGGCCAGACTCTTATTATTGGTTTCTTAAAAGGGATGGTTGTGCATCCTAGGGTTTTGAACCTCATTGTAAATGTATATGCACTTCCATGACATGCCTAGGAGGCGAGGGGTATCAAGAACCTAAATACTTAATATTAAACATTATATTACTTTGATTAACTAGGTAGGCTGGCCTTTCAACTTCAAGATAACTACAAGTCTCTTTAGCATAAAAATCCATAACCATCAATGATTCTCTTCTTAACGACGGGGCATGGCCAACTAGATTAAATCATGTTTTTTTCTTATGAATTCCTACAAATTTGTCTCAATTACTTGAGCACCATTATTATTGGGTCTTTTTTGAATTATGAATAGGAATTTGCCTCAGATAAACTCTTTTATTCATGGATATGGGTCTCTTCCTAGCCTTAATTTCTGTAGCATTTAGCATAGTTTAACTTTCTTATGTTCATTGCATTTTCCTTGCATACCCTATAAATTTCCTATACGACCCCCATCACTTCGGTAGATGGACCAGCCCCCCATCCTTTGCATTTTCCATCTACCTAGTGATATATCCTTCCTCACATGGGTGCCATAGAATAGTGACCCCTGATGCATTTTTCAATTGACCCCTGATGCATTTTGGTATTGATGTTGTTGAATTCCCTTAGGGGTTGGGAGTCTTGTTAGTCTCCATACCATAGTTGAATCCACATGTGTTTCTTCTCATCATGTTGACATCCATGCCCTATGTAATCCCACATTTATGGTTGGCATTTTTTGGATTCTCAAATGTCATAAGACCACCAATACATCCATACAGTGACAATTCTTCATTTTTATACCACCATTCACTCACCCTTGAGGAGATTACCTTTAATGTCCCTACCAGTGATCACTTCTTTTTGCAATTTTCACCTTCTACATTACTTCCATTGGGTTATTTTTGGGGGAATTTATCTCTCATTTATCGTACTCCCCATTTGGTTTCCCCCGTGGAAATTTGATTGTATATTGTGTCTTTATACACACTAGTTAGATCCATTGTATTCTCCTTATGGTACTACATATCTTACCTTGTCCTCCAGGCACCCGTTTGGAAATACCATGAGGGCCTTGTGATTTTATAGTACTCATTTCAGTTTTGACAACAACCATCATTCCCTTGTTCACAACATCTGAGATGAGTCATCTTTATGTCCCATGGAGACTGTTCATTTCTACATTGAGTCTTGTTACAATTTATCAACACCTCCATGGGTCGTACCCATCCCATATTTCCCATATTTCACCTCCAATTGTCCCAATGGTTTATTGATATGTCCTTGAAAATACCTTTGCCCAGTAATTGAGTATTCAATGTGGAATGATTTCATTCATTGCTAGTTCATCATTGTATTTATGCTCTGAACAAGGGAAGTCTTGAGTCCACATCTCATTTCCTTCCAATCCACCTTTAGTTTTAGTCTATGTCATCCACACCTTACTTTCTACCTCATGATGTATTCAAGGATTCACCATTACCTTGTTTTCAACAAGCCTTCCCCTAGTGACTTCAACACATGTATTCTAAGGGTTTGGCTTAGAGGAATTTGTACCTTGGCCTCATATTCATTATTGGTTGGTCTCTAAAACCAAGCATGGATAGTCATCAATTCTCCTTGACCTGGTTGTTTCTCATGTTCTTGAATTCATCACATCATCACATGCTTGATAATCGTACACTTGAAAATTTGGTGATCAAATTGATGAGCCGCATCAATCCTGAAAAGAGGGTTTCCCTTTAGATGTTTTCTCTCATGTTCCATCATCAACATTTGATTCCAGATATACGGCTCCATTTTTTGTATTTTGGATATCAAGCCTAAGGAACCCCTTTCATTTTTTGGCATTGGTTGACTTCACCTTATCGACATCAACACCTTCATTCTAGGGGTTAGTCCTATGTACCGTAGTACCTATCCAGCTCCTTACTAGGTTACCTTGGACCAAGATGAGAGAGTCATCATTGCTCTAGACTTGGTAGGATCTCACATGCTTGACTTCAACTCATCACTGTACTATTAAGATTCATACATATATCTATGATCCAACCTTAGAAGGAGTTCTTGAGATTTTTTTTGCTTTATTTTTCCATTCTCAGAGCCTCAATTTGATCTTCCTATCAAACTCTATTCAATTTTTCATATTATAAGTATTCAACAACATTTCTGTTTCTAAGAATATGAAGCAAAAACATATTTGTTAAAGATTTCTTTTTATATATAATAAGATTATGATTTTTGTGAATTAAAATTCTTCATTAATTTTAATATATATAAGAAAGTATTCATTTATTATATCAGTATTTTCTAAGTTATTTTTACGCCGAAAGGCGTACACCTATTGACAATGGGCACAATTAATGATCTTTTAACCTTAAACCCTAATCTGATGGCTATGCATTGAAGATTCTCGCATATTCTTAGTCATCCTCCAAAATCAATGGATCAGATTTATTGTTCATAACTTTCTTGCATTTATGAAGGCATCCGTTAACATGTATACTTTTTAACATTTACCTAATCACATTAAAAATTTACTGTAAGGATATGTAATTTCCACGTTGAAATGATTAAATAGGATTAAATAGTAGCATCTAAATTAAGGCATCCCCACGTGTCTGTGCATTTCATTTTCGCCACGGATTTTCTCAATTGTCGATGTGTTTCAGTTGTCTGTGCGATTCAGATTCAGTTGTCCACCCATTCGCTACTGCCCCCGCGTTTCAGCTGTCCACCTATTCTCTGATCTGAGGTCACTTATTTCACTGGATCCCAAACTGTTTTCAATGGAATATGCACGTCAACTTTTCAATTTGATAAATGCAATGCCACTTACAAAAGGGAACGACTAATCGCCTCTCCTTTTTCTTTCTGTTATGCCCGACTGCGCATCAGCGTCGTCATATTTAGTTAATTTTTTAACCCTTGAAATCCAGAAGATTTAATTTGATTTAAATTTAACTTTATTTAACATTTGAAATCTAGAAGATTTAATTACGCTTTGGCATCACCTTTCGGCGTTCATCAGCCACTGTTTTCAGTGACTATGCTAGTTTATCTTCAATTCCTTTTGTATGATTAACGTATAACACTTCAAAACTTTAATATCATTTGGTATAAACTATGAAATGTGTATCAAGTTTTTGAGCCCCCACACACTCAACATTTCATATGCATGTCTATCACATTGCATGAATGTTACGCACCCACATGAAAGCATCCATGTGAAAACTATAGCATCCCACACACCCCGTTTCATCTTTGTACACACCATAAAAGTCTATCATTAATTGACACTATACACACACCTACAATTAAGAATGCTAATCGTCACCATGACTATCATAAGACGCCAACAACATGCACGCCAAGAAGATGAACAACCATCATAGCGAGAGTTACGTAATTTCACTGCTTTCAAAGATTCAATCGACATTCTTGTAATTGAAATTTATTCCTATATATACGAGGTATGATGCTATGTCTAATATCAAACTAATACAAATATTTTTATTCTAATTTGCCTTGTGTGCATTTCATTCATTCTTTGTTTCAATTTCAATTTTAATTTATGCTTCTACATGCAAGTTGAATTTTTTTACCAATTTGTATCTTAGAATCATATCACTAAATCTAATTTAGTTTTAAAATACAACATTGTTTTGGTCAAAGTATACCTAAAACATATATATGGAATCATGATGTGTACAAAATAAAGTTAATGGTAATAAAACTTTTATGCATTTATGAGTGAGGATAATCATCATCGAACACAATTATGCTATTCAATTAAGAATCGAAAACAACTTTCCAATATATATAGGCTCAAAGCCATTACAATATACTCATTATGAACTTTATTCATATCATTATGAAAATTGAACCCGAGTGAGGAGGATAGCAATCATTCCTCACAACCATCCAAACTACACTCAATTGACAAAACTACCTAATTTCTATTTTCCCTACCTTAACATATAATAATTTAACTAAAAATAACATAAAACTTTGTCATATAATTATAAAACATTCATATCAATACAAATGATCATCATCATACATCTCGAAATGCAGATCCATATATCACAAAATAAAAGCTAGACATCTCCATGTTGTATTCACCAACATTTTTCTCCAACCAACATTTTAATAAAAATCACGGAACCCCACATTACAATCAATAACATTTATCTTCATCCAATATATTGCATTAGTTTCTATGTGACTAAGAACACCAGATTGCATTCTTAAATATAGAATTGCCGTCCTCGTACTTTGGAGTAATTCGAGGCAAAACATGTTTAGATGAATTAATTTGAAGTACATAGGGACTGGAAGGTAAAATGACAAAAACTTTCTTTTCTATATTGCCTCATTATCCGTCTTCTTAGTGTGAAGACAAATGTCCTAACTTTCTTTACTTGGTAGCACGGCTGCATTGGTATTAAAAAAAACACCGTAATGAGCGTGTGATGTTAATATTTGATATCCGAGCCACCGTGGTCAAGTCAATTCTAGAAGACTATGCAACTTTACATTTCATCTTATTAAATGTGGCATGTTTTTGTGCACCATGGACTTTGGGAAGATACAATATAATTTTGAATATTAAGAATTGGCTATAACATTTCCTTCTTTTTATTGGAAATGCAACAATTTCATTTTTACCTTAATTCTCAATGTTATAGGTTTTTTCATGGAACCTTGTAATTATATTTAGTAAAATCATTGTGTGGAAGGACTCGTTTATTCTATAAACATGAGGGTTTCATATATCAATTTAGTGTTTAGTTCGGTTGTGACTTTAAAATTAGATTATTATTAGTAGTAGCAGTACTTTCATTACATCTTTATGTATTTAATTAATCGATCGTTCATTTAAATAGTGATGTTACATTTTGATTGAAAATGCATAGAGGTTATGCTAGGTTCAACATAAATTAACATCCAATAAAATATGTTTAGGTTCATTGGGAAAACATGATTACCAACATATAATTTTTTTAATATATTCTTTTTACTCATATGGATTTTGGTGCATCTCATGTGATGCCTTTTGAATTCTATCTATTTTTGGAAGTGTGGGTTCACAGGGATGATTTTAAGGATGGAAATTTATTTTAAAATGTAGAAACTTTGGTGAATCTTACTAATCCTTCATATGCCAACTATAAATGATTGGCGATATTTTTGTAAAAAAATTCAAAATTCTAAGGATTTTATATATTTTTAATAAAATTTTGGTGATTTTTAAGGTAAAATAATTTTATCCTATAGAATTTGGGCGAATCATTTTTAAAATAGCGAATCTCATTTTTGGAAAAACCATGGAAAATTAGCTCATGAGTGAAATTTAGCCCCTAAAATCATCCACTATGGGATATATGGTCATTATATAGCCTTATTATTTCGATAGTTTTACTCTCCTAATTTAATTGAAATCCGTTTGTAATTTTTAATTCGATACAAAACTACGATTTCAACAATTACAAATTGTAATCTTAGATTAATTTCAAGGCTTTGAATCCACCCAAATACTCAAAATTGCAATTTGAACAATGCAAATTGACATTTCAACAACTCTAAGTTAATCGAATTCTAGTAGATATAAGATGATTTGAGTACCCCATATCAAATACCACTTTTAGGAACTTAGTCTTCTAATTTTTTAATGAAACTATCTTAAAACTATCTTGGTTTATATTATACAATAGTAATTCTATTATATTATAAATCTTTCATGTACAAAGATGAGAGGCTATCAAACTTATGAATGATGAATTTGAACTTAATTTTTTTTCACCATAATTTGTTTGCATAGTGATTTAAGAGTGTATTGCTTGAATTTGGTGAGATTTTGAACTTAATTTCTTTTCACCATAGTTTGTTTGCATAATGATTTTTGAATTTGGTGAGATTTTGAACTTAATTTCTTTTCACCATAATTTGTTTGCATAATGATTTAAGAGTGTATTGTTCGAAGTTGGTGATATTTGATTTTTTTTTATTAAAAAAAACTTGTATCATTCTCTTTATCGAATAAAGAATAAGAGGCCAATAACTTACATCTGACCCAAAAAAAAATTAGAAATGATTTAAAAATGTCAAAGTTCAAATATTCATGTTCAAAATGTAGAGTTATCCTACTTGAATACAATTTTGCTTTAGACTTAAAGTTATGAAAAAGAGAGGGTGCATCTAACCCTTTTGGAACTTGTAATTATGTGCTTATTTTTTGGTTTAATGTGTTATGCAAAATAAAAGTAGAACCCTAAACTTATAAAAAATAACATATGAAGATTGCCCTTTTTAAAAAAAATTGTAATTTATAAAATGAAAATAAAACTCTATATTCAATTATAGAATGTTTTTATGATTTTGTATGTATTTCAATGTATGAGACATAAAAATAAATGGAATTTTAAAATGAAACACAAAAATACATTTTATTTTTGTAATTTGTTTTTTTTTTTAATAATTTAAGAAAAGTAATAATAAAAAAAATTAAAACACAAGAAAAAAATGGTAAAAGATGTAAATACAAGAAGAAGAATTATGCATGAGATTATGTTCTAAATTATAAGAATACAAACCAAGTGTCATATTGTATCTCATGAAGATGTCAAGGTAGATCCTAACAATATTAAAACTATGTTGGACTGACCAATTCCCAAAACATTGAAGCAATGATGCCCTTACCTAATAGGTAGGCACTTCAAGGTCAAAACAAATTATGACAGTCTTAAATACTTCTTGGAACAAAGACTATCTTCAGAAGAGAAAAAAAAATGGGTGACCAAGATGTTGGGTTATGACATTGAAATCATCTACAAAAAAGGGAAGCAAAATGTTGTGGCAGATGCACTCTCGAGAAAGGATGAAGATGTTGAGGCATTTATCTGTGCTATATCTATCATCCAACCTGATTGGATAACAGAAGCAAGGGATGAATGTAAGAATGATGAAGAAGTGTGGACTCTCATTCAAAGGTTGCAACATGAGTACAGTGCATCCAATACATTTACATGGAAAAACGATTCACTATGGTATAAAGATCGCTTATATTTATGTAAGAACTCCCAACTCAAACAAAAGGTACTTTTGGAATTGCACACCTCTCTAGTAGGAGGGCACTCAGGATTTTTGAAAACCTATCACAGGGTCAAGAGGGAATTTTGTTGGGATGGCCTTAAAACTGATGTTCAAAGGTTTGTGGTAGAATGTTTGATTTTCCAACAAAATAAGGTGGAAAAAATTAAGACCCTAGGTATTTTACAACCATTATCTATTCCAAGTCAGCGTTTGGAGGAGGTTTCCATGGATTTCATCACAGGGTTACGAAGTATGAAGAAAAGAGTGTCGTCATAGTGATTTTTGATAGAATTACCAAGTACACACACTTTTGTGCACTCTCTCATCCTTTCAAATCCAGTATAGTTGCTACGGCATTCATGGAAACAGTTCAAAAGCTACATGGAAGCCTAAATATTATGTAAATAACATAGATCCAATGTTCACTGGACATTTTTGGACATAATTATTTTCTTGTTTGGGTACTCAATTGGCTCATAGCTCATCTTATCATCGTCAATTTGATGGACAAACTGAGATAGTGAACAAATGTCTGGAAGGCTACCTTATTTTATTTGTTCCTAATAAACAAACACAATGGTTCAAGTGGTTACCATTGGGATAATGGTGGTATAACACTTCCTTTCATACTACAACAAAAATGACACCATTTATGTCGCTTTATGGATATCACCCATCGTCCATCACTTCTTATCTAAAATAAAAAACTATGGTTCAAGTAGTGGAAGATCACATCGAGCATCAACAACAAGTTCACCAACTCTTAAAGGACAACCTAACCATGGCACAGAATCACATGAAACAACAAGCAGATCATCATTGTAGTGAAAGAAGTTTTTGAAGTAGGGAATTGGGTATTTTTCAAAAAACAACCATACAAACAGATGTCCCTCAATCAAGCTAAGAAGGATAATAAATTATTACTGAATTATTATGGCCCTTATAAGGTGTTGCAAAAGATTGGGACTATGGCATACAAATTCGATCTCCTTGCATCTTCGCAAGTACACCCAATTTTCCATGTTTCATGCTTAAACAAGGTTATAGGCGACAAGATCCCAATTCAAATTGTATTGCTAGAACTTGACAAGGAAGGAAAAATCATATTGGAGCCTAAATCTATCATTGGCACAAGAATTCACCAGTTCAAGAATAGATCAATTTCAAAGTATCTCATTCAGTGGAAGAAACTACATGTTGAAGATTCCACGTGGGCAGATGACACTTTTATGCAAAAGCATCCAAAACTACTCAAGCGTTGAGGAAAACACTTTTCTGAAGGGAAGGGGCATGTTAAAACCTAAATCATGGCACATTACCCCTTAATTGGGGCATATTACATTAGTATTCTTATTTTATTTATGTCGTATTAGGTCCATTAGTTGTAATCGTAGCTCCTAGTCTCCTATATATACCAAGGAGACCTTTTCATTTGGAATCATATTGTATTAGTGAATTCATGTAATGTATAAGGAGGTTTCCCACTTGAAGAGGATTATTATCTGAATTAATCTCTTAATTTGTCAAGGCGTGGAGTACTTATTCTGAGGTTTTTTTATGTTATTTTGATATTCGGTTCTTAACATAGTTATTCCAATATCAAACTAAAAATTATTTTAGAAACTTCAGAACGCTAATCTAGACTTAGCTAAACTTTAAATTGATCGATTATCCACCAACTTAAGAAAATGTAAGAATTACATAAACTGACATATTTTAATATGATGTTTTAATAAATATAAAAATTTTGTGCCTGGATAAAACATTGTGTTGTCTATCAATGACTTCTCCAAAGAATGGGTATAATCACCACACATGCTTGACTCATAGAGAATGGTGTGCTAGTCATAGCATCCAAGGAAAGAAGTAACATGAATAATTAGCTAGAACTTCTTGGAGATTCTACAATATTGGTGAAAATACCATGATATGAAGATGGAGCATCTAAAATAAAAACAATCCCATTTGACCCTTCATACTTGAACAGATTATCTTCATTGTTTAGATATAATACCTTAATCACTTCCAGAGTGTATATAAATCCAACTATTTTTTATATCTACGAGCATTGAAATCCTCATGTGAAACACAAATTCTAGTTTGATATGATCCCTAGTGGTTGATAGACTTCGGTGGGTTGACCCATCATCAGTTTTTCCATAGTGATGGATTCTACAATTTTACCTTTTGTTGCAAGCTTCTATTACGAGGAAGATATAAATGAGTAAAGTTATCAGTTCCCAAAAGTCTAATTGCAAACTTGTAGTGTTAAGGTCCTAACCCGCACATAGCTAGATCAATGTATTCGGATGTAATAAAAGTCAATATTAATAAGACCTTTCAATAAAATAGAATAAGGCGGATGTAAGAAGACCTAATAGAAGCTTCCGCTTCTAGAAGGATCTTC
>JZKD02S2228987.1:269938-291384 GCA_000966675.3 Picea glauca
AGTTCTGAGAATGACCTTGGAGATAGAGGATTTATTTTCCCATAGGTCCCCTTTCATCTTCCCCTATAGTGGAATCATAGTGCCTCTCATTTAATAACACTTTAGGTCTAGACCTTTGGAATATACCCACATCTATTTATGGAGGATTTAATAACACTTTAGGTCTAAAAATAACTTGGTGAATTTAAAATATTGAAACAAATAAAACATAACTTGCATATGTCATTGCTAACAAACCATCTTGAAAATTGGTCTCGTTCACTTAGTTTCCTTGAAAACAACCTTGAAGTTGAATGAGACTATTTTAGCGCACAATGAATTCCATATGTTTAATGATTGTATTTGAATATCTCACTACAACCAACGATTGAGAACATGAACCTTTAGAAATTTTCAATCCTTTCCAAACTGCATAAGCTTTTGCTTGGTTGTTGGAAAAAACACCAAGTCCCCATGCAAAAGAAGTTATTAATATAAATAATAAATAATGTCAATGTTTTCTATTAATAGTTATTAATATGGTAATATTAATATTACTATTTCCACCTAAAATAATTTTTAATTTTTTTTTTAAATAAATATTTTTCGTTGCCATTTCGACAACCATAATATACCTGCAACGAATTCGCTATATAAACAAAGAAATGTTGTCGTATCAAGTGCGATGACCATAAAATTCCTGTGATGCATTTGCTATATAGACAAATAAATGTTTTCATTCCTGTGACGAATTCGTTATATAAACAAAAAAATGTTGTCCTCGCACGTGCGATGACCATTAAAAATAAAGAAATGTTGTCGTCTCACTTGTGATGACAATAAAAATTCCTAAGAAAAAATTGCTATATAAATCAAGAGAAGTTGTCGTCGCAATGTCGATGACGATAAACAATCATGCGAAGAATTTTCTATATAAACCATGAAAATTATCGTTGCAATGGTCGTCACAATTGAGACAAACAATTGGTTTCACTTATTTTTCCTATATTGTCATATTGGCGATGATATTTCTTTTTTTGTCACAATTGTGAGAAGTTCCCTAGGGTCGTCTCTCTTGTGACATTAATTCAAGTTCGTCGAAATTGCCACTTCCCATGAAATGATGTTTCGGAGACTCAAGATTCGTTGCAATATCCACGACATAAAGTCGCAAGAGCATCGAAATATCCGTTGCAAAATGACCCAAATTTGCTAGTGTACCCTTCATGGAGGTGGTAAATATACCACAACAAAGAGAAAATATTTTGAATATATTAGATTATTCAAATAGAAGAATAAAATTTGTTGTCATGAATACAAGGTAGCAACAAAATGTTTGATCAATAAGGCCAAGGGGTAAAGTCCCACCATTTTACGTCTCCATATAAAATCATGAATTTACACTACATAATTGTTTGGTTGATAGTGGAGAAACTAACAACATCCTGCCATTATTAGTCATGAGAGCTATTGGGATGGGATTCACAAAATACTATGAGACCAGAGAAAGCATATATGTCATTGATTTAGGAAAAGTCTTAGCATATGGAGAAATAAATATTTGTGTGCATGAATAAGTGAAACCCCTCATATTACAACAATGTTCACTATCTTAGTTGTGTATTTACCTCCAACATATGGGGTTGTATTAGGAAGGGAATGGTGTTCGTTAATTAGAGGATATATTATGAATGATGGAATTTGCATGATTTTTCCTAATAAAGATGGGACAATGGTTAGGGTTCCCTAAGAAAATAGAAATCCCATATCGTTTAAGAAGAAAGAGAATGAAGTAAGGTATAATTATATTGATGTTGGAATTGGAAATTATGTTGTTCTCGGTACAAAAATAATAAACCATCTTAAGCAAGATGAAATATACTTTTTCCAAGGGTTATGGAAAATGTCATTTTATGGTACTTGTTATAAGTCTAGAAATGGAGTTGGAATCATTTTTAAAAGTACTCAGTTTGGTATATATCCACATTCCATCATATTGTGATTCCCATGTATCAATAATGAAGTAGAATATGAAGTATTGATCCAAGGAATGATTCCTGATCACTAGATGAGAGTAGAAAATATGGTGGTAACTAGTGACTCCAAGTTAGTTATAAATCATATAAAAAAGAAGTACAAAATAAAATAATAATAAAGAACTATGCAAAAAGAGCATGTGAACTCATGGATTCCTTTAATTTATTCAATATATCTTTAATTACTCGAGATAAGAACCAAAAAAGGGTTTCATTGGTAGTAGTTGCATCTCTTTTTAATTCAGATGATTCCCAAAATCAAAGTACATTTCATGTCAATAGAATTTTTTGGCCTTCAATACTTAATGACCAAGACTATTTGCAAGTCTTTTAAAATTATGAACATACTGAAAATTTCTTCATAGATCATGATTCAATGATTTCAAATTATTCTCCCAAAGAGCTTGGTAATAAGACTGTTGCAATTTTTTCTAAAGATTGTGTCAATTTGGAATCTCTTTTTACAAGGGATTACCAAACAAAAGTTCTAGATCCAAAAGAAGAGACATATGTGAGGAAGGTTCAAGAGACACAAAAAATAAACATCAGTAATCATGATTCTCCAAAGTATTTAAATCTTGGTACCAGTTGTACGATTGAAGAAACTCATCAATACACTTCATTATTCAAATAATTTCATGACATTTTTGCTTGGACCTATGATGATCTGAAGGAATATGAAAAATCAATTTTTTAACATGTTATACTGCTGAAAGAGGAGTCAAATCCTGTTAAGAAAAAATTAAGATTGATAAATCCCAAATTCAAGCCCTTGGTAAAAATGGAGTTGGAAATTTGGAAGAAGGTTGGCATAATTTTTCCAATCATACATTCAGAATGGCTTTCAAATCCATTTGTAGTTAGAAAAAAGAATGGAGAAATTTGTCTTTGTGTTGACTTCAGAGATCTCAATCGGGAAAGTATTAAAGATAAGTACCCACGCCCTAACATGGAGATGTTGTTACAACAGATCACCAATTCTGCTTTAATGTCCATGCTTGATGATTTTTTTGGATATAACCAAGTTCTTGTTGCATAAGAAGATAGACCCAAGACCTCATTTGTTACACCATGGGATAGCTATGCTTATGTTTGCATGTCTTTTGGGTTGCAAAATGTTGGTGCAACTTTTTAAAGGGAAATGGACCATGCTTTTAAATATTTGATTGGAAAATTCATGGAATACTATCAATTTGATATGACTATTCATTCAAATCTAAGGGAAGAGCATATCAAACATATCAGACAAATATTTGAACGTTGCATAATGTATGACATATCCTTAAAACCTAAGAAATGTTTATTTGCAGTATCAGAAGGGAAATTGTTGGGTCATATAGTGAGTAAAGAGGGCATATATATAGACCCTGAAAGAATTAAATCCATTAATTATCTAAGTCCTCCAACATCTAAAAAGGGAGTATAATCCTTCTTTGGAAAGATAAATTTGTACAAAGATTTGTCCCAGATTAGTCTACAATTGTAAATCCAAACAACATGTTGTTGAAGAAAGACCAGAAATTTGAATGGACTATAGATATTCAAGAAGCATTTACAAAAATAAACATGCAATTATTACTGCTTGTTGGCTGCCAATTCAATTTTTTCTATTGTCCTGTAAGCTGCCTACACCTATGTCTTCTGAACTTCAAATTGTCGTCGCATTTTTCAAATAGACGATATTTTCATTTCTTGTGACACTTGCAAATTGGTCTCCATTTAGTTTTCACGACTGTAAGCGTGAAAACTCCTCCATCGTTATTTGAACTGTCATGATCTTTTTATTGATATTTTAAATGGAACTTACCTTTGGATTATCATTATGTGGCTGAAAGGATTTTCGAACTATGCCCATTTGGACATTCTTACCTTGATTGCGCAATTTGATTTTATTAAACCTATGAGGCATTGAGCATGTGGGTTTAGACTTGCCTAGTCATTGAATTGCATAGGGGTCATGGTTTGTTTCGTTTTTACATGATGTGATCCTTATTTTTATAGCTCTTGGCTTGTCAATTTTATCAGTATCGTTTGGCACAATGGTTTAAAACTTTTGATTAAAACATTTATACCATGGCGCATGGTTAACATTTGGGTTTGATTTTATGTTGAATGACATTGGTTTGAAAAACTATAGTTATTTTTGCGTTGGCATATCACTCACCGTTTGATTCTTTGGTTCGACGAATGATAAGGTTTTGAGCTATGCTATGATTGATTGAACAGAGGATTAATTCACCAGTTGTACTTTGTCATTACTATTATGCATGGCGGTGAATAACTCCACCACCCTCGCATGCGCACATTAATGTTTTCCCTTTGATCGTTCATTGTTGTTAGTCCAAATGACTCTGCTCCTGTATGTTGGTAATTTCAACCCAAACCCTTACCATGTGCTCGCACCATGGCCCCTGTCGTCCGAGCTGAACCCAATGGCAGCCAGGCTCTGTTGATGTTTGATAGTACCCGCAGTGACCTTGAGGACAATGGGTGGCTCCCATTCATACAAAAATTCGATGGTTTTAACCTCTGCGTTGCTATACAATTCGCAATGACCTTTGATGGCTGTCGAGCCAAGGTCGGCGATGTTCAATTGCAAATTGACAAGCAGTTTATCAGTCTTGCTATGGTTTTTCCTACCACTGGACAACGATGGTCCAAGAATTGCAAAGTAGAAGAGGTCCCTTGGACACTGCTCTTCCAGTCACGTAAGGTTGTCTCCTTTGATAAAGGTTTTCTCGTGACCATGCTGAAACAACGTTGGCATGATTTATTGATGATTATCAAACAGATTATCACCTGCGAAGGTTGGTACGAGTTTATTTTCTTACACCACCTTCGTTTGCTTATGGTTTTTATGGGTTATCAACTCAATATGCCCTATTATCTGCTTAGAAGCCTATTCAAAATGTCAAAGAAGTACACAAGGAACCAGGCTGATAGTAGCCTTTTTCATTACGGGCTGGTTAAGATTATTGTTGTCTATCATTTGGGGTTACACGGTGATTGTTGGAGAAATTTCCTTGCTCGGAATGATTTTGAGGATTTGAACCCTCCACAGGTTGACAAACCTGTGGTGAGCGAGGACAAGTTTGTACCCCCAATACCATACAACATCCTTTTACCTAAACCCTTGCTCGACTCACCTATTGACCTACCCCACTCTGTGACCAATGATGTCGAGACTGTTAAGCCTGTGGGAAAGAAGCCTAAAGCCAAACGCCAAAGGCAACAAGAATGCCCATCTAATTTCTCAGATGGCGAGGAACAAGCCAAAACCTCCTGTCAACCCTAACCCTATCGTGTTGAGTGAAGACTCCGACTCGGAAGTGGAGCATTTCTTGGCTAGTGAATACCCCTATTTGGAAGGTTTGTGTGCCAAACCCTCGTATGACTTTGTGTCAAACCTACCCCCCTGCCTGCAAAATGACCTTAACTACCTAGGCATTAAGTTGCCTTATGAAACCCCCGATCATTCATCCGAATCATTTCATGCTCTATCTAAACCTACAGTGCCACCCTATGATCAGTGCAGCTCATGGTTAGAAAGATATTATCTTGATGTGCCAATGCTACAATCAAGAATTCACTCTTTGGAGGACTAGGTTGCATGGCTTACCAGTCAAAAGGCTAAGTTACAAGACACTGTTAAGAAACAAAGGACGATAGGTTCCATCTTGTTTAAAAATGTGGAATCAGCTACAGCGGTCGTGTATTCTAAGTTGGCATAATTTGAGCAGCATCACACAGGTATGTTTTATCACTTGTTTATATAATGAATTCGAATTTGGTTTTGGATAACTCTGTTTAAAACATTGATTGGATTTGTTACATAGTATGCATTCTAGACATAGCTATGCTTTGACTAAATGGAATTTAGTTTTCCCGGTTTAGCTTTGATTGGATTTTCATCGATTTGACTGGATCTCGGTGTGGATTTGATTGGTTTAATTTAGCTAAAATGGATGCTCTGTTGCTAATTGAAGTCGTTTGTATCTATTATAGACACAAGTTGTTTATCATATGTCAATTTTTAAACACAATCACACTTCGGTTCGATTTGGTTATAATGTATACGATATGATTGGCTATAATGGTTAACTGTTACGATTTTATATTCCATATGATTTTTGACCAACAGGAATACAATTCAGATTATTTTCGATGTGATTCTATACACATTCACCCAAATCATGAATAGATATGATTCATAACAGTTATACCCAGCCGGTTAATTCACATTGTTTTACTCGACTATGTTATCAGTTGGATTCATATTGCAATGATATGCTGTCTGAATTTGATTCCAAGAACGAAATTGACTGTATCCAGGTTAACGATTTGTTTCTATAATTAAACTCAGTCGTGATTTGTTTTGATTATTTGCCCAGCTGATAATTATAACCTCTGTTGATTCTATTAAGATTGCGATCATGATTTATCGGTCTTGTCTGTTGACTGTGCAAGGATCAATCACGAAATAGGTTGGGTCGATGTTGTTACATATGATTTCGTTTACACATAATCAAAACAGTCTTTCTATCTTTACATTTGATTGAACGATATGAATCTGTGGTTATATCAGTATAGCTATGACAAGTGGAAATTGGTTGTGTTGGATTGGATCGTATCACATACGATGTGATTCACTATTGATTTCATTTGGATATGAAATAGTCTTGTTATTGTTTGACCCGATTTTATGGTAAAAGAAAAATAGAGTATTCTTACCCCTGTTTTAGTTTGAATCACTTTAGATTATGTTTAATATTGAATGATAAAATCATGTGAATCTTGAGTGATTCGTTTCAAATGATCATTGGAAGAAAATTGGTTTTAATTATTTTAAAAAGATTTGATTTGATTTCTATTCTGATCCTGTATGCTATTTTAGACTAGCTACAAAATCAGATGATTCTGTAGCTAAGTCTGTAAGATTAAATTTTTATTGTTTTTTTAATAAAATATCCTTCTAATTTGTTATTTTTGCTCTATTGCAGATGAATTCGAAATTGCAGTGGATTTGATGAGCAGTTAGGGGATATTTGAAATATTTTGATATTATTTTAATTTCCTAGTTTAGTTGATTTTGGGATATCTCCCAGATTATGTAAAACAGCTTGATATTATCCACAGGGAGGTTTTACCCTGTGGAGAGACTTATAAATACCTATCATTTTTGTAAAAATGACATTCTCATTCATGGGAGAACAAGGATATGGAATTTTAATACAGACTGAGGCATAATTTGGTGTTTTGTTACAGCTTTAGCTTCTCATGATATCAATATTTTGTTTCATGTTATGTATATCAATTTGTATTTGGTTAATGACTACTTTAGCTATCTTAATCATTTGCAAATGGTATAATTTAATCACTGTGATCCATATCTGATTTCTTCCAAGTGTATAAAAAACATAGCAATTGCTTAATTCAATTTGTGAATGACAGATTTCTCTTCTTCATGAGTTGAATTATTAAATATAAGTTTTTGCATAACAGGTTTCCCTTATTGCAGAGATTTATAAATCATATAATTGTTATGATTTTTCATGTCTTGTTTGTCCTGTAAACAATTCAAAGAGCAACACAGCCTACCATTTACGAGAAGCTTCTAGATTAACCGGTGCGAGTTTCCTTCCTCCGACCAGCTTCGAAGTCATCACACACAAGGCAAATTAGGAGCGTTTCCAGGTCAGTGTGTCATTTGTTTAGTATATTTATTAGTAGTTTAATTCAGATATTAGTTTAGTTAGATTTATAGGTAGAATTAGTATATTAGATTGTTTAATTTCAGTAAATATAATAGATCGTTTAATTTCAGTAAGTTTAATTTCTTATTCATAAAATCATAAAAATCAAAAAATATCTCTGGCTATCTTAGGGCAGAAAGCAAATGAGTTTTACAGGTTTTATTCAAATATGCAACTTGTAGATATTGTATATTTGTGAATAAGTTGTAATTCAATTAGCAATTAGATATTTAATTGTTAGAGTTAGTGTAATAGTGATTAGTAGATTGTATATAGAATAGTTAGAGTAGTTTATATTTAGTTTTAGTTTGATTTAGTAGTTTGTTTTAATTATATTAGTATATTAGTTTGTTTTTATTTATTGTTAGTTAGTTTAGTTTCTTGTATTTAGTTTTAGTTAGTTTTAGTTAGTTTTATTTGTTTTAGATAGATTAGTTAGTTTAGATTAGTTTTCTCTTTGGTTTTCTTAGGACCTTAGAGTGGCCAACGGAGCCATTAAACCCATCAGGGTGGTTCATTCCAAACGGCTTGGGTTATTTAGACAACCTCGGACCGGTTCCACTCTCTTAGTTGACGGACGGTCAATTTCACCTATCAACACTGCTCCAGTCCTCATCAACCCAAACTTTGATAAAGATTTCATATTGTATTTTTCTTCCTCAGAAGAAACTATTACATCCATATTGACACAAAAGAATTCAAAGGGAGAATAACTACCAATCAGTTTTATGAGAAAAAAATTGCATGATTATGAATTGAAATATTAAGAAATAGAAAATCAAGCTCTCTCTCTGGTTAAAACAGTGTCACATTTCAAAACATATATTTTTTCATCTCATGTCATAGCTTATTTCCTAACCTCTCCAATAAAGATGGTGCTTATTCAAAAACTTAGAGAAGGAAAATGGGCAAATTGGCTTGCTAAAATCAAGGAGTATGATATTGAAATCAAACCTCTAAGAGTAGTCAAAGGACAAGAACTATATAAATTAATGATAGGGATTGATGTAGTAAATACATATATATCAATTTCATCAAGGTCATCTTTTTCAACATCTGAATGGTATAAAAATATAATATTTTATTTGAAGTCTGGGGAGTTTCCTATTGGTGTATCTTCTAAAGAAAGAAGGTCGTTAAAAATGAATTCTAATCAATATGTATTAGTTGTTGAAGTTTTATTTCGGAGAAATTTTGATGGGATTTTATTGAGATGTATTGATTGCACAAAGGCTCAAAAGGTTTTACAAGAATTTCATGAAGGTGATTGTGGAGGACACTTTTCACCCACAATAACTGGCCATAGAATTATAAGAGGAGGTTATTATTGTCCAACCATCTTTATATATTCCTACTCAATGATTGGAAAATGTGTCTCTTGTTGGAAATTTTCACGGAAGATGAAGAAAACAACAATTCCATTACAACCTATAACTTGAATATACTTTTGCACAATGGGTCATGGATGTTATTGGACCAATCAATCCAAAATATAGTAAAGTTCATTCATATATTCTCACTACAACTGATTATTTTACAAAATGGAAAGAAGTTGTAGCTTTGAAAAAGGTTGATTCTGAACAATTTATCACTTTCCTCAAATATAATATTCTTTCAAGATTTAGAGTTCCATAAAAAATTACAAATGATAATGGATCAATCTTGTAACATCCCCCATCCCAACCAAGGGACATTATGGTGTGGACTACACATAAAACGAAAATTTTTGCTAACTAAATAATTTCATGTAGCTTTTATCTATGAATTACAACGAGATTTAGATACTATCTATAACCATAAAATAGATGCATATACAAAAATCTAAAATATTCATGAAATTAAACTGACATTTCTTTTCAACAACATATAAACCATTATCATGTACAGATATCATGCAGAACAAATTAAAAATCATAATACAACAAAAACAAGATACGCACTTATCTTTTAATAGTAGTTTTGCAACCAACTTCATGGGACGGACATTCCACCCAACCATAGACTTGTTGCTCCAAATATCAACAACAATTCACCCTCAAGCTGAGGCTAGTAATCCACAAAAGAGAGTGGTCTCCCACTGTCCAATCACAACTCATAAAACTCACAACCCACTGGTATCTTCCAATAGATATGCCGATTTTCCACAAGATCTCTTCCTCTTGACCCGCCCAACCTAAGAAATGTACCCCTTCACTGATATCAAACCATCATGTGTCCCATTCATTTATCATGGTCTCTCTAGCGTAGGTATCTAGGAATCTCTCAGCTGGGAACTCAAGGGAACTTGCTGGCAGGAAAACTACCAGCAAACACCAACAAACATGTGTTGTTTTAGTGAAACTCACTTAGGAGCGTACTCTTTAGGCCTAAAAAACTGGCTCTTTAGTATTTATCTCCAATTCTCTCCAAATATGCTCTAGAATTCTCCCTCCATTGTTGCACTAGATCCGAGCTATCTTTCTTTCTCTCTACTTGCTCCTCATGCACCAAAAAATCCTTATGTAAAATTTTTGTCCCAACCCATAAGATTTTCCTCCCTTTGTCTTGTATTTATTGAATCACACACTTCCCCAAGATTATTTTACCTAGCCCCCATGTGCCCAGTAAATATGGAATCTGACTATTCACACCCACCCTCTTACATGTGTTCAATGATTGGCTTTGGGAACACTGAATCATAAATTAGAAGGTTCATATATCAACAACAAATTTAGGGAAATGGATTGAATTAATATAGATGGGTAATTCCCCCTTGGATCCCATCTTGGCCATTCTCTTATACCCTCCCCTCTCTTGTGGATTAATTCATCCCCCATCTATATCCATGTCCCCTAAGCAGCTGGCATCACATTTTATTATTAAAACATAGAAATACAATTCATATATTACATCACTTGGACATAGCCGCTTATTATATCTACATTAAGAATTAATTAAACTAGGGATTATATTGGGGGTGTTACATTCCCCCTCCCTAAAAAAATTCACCATCCTTAGTGCACACCATGTCGATATACATATAATGAAAATTTACATCACAATACTTTAGAAATAAAATTCTGCAATTCACAACTCCAATAGCAATTCCAACCATAATCTCGTGTTCCTCTCAACTCGCTAACCCAAGGAATGCACCATTCATTTATCATGAATAATCCAAGGAATGTACCATTCAAAAATTAGGATTAACCCAAGGAATGAGCCATTGTTTTATTAGGTTCCCCAATATAGTTAGCTAGGAATCTGAGATGTGGTTCCAGAACTCTAGCTGCTCCAAATGGAGTCTTGCATTATGTTTTATTCAAAATTTTCAATACTTTGTGGGTATTATTCCCGCATGTTTTCTTCATTCTCCCATGTAGCTTCTTCGGGACCATGGCAGGTCCATTGAACCTTTACCAACCCTATGGCCTTGTTTCTGAGAAATTTGACTTTCCATTTCAGGATGCATATGGGTTCCACCCAGAAATCCCCATGGTGCTCCACCTAGATCACATTCCAATCAAATATGTGGTTAGGGTCAGGCACACATTTCTTTAATAATGACACATGAAATACATTATGCACTCTCATGGATGCAAGAAATGCTAGCATGTATGCAACTATCCCTATCGTTTCTAATATTTTAAAAGGATCCCAATATCTCATTGTTAACTTTGGCAAACTTCATAATCTTAGTGAACTTTGTTTCACCTTAACTTTTAAGAACACATGTTATCCCACTTTAAAATATCTAAACACTCTATTATTATATGCATAACGTTTTTGTCTATCGAGAGAAGACTTTAAAATTTTCTTTATCTTTGCCATCTTCTCTTCCATTTCTTTTAACAAATCTAGCCCAACAACTTCTCTATCTACTGGATTATTCCAACTTACTGGTGTGTTACACTTCCTTCCATATAATGCTTCAATTGGACTCATTTTTAATGAGACATGATACCCATTATTGTAGGAAAATTCAACCAAATGAATATAATCTTCCCACTTTGATGGCTATTCCATCACATACATATTGAGCATGTCTTCAATTATCATGTTAATCATCTTTGTTTCCCCATCTGACTCTAGATGATATGTTGTACTAAGATTTAAATTTATTCCAAATCCCTTGAACAAACCCTTCCAAAAATTGGTAGTACACTTTGGATTTCTATCTAAAACTATTATCTTAGGTACCCCATGTAGCCTAGCAAATTCCTTCATATATATCTCTCCAATATGTTTTTCCTTGTGTGTTGTCTTCATTGGAATAAAATGAGCTTCCTTAGTCAATTTATCCACCACCACCATGATGGAATCATGTTGCTTCACTGTTTAGGGAAGCTTTGTAATAAAATCATCTGTAACAACTTCTCACTTCCATTCTAGAATGGGAAATGACTGCAAAAAACCTGTTGGATGTCTATACTCTATATTCACTTTCTAGCATTCTAGACATCTAGTTATGTAATTAGCCACTTCCTTCTTCATTCCTGGCCAAAAATATTGGATTTTTACAGCTGCAATTGTCTTTTGATATCCTGGGTGTCGGGCATAGGTTACATTGTGAATTTCCTTCAGCATTTCATTTTTCATCTCATTGGAATTTAGCACATATACTTTTCCTTTGTACATGATAATTCCATCTTCTTTCATCTCATAAGAATTAAATTTCTGTTGAAAATTACCTTGTTGTAATTTTTCTTTTACTTTTAGATATTACTGATTTGAATTTTTTGTTGCAATTATTCGATATTTTAGATCATTCTTGTACATGCTAATGAATGCAATATGATTCTCATGTTCTCTCCTGCTGAGTGCATCAACCACTTGATTTTATTTACGCTTTATATGCTTAATTTCAAATTCATACTCTATTATAAATTCCAGCCATCTAGTTTGTATAACATTTAATATTGGCTATCCAAATAATGCTTCAGAACACAATGGTCTATCCTTATCGCAAATAAATCTCCCATGAGGTAATGCCTCCACATTTTCAATGCATGTACAATTTTTGTTAACACGAACTCATGGGTATCATAATTCCTCTCATGCTCCTTTAATTTTATAGACTCACAACATACCACATGATATTTTTGACTAAGGACTCCACAGAGCCCTTCCTTGCATGCATCAATGCACACAAAAAAATCTCCATTCGGATATGAAATCTTCAATATTGGCACACTTGTCAATATTTCCTTCAACTACTGAAATCTCTCTTCACACTTGGAAGTCCATTCAAACTTCACTCCATTATTTTGAAAATAAGTGATTGGACTTGCAATATTTGAGAATCCATTTATGAATCTTCATTAATAGTCGATAAGACCCATGAATGATTTGACCTCTATGACACTTCTTGGCACTAGTAATCCTATAATGGACTTTATATTCTTAGGATACAATGTTATCCCTTCTGTTTAAATTATATGCCCGAAGTAGTGGATCTTCTTTTGATAAAAGATACACTTAGATTAGCATACAATTTATGCTGTCTAAGAACTTGCAACATCATTCTTAAATGTTTCTCATATTCCTCTTATGACTTAGAGTAGACGATTATATCATCTAGGAACACAATCACAAACACTATAAATAAAAGACATTTTAACGGAGGTTTCTAGTGTTACAAAATTGACGAAAATTGGAAAAAAAAACCTCTGCTGCAACATTTATTATCAATAGCAGATGTTTTTGTGGATACTATAACGAAAGTTGATTATAACTAAAAAAATATGGGCGGTCAGAGGTGTTAGCGGATGTTTCCAAATCGGTGTGTTTGTATGAGGCACAAGCACTGGTGCATACATACACCTACATTACCAATGTGGTCCACTTAACTTCAAGCACTGGGGTAGTAAAATATGAAATCACTGTGATGGTAAAATATTTAAGCACTGGGGCATTTGTCTTATAAGCACTAGGGATTTAACAAAAAAAAACACTGGAAGATTTAAAAATAATTAAGAACTGAGTATTTTTTCATAGAACACACCGATGTTTTATTAATAAGAAGGCATAGATGATGTATAAAATAATATGCACCAATGCGTTACAGGGAAAAACGCCCCAGTGCATTAAAAGTCGAAAGCATCGGTGCTTTTCTGTAACAAACAAGCCTCGATGCATATCAATAACACAATAGTGTCAGTGTGTATCAATAAATCATACGCATCAGTGCTTGGTATAATATTAACACAGTAATGGACAAATTTTTAATATAATTTTGTTGTACTAAATTAATATTGAAATCAGTGCTAATTGATTACATAAAAACACAGGTGCCAATTTCATATGAAACGCACCGATGAGTTTTAATATTAAACGCATCGATGAGATTAATAATTAAAATACAACAAGAAACATCAATGATCCATATGGATTTTGGTGGCCTCCCACCTATTCCAATTGGTTCATTTTGTCAATTTTCCAGTTTGGCAGTTTTTTTCCTAGTTTTCGTGTCCCTGACTTGCAAGGCCATTTTGAGGCCCTAAACAACGTTTTTAGGGCTAGCCACAGTAAAAAATGACGTTTGATTGATAGTAGAAAAATGTGTAGTCCTCGTATAGACCTTTCCAACGGGCTATGGTGCACCTAAAATGAAGATCGTATGAAAAAGTTACGACCCCGAGAAGTTGATGTACTAACTTACCCAAACGGGGCCCACATGGCTTTTGGCGCTTCATCTCCTAGGGTTAGGTTTTTGGATATCTAGGGTTTTTGGCATTCTTGTATATTGTAAAAATGCCTTTAGAGACTCATTGTAATTATCTTCTTGTTAATGAGCACGACCATCACATCTCTTCTCAGAGATAAGCCGCCACCATTCCAACAAGCTTGTTTTCCATTGCATTTTATAGTTTCAACTTATTTCCTTATTGAGTAGAAAAACAATTTTATTGTATCTTTGTTATTCTGTGTTAAACATCTTTTAATAATATATATTCATTTTGTTCTACTCATAAAATCTGTATCAGTGGTATCAAATCGGTCTGCTCCTTGTCGTCTTAATGCATGTCCCCAATAAGGTCAGGGTACAAAGAATTGGGTCTTGAGCTTGCTTCTCTTGAGGACAAAATCTCTCGCACGCCCAAATGACCTCTCATGGAAGGAGAAAATAAATATGAAGGGACAAGATATCCTTTCAAAATGTTGCTTGGGGAAGCTCTCATGCAACAGAGGAACGACATGATGGATAGTTTCATGCAAATCCTTTAGTGGCTACCAACAGGAAATGCATCTTCCTAGAGTAGAGGCGCCACCCCCTTCAATGTACAAATCAAATTCGATATTCCTATATTTGAAGGTCATATAAACGAAGATGTTGTAGACAAGTGGTTGAATCTACTAGAAGGGTATTTTTCTATCCATAACTTTTCAAATAGATAAAAAATTACTTTTACACTCCTCAAAGTCATTCCCCATATCAAATATTGGTGGGAAACTTTATGTGAGAAAAAGGAAACAAGGGAACCCTCATTATTTACAGTCACAGACACTTGGGAATCTTTCAGGGATGCTATTAAGGAAAAATACTACCCCTTCGGAAGTTATGACGACTTGTATACCAAATGGGCCACATTGCGGCAAGAAAGAGACCAAGTAGTGCCAGATTTCAAAAATATCTTTCATACCCTGCGCACCAAAATGGGTATCAAAGATTAAGAGAGACATCTAGTGATCAAGTATTGCAGTTCTCTGCATAGATACATCTAGACCTAAATAGAATGTATGGACATCTCATGTTTGGGTGTGTCCTATCGATATGTCATCAAAATCAAGTAGACGCTCAAACAAAAAACGTGACAATTTGGGCCTAGGAACCCCTCGCAGCAAAAACTAGGAAAGGGTGGCCCCAACCTATAGAAAAAAGGATAGAGAAAATATGGACAATATCAGGACAACCAGTCCAAGCTGCAAGAAAAGAAGGACATTGGAAATACAAAGAAGGATACTGGGAAGTGGTGCAACTTCCATAAGAGCCCTTGGCATAGCACTACTGATTGCCGCTCAAAGTACTCGTTGGTGGCTAAAGTGAAAGCATTTGAATCAGATGCAGGTTCTGACTTTGAGTCAAAACTAGAAAGGGGAAGATAGATCATTGATGTGGAACCCATGCCACCATTACTACCACCAAGCTCCAGCCTAGTGAACCATATGAGCTAGAAGAAGGTGAGCACCTTTTCCATTCACAGATGTGGGTAAAAGGCACCCTGTTTCACTTCATCATTGATAGCGGTAGCCAAAATAACCTCGTCTCAGCATAGGTCATCAATTGGTTGGCATTGTTGAAAACACCTCACCCATATCCCTAGACCATTGGATGGCTCCGCCAAGGAACTGATTTCCATGTCAGCCAACAGTTTCGACTATCGTACAACATCAAGCCCTTCAAAGACAAGGTATTGTGTGATGTTGCTCCTCTCGAAGTTTGTAATGTTCTTTTGGGCCAACCTTATTTATGAAAATTTCATGTTGTATATGAGTCTAGGCCTCGTAGTGTTATTATCACTTTGAATAGGAAATTGTACAGGATACCCGAGGTAATCCCTCCTAGTGTTATTTCCTTCATCTCTATTAGGTAATGCAAGAAGGTCATCTCTTAGACTGGGAAATTTGTCTTCTTCATGATTCACTGTCAGAATAAGCGAAAGATCGCAACCACATCCAGGGCCTCCATGGATGATCTCTCCACATAACATAAACAAGTGGATAAGGTCATGGAAGAATACTCAGATATCTTCTCCTCTCCTATCGGGGAACCACTGCACTACTAGGTCAAGCATCCCATTGATCTGACCCCAGAGACACTACTACCCAATGGATTGGTATACCATCGCTCTCTGTTAGAAAATGAGGAGATCAAGAGGCAGATCCAAGAACTTCTCCACAAGGGGCACATATGTCCCATCTCATCTCCTTGTAGGAGCCCAATCATACTAGTGCAAAAGAAATATGGGACTTGGTGACTCTACATTAATTACCGAGCTGTGAATAAAATCACAGTCTGGAATCGGTACCCGATTCCTTGAATCAATGACCTCCTTGATCAGCTCATGGGGGCCAAATACTTCAGTAAGATAGATCTAAAGTCTGACTACCACCAAGTCCGAATATAACATACATATGTATGGAAGACTGCCTTCAAGTCAAAAGAAGGTCTTTTTGAATGGTTGTTCATGCCCTTTGGTTTGACAAATGCTCCAACAAATTTTATGAGGATGATGGACAATATCCTGTGACCTTTCACCAGTACTTTTGAAGTGGTGTATATGGGTGGCATCCTCATATACAAGAAGACTTTGGTGGAACACTTGCAGCATATTCAACAGGTTCTGCACACCCTGCGACAACACAAACTATATGAAAAATTGGAAAAATGATCCTTTGGCATGGACAAGGTCCATTACTTAGGCTACATCATTGATAATAATGGTGTGCATGTGAATCTAGCCAAGATATAGGTAATATTTGACTGGACAGCCCCAACCACACTCATTGAGCTTCGATACTTCTTGGGCCTCGCCAATTTATATTGCAGGTTCGTGTTGGGATTATCTCATATCGCATGGGCCCTCAACCAAGTAACCAGGGGTGGTAGTAAGGAAAATTTTATGTGGGGAATGTTCCAACAAAAAGCCTTCGATGAATTGAATAATTGTTTTTTCTCATCCCCAGTACTTTCATTACCCAACCTGCAACATCCCTTTGAGATCGAGATAGATGCTTCAGACTATGTTGTGGGCATCATTCTCACTCAACACAGCCACCCCATGGTGTATCACAGTGAGACACTATCGAATGTTATCTGCAAGTACCCTACTTATGACAAAGAATTGTACTCCATTGTGAAATCCTACCGCCAGTGGATACATTACATTATGGGGAAGGAGACAGTCATCCACACTGATCACAAGCCACTATAGTTCATGTAGACCGAAGGCAAATTGTAGAATTACCGCCATCAAAAGTGGTCCACAGACTTACAACAGTTCCACCTCAACATCAAGTTTAAAACAGGAAGTACCAACCGAGTTGTTGATTTCCTCATTCGACCTCCAGTCACAACAGTCACAATGGTTCTAGACTCTTGCGGCCATGAGACCTTTGGATGGCCCCACCTCTATGAGAGAGACCCTAACCTCTCCACCACCTACCAAATGTTGGGATAAAACTCAGTGGTTTCTAATTTCCATCTTGAGGAGGGGTTTTTGTGCCATCTGGTCCATCCTTGCAACCCATCAAACGAGAGCATGAACATTATTTGGGAACCTTACTACAGTCGAGTGGAAGGACACTTTAGCATTGAACAGATAGTGGTAGTGTTGCAGAAACATTTCTACTGGCCAAAACTTTGACAGGATGTCGAAAAGTATATCAGGTCCTGCATCACCTAAGATATTGCCAAATTGGCCACTAAGAAATAGGGCATGTACACCCCTCTTCCTACTCCTGACAAGTCATGGGAATCCATCTAAATGGACTACATGTCGAGCCTCTCATACACCAAGAGGGGAAATGACTGTTTTTTTGTGGTTGTTGATCACTTTTCCAAGATGACGATTATGGCTGCCTGCAGGAAGAACTTCACTATAGAGTCCACTTCCAAGCTCTTCTTTCAACACGTATGGGTACACTTTGGGATCCCACAAACCATTATCTCATATCGGGATAGTTAGTCCTCAACACATTCTAGTCGAGCCTCTGGTCATTGGTGGATACCAGGCTCACCAAATCCATTTCCTTCCACCCTCATACAGATGGCCAAACTGAGGTCATCAATCAGATGATCGTACACATCCTACGTATTTACAATTCCAATCACCTCCACACATGGGATGAGAGTCTTCCCTATGTCCATCATAGCTACAATCAAGCCCTGCATAGCTCATCTAGCCACAACCCCATTCAGGTGGGGTTGGGATTCCAACCATTGGGCCCCATGGATGTTGCACTATCCCTAGAAACCACATCGATAGACTCGTCCCCTGCTCCAATAGAAGATGAAAAAGCCACTCAGTTCATTGAGCAGATACAACACATCCACCAACAGGTTAGGATATTTTACAAAATTTCAATTCCAAGTACAAGCAACGCCATGATCAACATTGGGTGTAACATAAGTTTCAGGTGGGTGACAAAGTTTGGTGGCACTTGCAGAAATAACACCTTATAGGGCCTCATTGGAAGCTTCGCCCACTTAGGTATGGACCATACACCATCACCAAGGTTGTGGGTGACAATGCTTTTGCAGTCAACCCTCCCCCTTTCCTTGGCCTACACCCAGTCTTCAACATGGCTCTCCTTCAGCCATATTTCCCACCATTATTGGACACCTCAGAGATAGCAGAGCAGTTGACACCAACATAGATCAACCCTAACTTCATGCTACATGAATCTAGTGATCAGATAGTGGACACACATATCAAGGGCACCGACAACAAAGGATCCAGCTTTATCGAATTGTCAAAGCAGGGCAGCTCCTCCACCAAGGCAAGTGACTCGCTCGAGGCCAAATTCAGTAAAAATTTCCTCATCTGATGGGGAACTCAATGCAATGGATATAATTTCTTCCTAGGGGGGTAGGATTGATCGATATGGATTTTGGTGGCCTCCCACCTATTCTAATTGGTTCATTTTGGCAGTTTTCTAGTTTGGCATTTTTTCCTAGTTTTCGGGTCCCTAACTTGCGGGGCCATTTTGAGGGCCTAAACAACATTTTTAGGGATCGCCACAGTAAAAAAAAATAGTTGATAAGTAGTAGAAAAATGTGTATTCCTTGGATATACCTTTCCAACGGGCTATCGTATTCCTAAAACGAAGATCGTATGCAAATGTTACGACCCCGAGAAGTTGATGTACTAACTTACCAAAACAGGGCCTACATGACTTTTGGTGCTCCATCTCTTAGGGTTAGGTTTTTGGATATCTAGGGATTTTTACATTCCTGTTTATTGTAAAAATGTCTTTAGAGCCTCATTGTAATCATCTTCTTGCGAATGAGCACAGTCGTCACATCTCTTCTCAGAGATAAGCCGCCACCATTCCAACAAGCTTGTTTTTTGTTGCATTTTACAGTTTCGTCTTATTTCATTATTGAATAGAAAACCAGTTTTATTGTATCTTTGTTATTTTGTGTTAAATATATTTTAATAATCTTTATTCATTTCATTATTCTCATAAAATTTGGATCAATCGATCTGTGATAGTGGAATTATTGTTATTTTTTAATTCCACTATTTATCAAAAAAATTACATATATCTTGTATTTTGATTAGTGAATTTGGATATGATGTTTGGATTAATTTGTTATATCATTAGATTTTGCATCTCTTCATTATAATATTTAGTCATCCATATATTTAACCAACGATGTAACATTTCATAGCGGCATTGAACAACACAGTAGAATAAATTAAAACATATTGTATTATATGAATTAGAGGGTCTTTGTCATACAAAATGGGACACTTATCGGTAATCCCATGTCTTTCAATTGGGACACTATGTCCATTACATTAAACAAAAATGTTTAATTTTCACAGACAATGTTTTCAAAAAAATACAATTGCACCTTGCATTGATATCCAAATATATTGGTCATCATTCTTCACTGGAATTGTTGTTAGTGCTCGAGCTACTGCCATGCCTTGGGTTATTTTGCTGAATGTTTGGTTGATTGATTGTTTTTTTCTTCTTGAAGTTCCATCTACCAACATAAAAATAAATTGTAATGAGTCTATCTACATTGGTGAGAATAATGAAAATTGAAATAAATAATATACATGAATGTAAATTGAAAAGTGGCGTACCTCTGAAGCAAGAAGTGACTCATGAATCATACATATATGTTCAAAATCAAGTCTCATGCATTGTTTCAACAATTGTTCTATTGGCTCAGCTCCATACTTTGTTTCCTGCAAGTTTTATACTCCAAAATAAATCATATATTTAATATAAAGTATTATTTTTGTTTCATTAATTATTAAATGTTGGAAGTAAAACAACATAGATTATACTTACAAATTCGACAATTAATTTTTGATATGGCAACATATACTCACAACCCTTAATTAACCCAATGTCAATCAATTTTTCTAATGACTCTTCTTTGTATGTTACCACATTTTTGAAGACATTCGACTATGGTTGTTGTAAAACAACTTAAAATCTACAAAAGAAAAACCTTAAGTTGTTATAAGGAAAAAACAATTACTCACAAACTTTTCTATCAACCATTTTCTTCCTTGTCATCTAGTTTTACGTGCAGAATGAGTTCCATTTTCTTTTCTTTTCTGTAAGAGAATATTTGAAAATTAATATTTAATGTATAATCAATTATTTGTACCTAATAGACAAATTCAATGATTACATACATTTGAATCACGTTGTTGTTGAGATAGCTCCGCCTGCAATGCAATTATGTCCAATTCTTTGGCCATCTCCTTGTACACCTTTTTGGACATTCCTACTGTCATATTTTGAATATCAACTCATTGGTCCTCTGGGTTTCTCATAATTTTCCTGAAAAAATAACATGAAAATAAAGTATTTTTATATTGATATATGAAAACTAAATATCACAAAATTGATATGTTAATAAATGAATACTTTGTAATATATATATATATATATATATATATATATATATATATATATATATATATATATATATATATATATATATATA
>JZKD02S2228987.1:292964-314693 GCA_000966675.3 Picea glauca
GTTTAATATAACTTGGTTCTTGGAATCATTGGATTGATTTTTATATTGTAAGTGGAAAGTACGTCGATAAGTTCATTCCACTATATCCCTCATAGTTCTCTAGAATTTCCCCCCCTTTGATTAATCTCCAACACCACTCTAGATGAGATAAGGACCAATTCATAATCATTTACATCTTCTATATTAATTAATTTTGTTTTTTTATGATGACATTTTGTTCCCTCGTTGTTGGTTCCTGTAGAGCATTAAACACATGTGAATTAATATATTGTTTGAAACATGTCATCTAATATTCCTAAGTATATTATTAATGAAAATTCAAAAAACAAATCATATTGAATAGTATTTTTTCATTCACCTGATTCATCCATCTACAATTTTTCCATCAAGATTTTAAGCTCTTCTACACTTAGATAAGAAATAATGTTATCAAGCTTCCTCATTTTGTGGTCCTATATGACACACACTAACCAATACATATTAGTTAAACTTACATACAATCCAACCATATTAATTTTGTATAGAATTTATAGAGAACCTTTTTCTGTTTTGTTTTTCCGGATGTGTCATCATTGTGTCGACTATAAATTTTCTTATTTGAACTCTTCTCACTCATATTTTTATCAATATACAACTTGTACCATTCAATACATAAATTATTAAATATATTTTATAAATAAATCACATAATTTTCACCGAAAAATCAATCGTTGTAACCGGTGCACTTATTATATACAAAGCACTGGTGTGTTTATTACATAAAACACACCAGTGCGTTCCATACAACAACATGAACCGAAAATTTTTATTTCTTTTTTAAAATATTGTGAATTACAACAATGTGATATATATAGAAGACATCACAACGACTATAGTAGAAAACAAAAACATAGCAACAAAATTAAACATTCATAAATAAAAACAACAGAAAAATTACACATCGATGAGAAGAAAAATTTTTAAAAATATGTGACAACATTTTCTATGTTGTTTAGATGAGAACATTGGCGATATTTTTTTTTATGCACCATATTTTTTAATTTTCCTTTTAAAAAAAATCTGGCGTAATCGGTGCATTCTTTATACATAAATGCACTGGTGCGTTTTTGTCGAAAAGGCGCACCAGAAAAGTGGAAAATGTTTTAAAAAAAAATGTCAAATCGAAAACTGTTTAAAAAAAATAAAATAAAATAAAAGGAAGAGGGTTGAGTTCGTTCGGGATTTGATGCAATAAGTGGTCCATTTGCATCACATGTCAAACAGTTATATATAGAAAAACAAACCCACTAGATCTAAAATACCTAAAATGAAAAGCCCTAATTCTGAAGTGATAGAGGGAGTTAAACCCTAGGGTGAAATTTTACATTCATGTAAGCAAAAAATAATAAGGGTTTAAGCTAAGTATGATCTATTTTTTATTTTTTTTAATTGTTTTTTTCTCTGAATGTAGGGTTTTGAGTGAATCACCATAACCTTCAAATCCTAATTTTCTGAATATTTATGTTGTTCCAAAGTATTCTTCTTCTCCATAGTGCTCCCCGGTATGTTTCTCTTCCAAATATGTTTCCTATAAATCTTGGAAGACTAATGAAAATATTGAATACCTTATTAATATTAAAAAACCTTTATGAAATCCCCGATCGGGGTGGTAATGCGGTCCACATGGCGGGCTGCGAGCGCGGGAGGAGGCCAGCGGAGCACGGAGCCATGTGCTCGGCTCGTGCCCGTAGCAGCTGCCAACCCAGAGCATTAATATGCATTCAAGGTTGATGGGAGGGGCATTAATCCCACTCCCCTCGTTCCCCTCTATGCACCAAACCATGCAAACCTCTTCTGGCATTCTCGCTTGGGTGGAGGACTTAGACTCTGGTCCGGCGATTTTCATGGTTTATCAGTCGATTTTTATGCTTTGCCTTGATTCTGCAGATCTTCTGCAGAAACCGAGCTCGGTTATTCCGCGTCTTCGTCTTCGAATGTGCCCTCGTAGGGGCTCCCCTTGGCACCCGAGACGCCCCCGCTCTTCCTCTCCGCCTTCCGGTTCGCCCTCCCCAGGTTCATGCTGTGCAGCTTTAGTCGATTCCTCCTGGTCTCAGGCTTGGCGCTCTCCTTCCGACTTGCATTCCTCCTCTCCCTCGCCGTTGCGCCATGACCAGCCTCGTCGCAAACCAAAAATGCCCTCCCCCTTCATGCCGCGTGAGCACTATGCTATACTACAGGACCTCGTTTTTGAGCTCCGAGACGGTGTAAATGACCTCCACTTCAGAGTCCATCAAATGGAAGGGAGACTCTCTCTCCTTCTTCAGCTCCTAGCTCCTCCCCCTCCTGCCGCTCCAGACCTTTCAAGCGACACGCCTGAGAACTCCACTGCACCAGATTTTTCTAGCGCCACTCCTGAGAATTCCAATGAGCAAAGCTAGCATGTGGACGGGACGACAGTTTCTCGAGAGCCCAGGACTTCTCTCGTATGGACGGAGCCTTCGGCAAACTCGGCGGGAGAAAACGACGTAGCAGTCTCGACAACGGCAGCCAAGGAAAAGGAAGACGACAGATGCGGCAGCTTCGGCATACCGGTACACGCAGATGAGAGCAACACAGCCACAGACATGAATTGGACTGCCGGCGGGACAACTATCACAGAGGAACCTTGGCCTGGCCCCATGCCCGAGTATGTTCCRGATTATACAGTGCTTGTTCCTTACTTCAGTTCTAGTGGTACTCCTGGTAGMAAWTARCTTAKTTTTCTKTAGCTATGTTAAAATTTTGTTACTTTTATATACGGTTGGCTGAACTGGTTTCTCCTCACGGAGCAGTTCAGTAATTACAACCGCTTGACTTAGTAAATGTATTCCTGAACCTGGTTCTGAGAAGGACTTTTATATAATACAAAAACTTTCTTACAAAAAAAAAAAAAAAAACCTTTATGAAAAGGGTTTAGAGTGAATCATCATACCCTTCAAATTCTCATATTCTGAATAATATTGTGGTTCCAAAGTATTATGCTCCTCCACAATGTTCCTCTATATGTCTCTCTTGCAAGTCTCTCCCCTACAAAAGTTTTCAAAATAATGAAATAGTGAATAGATTTTTAGTAATTAAATGACTTTATGAAATTCGATTCTCGCTCTTTTTTTAATTGTTTAAAAAAAATAGCACATTTTTTTTAACATTTTCAGAAAAATGGTGCATTTATGTAAGACGCACTGGTGCGGCCATATTACATTATGCACTGGTGTGCCCATATTATTTGACGCACCGGAGAAATATAGTTTTTTTTATTAACAAAATCTAGAAACACGGTGTGGTTTATTTTTCAGCGCATCAGTGCTTATTGTTAATATGTGCACTGGTGCATTTGTAGTTTATAAGTGCAACTATATGCATTTAAAGTTATTTGAACTTTTATTTGCACATAAAATAGTATACTCATCTTAAATTATCTTTTATAATGAATTCACATGACTTGCAATACTTTAATATACATTTTACATTTTATGTCACCTTGTTCTTAAAAAATGGTTTCAAAACTATATTCAAACTCAGATTACGGTATGGTCCTCGAAATTTATTTTAGATATGTACAAGAAAATTTATTGCTAATTTTGCTGAAATGAAGGGAGCAAATCTTATTACATGATCAAATGGCCAATTCTTCAAATTCTATCCCATTCCATATTGTTCAAAGTCCATCGCAGAGTTCTCCCTTTCCATCTCCAGTAAGTTTAACTTATTTTATTTATGTTTCGACTATATCTTTGAAATTTTTTTATCCATGTCAATCTGAATAAAAATTTATCCGAATTTGAAGGATCCAGATTCAGAATTGAGTTCAGATGAAAAAAATATTCCAGTACCAGTTCAAAAACGTTGGAAGGTATTATCAGGATCAACATACCACAAGAAGTTGGTAGATGAAAATGGACAACCTCTTTACCCTTCCAATTGTGGCATTCCATCTTCCAACCACAATCCTTGGTCGATGATGGTAATAATTGTTTGGTATAATGTAATTTGAACAAACAATTTATTGCATTGTGCTTACTAATATCATCAATGTACTAATGTTTAATATTTTTGAAATTACGATTCTTTTGATGATGAGTGACCTACATACCATATTCCATTGCACCCCACAACAATGTCAACTAGAGAGAAGGTTGCAATGAGAGCACAACTCGAAGAGGAAACGTACCAAGAATGGTTGAATCAAACACCTATTCAATTCCCACTACATTCAGATTCACCAATTAGGAATGACTACAACAATACTAGTTGTTCTTCAACAGCTGGCAATAGAAACAATCAAAAAGAGGTTGGTATGGATGATTACTTATAGGATATGAATTCCATGGAGACAATGTTGTTAGATGCATTATAGAATGATGAGCTAGGGGATGATTCTCATATCAATGATACCATTTTACAAAGCCTAAAATATGTTTCCACCACCCCTCTCTTTGGGCCTAGTTCCCATTCAAAGTATACCCAGCTTGGGACAACAATGTTACTTTACAACGTGAAAGAAAATTTGGCATGTCAAGTTTATGTTTCTCGACAATATTGAGGTAATTAACTAGCAAGTGCCTTATATCAATTTTGTGAAATCTTGTCACAGTACAATCAACATTATAAATGGTTTCTTTTATAAACGTTAAATGACCTTGTACATTAATTATATTTCCTGCTAATTGTAGGATATTCAAAGATAAGTTTCTTCCTATGTGATATTGTGTTTCCTGGTAGCTACGACGAGACAAAATAGTTGTTGAAAATGTTGGGTGTTGAGTATATATCATATCATGCATGTTCGAATGATTGTATTTTATATAGAGGAGAATATGCAGACAAAGAGATATGTTTGAAATATGGGCATGATAGGTACCATAAATCAAATAAAAATGGTAAATTGCATGGTCCTCGTCATAATATATTGAGGCACATGCCTATAATCCCAAGGATTCAAAGGCTCTTTCGTTGCAAAGAATTAGCTATGTTGCAGGGATAGCATGACTCGCACAGAAGTGAGTTGGGAGTTATGTGAATCCCAAAAGATTCAATAGCCATGAAGCATATGGAGAATACATGGAAAAAATAATTCAAGGATGAAGTACGAAGTCTACCACTTAGCATAGAAATGGATGGAGTGAACCCATATTCCCTCCAAAACACCAACTATTATATTTGGCATGTAGTAGTGATCAATAAAAATACTCGCCATGGTTTTCCATGAAGAATGAACATCTTATGTTGGCTCTTATAGTCCCTAGTAGAAGATAAGTGAAGGATATGGATGTCTACCTACAACCACTAGTAGATAAATTGAAGAAATTATGGGAAGGGATACATTTATACGATGTATCAATAACCATCGCAACATAGAGGAGTTTTACATTGTATGGCATATGTGCTTACACCACACATGATTATCCAGGATTAGGAGTTTTCTATGGTAGTTAACATGTTAATTGATTTGTTTATATACGTAACACTATTTATTTTCATATTTTATTCATTGTGATTGACATTCTATTCTTAAACACTAACGTGTTATGTATACAATAATTTCGTAGGTTTTGTAACTAAAGGCTATCATGGATGTAAATGTGTGGACCTTCTCTAAAGTCTAGGTGGTCCAACCACCTACGAAAGCTAGTGTACAATTGCTTGAGGGTATTCCTCCCAAAAGAACACCCTTATAGAAGAGAAACATCCACTTTCAATGATAAACCAAAGAGAACCCAAATGCATGCAATAATGACACCAGTGGAATGTCTTAAAGCATATGAGAGAGAGAACAAGAAGTATATTATAGAAATGTTCGATTCAAATGGGGATACTATGTTCGATGATCCATAATTATTCGACACCTATGTTGATAGATTACCCATTTGGATGAAAAGGAAATCTATCTTTTATGAGCTCCCCTATTGGGAGTATCTTAAGATTGCCCACTTACTAGATCCCATGCATATATTTAAAAATGTTTCATCTTCTTTATGGAGGCACATATCATCGAAAGAAAGTGACACATTGGCTATGAGGAGAGATCTTGTTTCTTCAAAAACTAAAAATAAACATTGGCCAATATAAGAAAGTAGAGGAGATGTTGGTCTCTCTTGGTCTTTCAAAGAAGGTGGTGTCCCATGGATTTTGAAGAAAGAAGATCTTTCTTTGGAAAAGGAAGTTATATTGGGTGTGAAGGTGCCTTATTTATATGGGTATTCCCTATGGTTTTGCTTCACTGTGTGTCAAGACCATTTGTCTGGGTTGAAATCACATGACCATTTGAACCTTCTAAATGTACAACATATGTCAAAAATATGATTTTAGTATTTGCAATTTTTATTTTTATGCCATGGGATAAAATAGAATTAATTTTTTATGTCTTTACTTTGTAGTGTCATTATCCTCTTATCGTGCATGGGTGTGTGAACCATGACTTCCCCCATGACCTAAGGCATGCCATATCTAAATTATTTGCATTGGTACAATGGATCACATCAAAGGAGAATTATATGGCTAGCATTCCACGATGGTGTCAAGATATAGCTGATATTGTTTGTATGTTTGAGAAGGAACTACTGTCGCATTTCATGGACTTGCAAGTTCATCTTTGTAATACCCTTAGGCTGAACCCCAAATTGTAAATGTAAATGTAAATGTACTTAAGCTAGTGAGTTTTTTTATATCATTTTGTGTGCACCTTCCATGGTATAGTGTGCACATGTATTGTGCGCTAAAATGATGAAGTGTGCACATTCCAGGATACCACACGCAAAAAACTTAAGTGAGCGCGATTTAGAGTCCAGAGATCCTTTTGTGTATATGTTGTGTTTTATAGGCCGATGAGCCAGTTATTATAAGCTAGGAGGCTTATGTGTTGAATTAGGCCAGAGAGCCTAGATGTTAAAGGTCAATGAGCCTGTTTTTGTATATGTCGCATCATTAATATAATACAGCGTTGCATCTAGACTGACCACGATAAAAGAGTATGGGGTACTAAACTCCACTAGTTAGGGAAATGGGGGGGATAAAAGTTAATGATAAGGGGCTAAGCTAGGGAGCTTAAGCCAAAATTAAATATTAATATTCCTTAAAGTATAAAGTTGGATGATTATTTTATCCTAATTTTTAAGAATGGGGACGAGTGGACCAAAGTAGCTCTCAACGTGACAAGTTTAGAGTTGGGAACATGCATACATATAGTTTGGACTTAGTTCATTTGGGGGGGATCTATTCATTCATTCACTCACTCACTCATTTTTAGTTGTCCTTTGTACCTACATGTAACCATACTTGTACCATAATCAAACAAGTAGCATACCCGTATCTGTACCTTGTTAGCTTGGGAGATGGGCTGAAGAGGCGGGCTGTCAGAACTGTGGGATACTGAAGAGGCAAGTTTTCATGCTCATGAGAAATTCTGTTGAGGTGAGAGAATTTATGGGAATTTATTTCCCGAAGGTGCCAAATTGTAGCTACAGGGATCTGGGACTTCTTGTCTAGCCTATTGTTGAATCCTTGGAAGGGAAGTGGGGTAGTTGAAGGACTATTGAGAAGAGAAGGGGCACACTTCCTGGGGTGGGACAGGCATGTGGGGAATGAGGGACTGTAGGCAGTTAGTTTGAGTTGGCACCTATGATGGAGTCTTTCCTGTTGTCTGAGATACATCATCCTGGTTAGGAATCCCTTTACCCGGGTGGAGTTTAGTCCCAGCTCAGGGGTGACCCACTGCTAAGAGTGATGAGCAGTGTGGTCTAAGGTTGGGAGGTTTGTGGAAGATCTGCATGCAGTTGGTGACATTTTTTACAAGATAAGTGTCCATTTTGTGTTAAATTATATGTTGCATTATTATGTATGTGTTTATTTTAATGGGTTATTCTTCTGTGTGGTTTATACCTAATTTTATATTTATGAGTAATGCATGTCTATGCTACATGTATATATTTACTATTATTTCCATATGAATCTCTGCATTTATAGAATGTATTTTTCTGTTTTAAGTTTTATATATAAAGTTCTACAAGAGTTTTTGTGTGTATATGTTTTAATTTGCATACAACTCGAAAAGTTTATATGGCATTGACCAGTTGGATGTTGGGGATGTTACAATATGCTATCAGAGCATGAAATATTTTTGGTGGCATGACCCGACCTAGGTGATCGGGTATGTTACAATATTCTAATTAACCTAGTAGATGAAGGTTGAATTAGTAGGGTAGTCTCCTGTCGTTGGATTTTTTTTAGAGAGGTACATGAAGAAATTGAAAGGATTTGTTCGTCAAAGGGAAAAAATTGAGGGGTCTATGGAAGAGGGGTACACATCAAATGAGTACATCAATCATATCAAAAACACACCAGGTGCAGTGATTTGGGATGACAAAAGGGATGGAGACAAAAGAGAAGGGGAGCTTCTCCAAATGAATGGAAAAAGGTGCTTGATAAATAGTAAGTGACTTATCGTTTGTCAAATTTCTACACAGTAACTATTCAAAATGAAATTCATAATCTAAATTTTCATGATCTCATATGTACTATATGTTGGTATCATTTCATGAATACATCAGCGAATTCAAAAATTGATGCCATCAATAAATTCATTATTTACAATTAAGAGGTAACACAACCATGGGTCGCATTGTATGAATAGAAGAAGAAGAAATGGGAAAGTGACAGGAAATAATTCATACAGTTGAATGGTAGAAGCATGCCTTATCCTGATCATTTTAAAAATATATGCCAATGATATGCCCCAACAGTTGGGTTGTTGACCAAGTCAAAGAGAAATATGGTGCATCTGGTCGTTACCCGTGTGAAGAAGAGGATGCACTAAACATAGGGATTGGTTGCAGCAACTCGGTAATAATATTTTATGTACATAATTTTTAAATTTGTAATGCACATTTGAATTGTAAGTACATCTATATTATTTTATATTTTAATGGTCAAGTTATTAGACACATATTGACATTATGATTTGTTCATTTTTTTATAGGTGCATTTGTTCCCATCTATGTGGGCATATGGACATCATTTTCGCACAGAGGATGTTGATGATGGACACATGATACAAGATTGTGGAGTGGAGGTCGAGTTCGACCAATTTAGTTGTGCTAGCCACCACAATCAAAACACCATATGTGGGAAGTTAGGTTATGTCAGAAAGATACAAGAGATCATTTGAGTGTACTTCTCTTCTTTCCAATGTGTTATTTTTAGGTGCAAGTAGTGGGACACCTTTGATCGGAATAATGTAAAAGAAGATCGTGATAGTGGGATGATATGTATCAACTCTAAAAAAATGTGGGATGAAGATAAGGAGACTTATTTTTTCCCAAAACACTGCAACCAAGTGTTTTTTAACTCAGATGTGTTGGATAGGGATTGGTGGTTTGTATTAAGACATGACCCTAGATCAAAACATATTTTTGAGAACAACAATGTTATCATGCCAAGCGAGGAAGATAATGAGGGTGATGACAACATAGAGTGATATGTACATGTTTTATTTCATCTTTAATATTGTTGTTGTATCTTTTTGTTATATTCTTTATTTCACTAATTATATTGTTTTTTATTCATCCTCTGACAGAGGAAATGTTAAGTTAATTATAACAAATCTTTGAACAATTTTAGTTGGTTAACAATCAGTTTGATGCATAATGTGTTTGTATTTCCAATTATTTGTGATTGCATGGACTGTTTGTTATTTGAACATATTTATATGTCATTGCATATATTTAAAAATATTTCATCTTCTTTAATTATTTCCAATTTTGAAATCTTCAAAAATGTTAAATGTCCAGTTGAACTTTTAATGGGATATGTAATTCTACTTTTTATGTTGATATAATTAGATGTAATGATATGGTTGGTATGCATGTTTAATAGTACAAAAATTTTTAGGATATGTTAACATGATGATTCAAAAACTGAGTTTATGTTCATTTATTTTGTATAATTAAAAGTAAGATTAACAAAAAATGTGGTTTATGATTAAAAAATTAAATTTATAACATGCTTTTGTGATAATTTGTTTGTTTTTTTTTTTTAACTGTAACGGATATGAATTTTATTGATTTGTAAAAGATAGGAGGGGTCTTTGCCTAGGCAGCCCCATTTACAAAGAAAACAGCCAGCATATTCATCTTTTGAGTTACAACCTTTTCAAGGAATTTGAAAGAAGTTATCGTCATTGATAAATATCTGCCCTTTCATGAGAGAGCATCCTTTGTTCGCCATCTGATCCGCTTCGCCATTCAGGTTTCTAAGTATGTGGTATAACTTGTAGGAGGTGAAATCTTGAAGGACTCTTTTCAATCTGCCCAGAATTTTATTGAGATTAGCATTGTTGAAGAGGTCCTCCGTGTTTAATTTTTTTATAAGAATCTCTGAATCTCCAAAGACTTGGAGGTCTTTAACTCCTTTTTCTCTTGCTATTAGACAAGCTTTGAGGAGACCGAAAATATCTTCCTGGTTGTTGGTCTTCTGGCCTAGACCCCAGTAGAATCAGTCTCTTAAGATGCCATCCGAAGAGTAAATGACCCCTCCAGCACCAGCGTTCCCAGGATTTCCTTTGGAGACCCCGTCAAAGAAGATTGTGGTAAGATTTTTGAATCTCCACCAGTTTATGAAACCATCCTCGGGTTCTCTTATTCTCCACTCCGGATTTGCTGTCTGAGGAGTGAGGAGAATCTTGCGAGGAGAAGGCTCAAGCGGGCAAAGCCATCTCCTTTGTTCAGGATGGAGCAGAGAATCTTCTTTGAAGTACTGTTGTTGGGTTGCTTCCAAGAGGAATTCTTTAGCTTTAACTGCAACCTGAAGAGGGGAGTGTCTATTTCCATTAAAAATTTGGTCGTTGCAAGCCAACCATAGCTGCCAGCAAATGAATTTGGGGACTGTTGTCCAAATTTTTCGCTAGAAGGATTTGGTGGGGATGCCATGAGGATAGATATTGTTCCAAGAGGCGAACATTTCTGCAACGGTGCTTTGAGGGAAGGCTGGAATCTGCAGGTCCAAAAGAGAGAGCCTCCATGCTTCCTTGGCAAAATTGCACTTCAGAAATAAGTGTTGGAATATTTCAGGGTTGCTTCTACATAGCTTGCATCTATGAGGCCCTGCAATATTCCTTTTCTCTAGATTGTCTCCTGTAAGTAGTTTGTTATGCACCAGCGTCCAGAAAAAGAAATTCACTTTAGGGAGAGCTAGATTGTCCCAGACTAGCTTCCAGAAGGTCGGAGAGTGACTACTGTCCTTTGAATTCTGAAGTGCTTTGTATCCTGCTACTATGGTGTAGATTCCTGACAATCCCCAAGCCCAACTATCTCTCATATGGCGGTTTTCAGGAGTGGCACCTTTCAACAATTTGACAAGGAGATTTTTTGGAGGCGTTAGCCAATCTGGTATGCCATTGAGATCCCAACCGGCCCATTCTCCCTGACAATCCCAAATCAAGAGATCGTAAAGTCTGCTTTTGCCTGTGCGTGATAGCCATTCTCTGATGTCGGCTATGTCTTCATTCCCCTCCAATGGATCGCTCCCCATTATTCTGTCCTACCACATGTTAATACGCTTATCATTGCCCAGAACTCTGTACAGCGATTTATTGAAAAAATTGTTGCTTTTGCAACAGAGTTTCCATACTTGCATGCTGTTGACAGAGGTATCAAATTGCAAGTTTTTGTAGGATGAATTTCGGGCATATTTAGATAGTAATGTGTTGTTGGTCGGGTGATTGGACTCATGAGCCATTTTCCAGAGTAGTTTTCCACCCATCGCCAGATTAACAAGGGCGGGATCTCGAATTTGGAGACCCCCCCTCTGCTATCAGCCATCTAACCAGGTCCCAGTTTGCTAAATGCATCTTTCTTTCATTTCCTTTCCCACCTTGCCATAAAAAATCCCTTAATAATTTAGAGATCTACTCCATGACATTTCTAGGGGCCAGTAAAAATGTGGATTGGTAGATTGGGAGCGCAACCAGCTGAGACTGGATTAAAATGAATTTTCCTCCTTTGGTTAACCAATAGCCACCCAATGTTGCTATCTTTGATTTGATTTTACAAATGATATCAGACCATAGAGACCTTCTATTGACTCCATTTGTAATAGGGAGGCTGAGGTATTTAATCCGATCCCAGCTGGCATGTCCTCTAAATCCCAGGATGTTCGAGATGTTAATGAGCTCTTTTTGGCCTGTGTTCCAACTGTAAATTTCACTCTTTCTCTCATTGACAAGAGAACTTGAGACTCTACAATATATTTTTAGGATCGAATCAAAGACTTTGGCAATTCTGGGGGACGCACCTCCAAGGAGAAGTGAGTCATATGCAAAGAGAGCATGATTCAAAGGAACGACATCTGAGGAGGATTTTAGACCAGGGAGAGAGCCAACAATTCTTTCAGCTAAGAGTTTTCTACTGAGGGTATCTCCCATTAAGATATACAGGAAAGGAGAGAGGGGGCATCCCTGCCTGATGCCTCTCCGGGCTTGGAAAAAATTAGAGGGACGACCATTGACAAGGGGGGCGATCCAAGGGTTATCGATGCAGGCATTTATAAGCTGGACAAAATGGGGCAAGAATCCAAAGGAGAGGAGAACCTTGATGAGAAAACAACGATTGAATCTATCAAATGCGTTTTCCATATCTAATTTAATCAACATACCTTTCTCTTCTCGCTTTTTGTTGGAGTGGATTGTCTCCTGGACTTGAATGACATTGTCGAGAATGTGTCTGCCTTCCATGAAGCCTCCTTGGGGGCTGGAGATCAGCCTCTTGAGCAGAGGCTTGATCCTGCTTGCTAACAATTTTGCCAATATTTTATAGAATGCATTACAAAGTGTTATGGGTCTGAATCTGGCAAATGTTTTTGGATTGGAATCTTTGGGGATTAATGCTAGATAAGTGGAGTTGGTTCCTCCACTGATGTTAGCTTTTCTCATGAACCCCTTTATCATTTTTTGAAGATCTCTTTTGATGATGTTCCAATAGACTTTATAGAAATGTATCGTGAATCTGTCTGGGCCCGGTGCCTTATCTGATTCCATGGACCAGATAACTTTGATGATTTCCTCCTCTGTTACCTCGTTGGTGAGGGCAGCGTTGTCTTCAGGTCTGATTAGGTGAGGAATATTCGAGAGGAATTCTTCTATTTATCCTTCGGAGGCCTGAGTTCCCTCACTAAAAAGGTTTCTAAAGTGGTTGTCCACTGCAGCTTTGACTTGAGTGAAGCCTTTGCTGACCTGGCCCTCTGTTGTCTTTATTTCTGAGATGTGGTTCCTGGACAGTTGGGCTCTATATTGTCTGTGGAAGAAGGAGGTGTTCCGATCCCCTACTTTTAGCCACAGACTCCTGGATTTGATTCTCCAATATTCTTCTTCTTTTTGGAAGGATCGATATGTTGAGGATTGGGCTTTTATTTCTTGTTCCAAAAGATCCGTTGTAATCTCTTTGCTTTCCATTTCTATTTGCAGGGTCTCCAAAGTGTACACTACTTCTTTCCTTATGCTGGTTGGAGTAGGGGTTGGTTTCCTTATCCATTCCTTCAAAGCTTGTTTTGTAGCCTTCAGTTTTTTCTCCCACACAAAACTTGAGGACCCTGAAAATGATTTGGCCCAGGCTTCTTTTACAGTTTCGAAAAATCCTTCTCTCTCTATCCATAAGGGGCTGAAGCAAAAAGGTAGGGGACCTAGATCTTCTTCATCATCGAGGAGAAGCTAGATCGGCTTGTGATCAGAGGTCATCTTGGGTAAAATTTTTGTTTTGATTATCTTTTTATCCATAATAAGGGAGCCTTGGACCAGAAATCGATCCAAATGAGCAGAGATATGCTCTGGCCTAGATCTGTTATTGGACCAAGTGAAAAGGCCGCGTATGGGACTGAAGTCTAATAGATCCCATTGCTGCAATAGTTCTTCCACAAAGGTCAGCATCGGATCTCTGTTGTTGGAGCCGCCCCTTTTCTCTTTTGATTTCAGAACTATATTAAGATCACCTGCTAGGATAATGTTACTTGGGATATGTTGTTCTAAAAATGCTGAGAGGGAGGCCCAACATTCTCATTTTTCAGAGTAAGTGACAGGGACATAAAGATTAAATAGAGAGATAGTCAGCTTACTTGCACAATGTGTTAGCTCCGTGAAGATCCAATGCTGGGTTTCATAAGATTTGTTTAGCAAAAATGAATCTTCTGTCCAAAGAGTTTCCAGCCCTCCGGAAGAGCCCCTTGAACTTATTGCTTTCCCTGCACTTTTCTTCCACTTTGACTTGTTGATGTCTAGAAGTTCTCGACCTTCTATCTTCGTCTCTTGGAGCATGAGGATGTCTGAAGGTTCTATTTTCTGGAGGTCCATGACTGCTTCAGCTTTGGAGGCATTCCCCAGTCCTCTGCAGTTCTAAGAGGCGAGCTTCATGATTTACTTAAGAGGAGGAGTAGGGCCTTCCTTTGAAGGTCTTGATCTGGTGTTTCTTCCGATGGAAATTTCTATGGTGGACTGACTTCCTTGGACTTTGAGTCTCTTTGCCTCCTCTTCCCTTAATTCTTTGTGAGATTTCCTACCTTCTCTTGTGGAGGGACGCTCAAAGGCTTCATCCTCTGAAGAACCCGAACTATCCACTGGTTTTTTCCTTGTTACTTCAGCATAATATGGGTTGGAGGGGCTACCTTGTGATGCCTCTACCTGCATAGCTTCTTCCCCTTCTTTGTTGGGTGGAGGGGCTTCTATATGTACCTGGTTTTCTTGAGTCATACTTGCTGGGTTGATCTGAGTTTTTTCTAAGTCATTCAGGATTGCGTCCTTTTCTTGATTGTTCTTGGAACTACCTGGAGCTCCAGAGGTATACCCTTTGCCATTTCCCTTTTTTTGATGGGCGTTCTTTTGAAATACTGTCCATTGATCCTCGTTTTTTTTGTCTTCTTGCTCATCTGCTTTTTTCTTGCAGTGCTTTGCAAAATGACCGTGACCATGGCAGTTTCTGCATTTGAAAGGGAGTTGTTCGTAATACAATTCCTGGATGTGTGTCCACCCAGCAATAGTGAGCTTAATTGCTTCAGGCAAACCCTCTTCTAGGTCGACTTCTACAAAGATTCGGGCGCATGAGTACTGATCTTTCCTTGCTACTTGATTTATGTATTTTCTAAGCGCGTTACCAATGATCTGGAAGGTTTTTTGGCTTCAACAGTGGAGTGGAAAATGGGGAAGTCGCACCCACACCAGGACAGCGGAGGGGACATCCTGAGAGGGATCAAAGTCGGTAGACCATTTGTTTAGGTACAGGCCTTGTGGTCCCATGAAATAAGGACCGTTTCTAAAGATGGGGCTTCTATCATCCGGGTTTTCGAAGACAAACACGAAGAACCCCTTGCCCACAAAATAGCTCTTGACCCCCTCTTTAATCAAGGGTGTCTAGTTTATTTGTGTCGAGTCCTCTACCGATTTTGGGGATGGCCAGAGGCCTGTAAACTAGCCTATTAACCCTCTCTCAGTGAGATTCAGAGCATCTTTGCATGTTTCTTCTTTAGGAAGGGCAACCGTAGGGATCGAATCTAGTTTCTTGACAAACTTTTGCTGACTAGCCGTGGGAGGGCGCTTCGAACTTGCGGCAATCAATGCTTTGAATGCAGAAATCTCTGGAGGCGGATTGAGAGGAGGGGCAGGGCCCTCGCTGGAATCCATGGGAGAGTCTCTGCTAGTGGAGCTCCACATCCGCGGGGCTGCGCAGGCTTGCTCCCAAAAGCCCAAGCTCTCTGATCTATCAAGCTGGCAGGGCTTCGACTGAGAAATCCTCTAGAGCAGCGTAGAAGGTCGAGGTTGGCCTGCGGCCAGGGGCGCAGTGCTGAGACGACGGCTAGGTCTTCAGCAAGTAGAGCATCTCCCTCAATACCATAGTGTATATTTTTACCTTCTTAATAATAACAAAATTGTAATAATTTGGTTTTTAACTAAAGTAGTGTTTGTTAGTTTACATACTTTTATCATTGTTTTTGAAAATAATTATAAAATTATGCCCCCAATGTTGAGTAAAACCACAATTAATGAAGTAATATTTAAATTTTGATAGCAATCAACTTACAAAATAATGACAAAAATAACAATAGGAAGATTTGCATCCATAAAATTTTAAAGCCAATAGAATGCTTATCATTGGAGATCATAACTTTTTTATAATAACAATTTTTTGTGTAGAAGAGTCTATTCAAAATGAGTAATTAGTACAATGGAAAATAATATTTATTCATATGTAATTTGTTTAAAAAAAATAATAATTATTTAGAATGAATATGTATACTGAACTATATAAGTAATTATAGTTTCAACCATATTGAACTTTTCAATTTATAAAAATAAACATGATGATGATAACCATATTATACAAACATAAACAACATCTAAAATACACATTTATATTTTCTAGCTAACATCATCTAATTATATATACCTCTAGCACATATAAACATCATTAATTAGCTAGCACACATATCTAATAATTTAACAGGGCATCACCATTGTGATCACATATAAAAAAATACATGTATTTTCTGACATCATCATCACACACATCTAACAAGAATCATTTAACATACACATATATCAAGCACATTTAATATTAAACATATCTAGGATGACCTAAAAATGTACACATCAACATCAACATATAAATTAATTAAGTATATCATCATGATCAATAGGAAAAATGCACATATAATGAACAATGCTATAGCATACACATATTGTTGGAAGATTGATTGTTGTCATTGATGTCAACCATAGTCATGGGTTTTGAACCGCAAGATTGATAAAGGTATTTGGACATGAAGGAAAATGCACATGCATATACAACACCCATGAATGGATAGTATACATCATGTTGTTTCCGGTGGTATGTGGCACATCACATGGATCCTCATGGTTGAGGAGAAATGAATTTTTGAAGATGACAAAGTGTTGACGGGCGAAATTGTCCATCCGTCAATTGAGAGAGTGGAACCGGTCCGGAGTTGTCTAAATAACCCAAGCCGTTTGGAATGAACCACCCTGACGGGTTTAACGGCTCCGTTGGCCGCCGTAAGGTCTTAAGGAAACCAAAGAAAAAACTAATCTAAACTAACTAATCTAACTAAAACAAACAAAACAAACTAAAACAAACTAAACAAACTAACTAAAACTAAATAAAAGAAACTAAACTAACTAACAATAAAAACAACTAATATACTAATCTAATTAAAACAAACTACTATATAAACTAAAACTAAATATAACTATTCTAACTATTATATACAATCTACTAATTACTATTACACTAACTCTAACAATTAAATGTCTAATTACTAGCTGCAATATTACTTATTCACAAATGTACACTATAAACATCCTACCGATTTAATTAAAACCTGCAAAACTCATGTGTTTTCCGCCCTAAGACAGCCAGGAATCTTTTTTTATTTTTTATCTTTTATGAATAAGAAATAAAAATTACTGAAATTAAACAATCTAATATACTAAACACATATATCTAAACAAATGAATGAAAAACTGACCTGGAAACGCTCCAAGTCTGACATGTGTATGATGACTTCTAAGCTGGTCGGAGGAGAGAAACTCGCACCGATTAGTCCATAAGCTTCTCGTAAACGATAGGCTGTGCTTCTCTCTGAAGTGTTTACAGGACAAACAAGACATAAAAAATCATAACAACTATAAGATGTATAAATCTCTGCAATAAGGGAAACTTGTTATGCAAAAACTTATATTAAATAATTCAACTCATGAAGAAGATAAACCTGTCATTCACAAACTGAATTAACAATTGTTATGTCTTTTATACATTTGGAAGAAACCAAATATGGATTACAGTGATTAAAATTATATCATTTGCACATGATTAAGATAGCTAAAGTAGTCATTAACCAGACACAAATTGATATACACAACATTAAACAAAATATTGATATAATGAGAAGCTAAAGCTGTGACAAAACACCAAATGCTGCTTCAGTATGTATTAGAACACCATATCCTTGTTCTCCCACGAATGAGGATGTCCATTATTACAAAAATCATAAGTATATATAAGTCTGTCCATAGGGTAAAACCTCCCTGTGGATAATATCAAACTGTTTTACATAATCTGGGAGATATCCCAAAATCAACTAAACTAAGAAACTAAAATGCAAATGAAATCTTGAAATATCCCCTAACTACTCATCAAATCCACTGTAATTTCGAATTCATCTGCAATAGATCAAAAATATCAAGTTAGAAAGATATTTCAGAAACAAAACAATAAAAATCCAATCTAACAGACTTAGCTACAGAATCATCTGATTCTGTAGCTAGTCTAAAATAGCATACAGGATCAAATAAATATCAAATCAAATCTCATTAAAATAATTCAATTCAATTTTCTTCCAATAAACATTAAAAABRAATCACTAATGACTCACATGATTTTATCATTCAATTTAAACAAAACCAAAAGTGATTCAATCGAAAACAGAGGTAGGAGTACTCTGTTTCACTGTTACCATAAAATCGGGTCAACAATAACAAGACTGTTTCAATTCAAATGAAATAAACAATGAATGATATTGTATGTGATACGATCTAATCCAACACAGCTATAATGATATAACAAGAATTCATATCATTCAATCGAATGCATAGATGGAAAAACTGTTACGATTATGTGTAACGAAATCATACTTCAACAACATCGACCCAATCAAATTTGTGATTGATCCTTGCACATGCAACAGGCAAGATCATGATCGCAATCTTAATAGAATCAACAGAAGTTATAATTATCAGCTGGGCAAATAATCAAAATGAATACGACTGAGTTTAATTATAGAAACAAATCATGAGACTGGATACAGTCAATTCCGTTCCTCAAATTGAATTCAAACAACATTTTCATTAAAATACGAATCGAACTGATAACATGGTTGACTAAAACAATGCGAATCAATCGGCTATGTACAACTGTTATGAATCGTATCTATCTGCGAAATAAAATCATATCGAACATAACCCGAATTGTATCCATGTTGATCGAAAATCATATGGATATAAAATCGTAACAGTTAGCCATTATTGTCAACCATATCGTATACAATATAACCAATTCAAATCGAAACATTGATTGTGTTCAAAATTGTAATACGAGAAACAACTTGTGTTTAGAAAGGATAGAAACGATTTCAATTAGCAACAGAGTATCCAATTTAAGAAAAATCGAAACAATCAAATCCATACCACGATCAATCGAATCGAAGACAATCCAATCAAAGCTAAACTGGGAAACGAAATTCGATCAACCAAAACAAAACTATGTACATAGTGCATATAATATGACAGAGAAAATCCAAACTGTAAACAGAGCTATGAGTTTGTTATATAAAATTGTGATAGACATACCAGTGAGGTTGCTCGAGCTATGCCAATTTTGAATTCACGACTGCTGTAGCTGACTCCACATTCTTAAACAAAATAGAACCTGTTGTCCTCTGTTTCTTGTCAGTAGTTTGAAGCTCATCCTTTTTCCTGGTAAGCCGTGCAACTTGATCCTCCAGAGAATGAATTCTGGACTGTAACATTGGCACATCAAGATAGTACCTTTCTAACCATAAGCCGCACTGATCACAGGGTGGCGCTGTAGGTTGAGGTAGAGCAAGAGAGGGTTTTGACGAATCACCGGGGGTTTTACATGGCAGCTCAATGCCAGGGTAATTAGGGTCGTTTTGCAAGCAAGGTGGTAGGTTTTTCACAAATTCGTATGAGGGTTTGGCACACATACCTTCCGAATAGGGATACTCACTTGCCAGGTAACGTTCCACTTTTGAGTCAAAATCTCCACTCAAAATGATAGGGTCAGGGTTGACAGGAGGCTTCGGTTTGTTTCTTGTCATTCGAGAGATTAAATGGGCATTCTTTTTTCCTTTGGAATTCACAGTAGGTTTGGCTTTAGGTTTCTTAGCCACGGGCTTAACAGTTTCAACATCCTTGGTCACAGAGTGGGGTAGGTCTATAGGTGAGTCGGGTAAGGGTTTAGGTAATAGAATACTGTAGGGTACCGAGGGTATAGACTTGCCTTCGGTAACCACAGGTTTGTCAACCTGTGGAGGACTTGAATCCTCAAAACAATTTCGAACAAGGAAATCATTCCAACAATCTCCGTATAACCCCAAATGATAAACAACAATCATTTTAATCAACCCAAAGTGAAAAAGGCTGCTATCGGCCTGGTTCCTTTTGTATCTCTTAGACATCTTAAACAGGCTTCTATGCAAGTAATAAGGCATATTAAGCTCATAGCCCATGAAAATCATAAGTAAACGAAGGTGGTGTAAGAAAACAAAACCATACCGACCCTCGTAGGTGATAAATTGTTTGGTTATCATTAGCAAATCATGCCAACATTAATTGAGCATGTTCACGGGCAAACCTTTGTCACAGGAGCTAACCTTTCCTGACTGGAAGAGCAATGTCCATGGGATCTCTTCCACTTTAAAGTTCTTGGACCATCGTTGTCCAGTGGTAGGCAGACCAGTAGCTAGACTGAGAAATTTCTCGTTAATTTTGAATTGAACATTCCCGAACTTGGCTCGGCAGCCATCAAAGGTTAAGGCGAATTGTCGAGCCACACAAGGGTTAAAACCATCAAACTTTTGTATGAACGGGAGCCATCCAAATTCCTCAAGGTCACTGTGAGCATTGTCGAACATCAATAGAGCCTGGCTACCATTAGGTTCATCCTGGACAACATGAGCCATGGCGCAGGCACATGGTAGGGGTTAGGGTCACAAACACCAGCATACAGGGGAAAAGTCATTCGGTCTAACCACTATGAACGATCAAAGGGGAAGCATTCAATATGCGCGTGAGAGGGTGGTGGGATTATTCACCACCATGCAAAGCAGTAATGACAAAGTACAGCCTCTGTTCAATCAATCAAAACATAGTTCAAACCATATTAATCGGCCAACCCAAAAATCAAACGGTGGATAACATACCAATGCGCCAATGTATTATTTCAAACCACGAATGTTCAACATGAAATCAAACCCAAAAATTAAATATGTGCCATTGTATAAGTGTGTAACCAAATGTTTATAAAACATTGTGACAATCGATTTCATAAAATTTGACAAGCCAAGAGCTTATGATAAGGATCAAATCATAAATATAAAAACAACAATAAACCATAACCCCTGTGTAATTCAATGACTAGGCAAGTCTCAAAAACATAAATTTTCATTATCAATGCCTTACCAGTTTAATAAAATCAAATTGCGCAATCAAAGTAAGCATAGGCATAGTTTGAAAATTCATTTAGCCACACAATAATAAACCAAAGGTAAATGCCTTTCAGAATATACATGAGAAGATCATGACAGTTAAAATAACGATGGAGGAGTTTTCACGCTTACAGTCGTGAAAACTAAATTGAAACCAATTTGTAAGTGTCGCATGAAATGAAAATATCGTCTATTTGCAAAATGCAACGACAATTTGAAGTTCAGAAGACATAGGTGTAGGCAGCTTATAGGGAAATGGAAAAAATTTAATTGGCTGCCAACACAAAGTGAATTGAAAAAGGAAGTACATGTAGGCCCTAAAAATAATTAAAGAAAATAATTACAAAATAAGAAAGTGTCAGGTCGGCCCTAATGTTAAAAGGAAATGACATAAATGGTATAAATAAATATCATTATACATTCATTTGATACAAG
>JZKD02S2228987.1:318301-370253 GCA_000966675.3 Picea glauca
ATTGTGGTGTATTGGTGTAACTCTTATACTATTGTTCATTGCTCATTATATATAATTGAATGGTTTAAGTATAAGTTGAAAAAGGTTTTTAAATTGTACTTGATACTGATTCACCTCCGTTTCAGTATCAACACATATATCAAGCAAATTTAGCATCCAAAACTAATAGGACCTAACAATATACACATCAACATCAACATATAAATTAAGTACATCATCAACCTGATCAATAGAAAAAAAAAAAAAAACATATATACATACATACACACACACACACACACAGATATATATATATATATATATATATATATCATGGACAAATCAAATAATTGTTATAACATATTTGGTCCAGCCGATGGCATAATATGCATATCTACAACATTAGTGGAGGCCTAGTCTGTAGTGGAAGATGATGGATGATGAATAGGTCATGCCTGCTCATCTAGATGAGGTGAAAAAGGAGGATGAGGAATAGGTCTGGCATGCTCATCTAGGTGAGGTGAAAGAGGAGGATAAGGAATATGTGTTGCCTCCTCATGATCTAGGTGAGGTGAAGGAGGATGAGAAGGATATGGAGAAGGATGATTGAATCCACCCTCATCAATCGATGGAGTATAGGATGAATGATTTGTACTAGAAGAAGAGTTGTGCCTATCATCAGGAGCCCTCCTTGCTGCAGGTAGCCTGGCATCTCCGACCATATGATGCATAAGAGCCATCAAATCACATGGAATCTTCCTCCAAATCTCTAAGAGTGTAGGATCTACCTTGATGTCTCACATCAGGGAAGGGTAGACTCCCACCTCAGTCAAAAGTGAAGATATTCGGTTGCCCAACTCCAATCTAAATTCGGTATCGAGCCTACGATGCATGTTGGTAGGTATCTTCACTTAAGGACCCTGACCCGTCGCGGGCTCAAGCATAATCTCCTCATCATCATATTCTGGGGAAGGAGGCACACCCCTCATGAAAGTTCCAATATCTGCAATATATGTATAGTACAAAACAATAATTAAATAGTTAATTCATTAAAAAAATTAATAAAACAAGTTAAAGAACGTGTTAGAATAATTTTTATTCTGATTAAGTAAGAAAATAAAATGAAACTATATTAATTTAAAAAAAACACTAATATTACCCCTATCATCTGGTGGCTCATCTATTGTGAAGAGTATGTTCGGACATCCTCTCCAATCCCAACTCGCATAAGGACACGACACCATGATGAACTTGTGATCTTCCACACTTCCTAGTTTCCCTAATGTGTTTGGTGCATTCCTAGAAAAAAACTTCATCTAGCCCCTCTTGGGCATCTCCCCCCACATGCTCATATGCACATGAGTTCTCGGACTTGGAGGCCGACGGAAAAAACTTGGCCTCATCTATGGAAACCTCTCAAAAAATAAGCAAAATAGCTTTGAGGAAAATGGGAAGTTCAAACTCCCACGTATCATAGCCCGACATTTGTCGAGTGCTATACAAAAATGTCGTAAACAAATGGAAGACCATCTGATACACTATGGTCATTGTACCAACAAATCAACATTATAAAAAAGAGGGCAGTTGATGCGCTGGCCATCACTAGAAAAATGGGCTATGGTAGTCACTAAGAGTGAGAGGCACCTAACCTCCTCTGCACTGAAAGAGGCGATTTTTCAATTGTCCACCAGACACCTGAAAATAAATTGGGGATAGTACCTCAACCCCAATATATTGTTGGGAGTACATGAGTTGATTCTCAACAGCAACACCTATTGTGATATCTGGGAACTAGGGAAAATAATCCCGCCTCCTAGATAGCCTAGTGATAAAGTAAATATCCTCCTTAGTGCATCGGTTATATATTAATATTAATATTAATATATATATATATATATATATATATATCCCTATCACGATGCACGTGTGTTTGTGTGCGCACTGATGCATATACGACTCCATAGCTCACCGCCTTTTATTTTTTTGAAAAACTACAATAGTGCGAAAATTTGTGTTTAAGCATGGCATGGTGTGGTATAATAATAGACACCCCGGTGTACTTGGGTTTACAGAGAACATCGCCTAAATTTGGAAATTAACCCTAACACAATGGTCCATATTGGAGCACTGGTGCGCACAAGTGTGCATGATACAATGGAGGGCAATAGTATATTATTTTGACACAATCCTACATTGCTGCATAAATGTTTTTTGTTTAACCATATGATGGTGTGCTCTACTAATAGTGCACTGGTGCTTCCAATGTTACGTTGCACACCATATATTTTTAAAAGAATGCTATTACAGTGTGTCATTATTTCTCAATGTGTCCTTATTTTCGTAGCGCACTGGATAATATTGTTCTTTATTTGACATAACCCTGCTATGGTGTGCTAGTTTTGAGGGCACCAATGTGCCTATTGCCAAAAACGCATCGATGAATTATGTACTTATAAAAGCATCGGCGTGAAAACATCCACTAAAATCTCTTGTTTCTCACCTCCTCTAGTATCATCCACTATAAATGGATTTTTGGGATATTTTTATAGGGGAATCCGCAAAAAGCTCCGCTAGAGGGTCTTTTCCTTGTAGTGAAACTTGTCCAAGTACTCCCTGAACACTCCATTCATCAGGCACATAAAAATAGATAGGGAATTTGATAGTCCAAATGGAACTACTATGAATTCATAATGCATGTATCGTGTCTCGAATGTTCTCTTGTTGATGTCTTGTTCCTTAATCCTCACTTGATGATAGCCTGACCTTAAGTCAATCTTGGAAAATATTCTTTCACATTTGAGTTGATCAAATAGATCATCAATTCTTTGCAAAGGATACTTGTTCTTTATGGTGACCTTATTCATTTGTCTGAAATCAATACACAACCTTAAGGTTCCATGTTTCTTTTTTACAAATAGAATGGGGGCTTCCCAAGGCGACACACTTGGGCATATATACCCCTTCTTTAACAAATCTTCAAGCTCCATGTGAAACTCTTTCAACTCTATCATTCTCATTCTATATGTTTTCTTGGACATTGGGGCAGCTGATGGCACCAAATCAATAGAGAAACCAATGTCTCTCTTTGGTGACAATCCTGGGATTTCTCTAAAAAAATATTCAAAACCCCTCAAGACCGGATGGTCTTCAATGCTTTCTACTTCATCTCTAGTTGCCTCCTCTTCCATATGGATTGAAAAAATATCATATCCCTTCCTAAAACTATTCTTCAACTACATAGTTTAAATCTCCCTAACAACTACTTCTCTTGGGATACCTTGAATATTTCCTTACTTCCCTTCTTCATCAAGACATGTGATTGTCTTCTTGTAAAAATCTAGGACAACATGGTGTTTTTCCAACCAATCCATGCCAACTAGGGAATCATATGAACCCAATGGTATGATGTTCACATCTACATTTGTTCTAAGTCCATTCATGTCTATTTCAAAATCTTTAACCAAGTCATTGTTTTTCCTCTTAGCCCTTGTGGCTAATTTAACTAACCAAGATTTATTATGATTACTGCTTTGCAAGTGAAATATTTCAACAATGTTAGAATTTATATAACTATGGATAGATCCAGAATAAATTAAAACTGCTACGGGATGCTTATTAATCTTACCTTCCACTTCAATCATGGGGGATTGATATTTCGATTCCTTATTGTCCAAGGCTACATAAATACTTGGCATGTTTCCTCCCTTGTATTCCATTGATTCAACCTTCTGAATGTTGTGGAAAGTACTCATTCTTTATCCTTTGTGAGGGAAATCCCTATATAGGTGATTTCCCTCACACCCCCAACATTGAACAGGTTGTTGCCTTGGCCTCTTCCAAAATGAATCAACAATCTTGTGCTCATCTTGGGTTGATTGGCCTTGTTGATTTGCTTGGTGGTGTTCTTGAAAAATGGGTGGATTAAAACTTTTTTGTCTTTGATCCTTTTTACCCTTCATCTTGTCATTCCAAGATTTTTGGAAAACTAGCCTTCCTCTACTTTGCTCATAAATATGCCTTTCTCTCCTTATGGATTCCTCCGAAGTCTTGGGGTTATCATATTGAATCTTGTCACTATATAAGGAGGGTAACCCACTTAAAAACCTTTGTATTTTGACCTTCTCGTCTTTTATATTGAAGTCAACATACTTCAACAATTCAAAGAACCTCTTCTCATATTCCTCCATTGGCATGCTTCCCAACTTGAGTTCAAAGAATTATTTAATCTTCCTTTCATATTAGTTCTTGGACAAATATTTCTCCTGGAAATATCCTTTGAACTACCTCCATGAGATCCTCTTATAATCGAGGTTCTTAGCTTGCTTCAGATGATCTCACCACATGGATTCCTTTCCTTGCAAGTGGTAGGTGTAAACTATAGCTTCTACCTAGGAGGGGTAATCATGCAATTGGAAATATTTTTTCATTTACAATATCCTAGCCTTGGCCTCTTCTCCTTTCCTATGCTCACCATTGAAATTTGGTGGCTTGATCTTCCTGAGTTCACCTTGCAAGATGTCTACCTCAGGCCTTCTCCTTTTCCTTCGGATAGGAGATAAACTTGGGATGCTCCTTGGCCATGAAATTGCATGAGTTCTTTTGGTGGATTTACTTGGAGAATGATAACTTCCACTCATGCTTCTTGATTTTCTATCATTTCCATGATTATCCCTTTTGCTTTAGGATCTAGATGTTGTCACTTTTCTAGCACTAGTTGATTGCTTGGTGCTATATTCTTTGTTGAATTTCTTATACAACATATTCAAGATCTAAAGTATATCTTACTAATCCTTCATAATCCTTTCATTATCAACTCTATAGCTCCGCATTTCTCTATGCAAGCTTCTCATATTTACATGCTCCTGCCTATATCTTCTTCCATTTGACGTTGTCTCAACATTACCCATGTTGACATGCATACCTATAATCTCTTCCTCATGTCAGTAAAATCCCTCAACATCTTCCATAACTCTAGTCCTTATATAAGAACCAAAATTTCATTCATGTACCTCTAATTCTGCAAGAAATGTGCATATAATAATTATTGTTAGAACATGCATAGCATAAAACGTGTCATCAATTAGAATATAGGTAAATTCCTCATCAATTTATGAACTACATAATGAACCAAATCAAAAATTGATTCATTAGATGCATTCCTCTCTAAAACAAACTTCCAATGGATGTACTCATCCCTCAATTTGAGTTCTAAGCGAAAAGTTAAAACATTTATAAGTTGTAATTTCCACTCTTTTATTGCTACATAATATCTTTCTTAATTTCTAAGAACATTTTATGCCCAACTCAAAATTTTGGATTGACAGGTGTATTCTACTCGTCAATACTTTTCCAATGACTATTTTCTTGCTCAAATCTGAGCTCTGAGTTGAAAGTTATGGTTCAGAGAATCGTTTTACCCAATTTACCCAAATATGGCTCCATCCTTGGCTTCTATGGGTCATAATATTTCCATATAATACTCTTGTGGTCCAAACAAACTTTTGAGCATGGAGTTATGCCCTCTGGAAGTAAATTTGTGCCAAAATTTTACTCTTACTATTTTGGCTGTAACTTTTTTATATGAGCTCTATTTTGCAAACAATTTAGCTCATTGGATAGCTCTCTTAGATTTCTTTTATTTGAGCTACAAATATAAATTATAACTTGGTATTCTTTGATTTCATGTTTTTTGATTGAATAAAAACTTTGTTTAGGACCTCAAAAATATCCTACAAGTTAATGACCTTCAAAAACCAGAAAATTTCACATAGAATTGATTTTTTTAATGTTGTAACAACCCTTTAAATCTAAGTCATTTATCTCAAATCACATGGAATCTAAGTCATTGATCCATGCTTCATTATAGACTAGTGACCAATGTTCTCCTTTGGTGAACACAACCAATTGAACCAGCCATCAACCATTGGCCCATTTCCCTGATGACCGATTTGCACACAACTCTAAACCGACCAACGCAACCGCCGGTCATCGACGATATTTGTTGGTGAAGGAAAACTCCTCGCTAATTCATCCAATTCCTAAACATTGACCCATTTCTCGTCGGTCATCCCCGCCGATTGATGAAAACACTTCCTCAATTCGGTTGACCCGAGCGTCCACCGTCAACCACTTCTAGGATGACGTGGAAATTTTTGATGTGGCATGACACGTGGATGTTTACATGGCATGACACATCATCCTAACGTGTCAAATTTTTTGACATGGTACAACATGTGGATGCTCATGTGGCATGAAACATCATCATCATGTTTTCTCCATCAGCCATCGTTCGATTTTCTTGGACAACACAAACACCTCGATGAAACGGTTGATGCTCGCCCATCGGTCCATCGACCATTGAATAATTTTCTTGCTTGATTCTAGAAACTTCGTTGAATCGGTCAACGCCTGACCATCAACCCATCAAACATCGACAATTTTCATTAGCGATTGAAAATTCTTCATTGAATTCGGTCGAGGCCCTACTGTCGACCATTGGCAATCAAAGATGTCTTCTAGAAAAACCAAAATCTTTTCCATTTTGGTCGACGCAACCATCGACCTTTAGTGATTTATCTTGGTGAACTTCGACACTTAGAAATTTGTTGACATTTCTCTGATTGATAAGGACTGTCGATCTCCCTATCGAAATGATCTGAACTATTGATTCACCAAACTTCTCCCAACTCTACCAGTGAACCTCAATCATCGATCTGATCCATTTCAAAAAAACCCAAAATGAATCATGGCCATTAATTTGCTCAACCTTCAAAATAGTTGAAAAATTAAAAATTTGTAATTTATCAAAGAGAAACCCGGTCACTGATCTCGAGATCAAACACAATCTCATCAGTTGATTTTCCAAACTGCCTGCAACTCTTCAATGGCCATTAAAACTAGTAATTTGACCATTCCAAGTTGAATTTGTCTCTGCAAATTTGCATATTTTATCCTTTAAACCTCTTAAACAAGTTTGAGTCATTTAAACTTGAATCGTGCTCATGAATGTTGGGATTTCTCTCTGATTTTTCACTATTTTCCCCAAATTTTTCACAAAAAAGAAACTACAACAATGAATTTGTCAAATCTGCACTACTTCAAGCCCATACAAGCTCGATTTTTGAATCAGACACTCTGATACCATAATTTAACATGTCCCAACCCAACCGAGGGACATTACAATGTAGAATACACATAAAATGAAAAATGTATGCTAACAAATTAATTTTCTATAGCTTTCAGCTACGAATTACAACTAGATTTATCTATTGTCTATAACCATGAAATAGATGCATCTACAACATTATAAAACAATCATGAAATGCAACTACCAGTTCTTTTCAGTAGCATATAAACCATTCTCATTTACATAGATCATGCACAACAAATTAAAACTCATAATACAATAGAAACAAGATAAACAGTTATCTATTAACAGTAGTTGTGCAACCAGTTGCTTGGGATGAACGTTCCACCCAACCATAGACTTGTTTCTCCAAATCTCAATAGAAAGACACCCCAAGAATTATTATTTTGATTGTGGTTCTTTCGAGCAAGGGTTGGATGAGGAGGACTTGGAGAGGATGTTGCAACACCATCTAAAGATTGTACTGATTTGCGTCAGGAGTCGGATCGAGATCATAGATTGGAGTGGCTAGGACAAACGTCATAAATGAGGTACATCACACTTCCCCTCCTTCTCTCTTTCTCGATGGAAAATATGAATTTATAGGAATGGTAATGTCCAAATGCCACTTTCTTTCTTGGTATAGGGGTCAGTAATCCAAGGGAAAGTTCACCTTTCTGTAGGGGAATAATTCTGTAACATAAATTGGAAACTCCACTGGGGAAGGACATTGACTTGTCTTTTCTTGGATCATCTAAACCTTTTCCTTGTTTGATATTGTTCGGTTGATTTTTTTTTTTTAGCCTTACCTCTTCCCTCTATTTCATCAAGCAGTAGTCATAGTTACCAAGCCAATCTCTGTTGAATTTTTTTTTATGCTTATTTTCAAATATCTACAGGGCTAACGCTCCCCTAGAGTGGCTACCAGGGTGCTATTCATTTGACTAGTTCTCCTCAGTGGTTTCTTAGGGAGATCTATAGCACTCTGTCTCTTTGATTTAGGGAGAACGACTCTCTTGTTTTGAGAAGATCTAGGAGAATATAACATGTCTTTCTCAACCCTTTGTTGGAGGTATTTTTCCTAGAGTCTGTACTTTTTCTTGTGACTTTGTTAGGTTGAGCATATGGATCCTTATCACTTTTTTCATTTTCTTATTTGAACTTGCAACTTTTTCCAAATTGCGAGATTGATTCTCCTTATTTCTTCTTGGTTTCATCTAGGTTTTGCAAAGTTTTTGGTTATCTAACTGATTGGAAGAGTCTGCAAGGGTTTGTTGTTTATTTGAGTTCCTTACCAATCTTGTATTGATTGAATTCAAACTCGATTACTTGCCACGACCTATCTTTCATATCGTTTATTGTTGCTCAATGTTTGAGGAATTGTGTGAGTTTTTGTCTCCTTTCTCTTTTACATTTTTTAGTTCTTGATTGAACATGCTATCTCCTATTTGTTTTCTTTCATTTATCATCATTTTTTAGTGCACTTTGTTTGATTGTTTTTTTCATTGTAGTTCTTTGTATTAAATTTAGATCTCTTTCATTTGAAATTCAAGAAGCAAAACGTCTTCATATCTCCTCACATACATAATCAAACAAAGAAACTTTTTCATTCATTAGGAAATTTGTTTTGGTTCATGTTTTGGAAAAAGAGCTAGTTATGCATGTGCATTTTTGTTTTCGGAAACATTTGCTTGGTAGTTTTGCATCATATTGATCCTAGAAATTGAAATTTGCATCGTTTTGAGTTCTTTCTTGTGTTAAGAAGAATAGAAATGTTCTCCTTCACATACATATAATTCATCGAAAGAAAGAACTGCATATCATTATTTTGCATTATATTGGAGTCGATTCTCTCTCACATCATCAGTTTCATCTCTGTGAACCCTTTGAGTTAAAATCCATTTAAAATCAACCACATGCTAATAAAATAAAACATAATTTTTTTTTTGGTTTTAGCACACCAACAGTAGCATAGGACTAGGGTCTTTGGACTAAGGAAAGTGAGTAAATTGTCCAAGACTACTAAATAGAATGTAGAGCACTAAAGAGCGTATAAATCCAACTTTCAGATAAGCATATACATGAAACCCCTCTCACACAGGGGCTAAACATGAGGGTGCATGTGGGAGAGAAGTGGAGATCCCCCCTCCACAGAATAACCAAACATAGTGGACAGATCGTATATTAGGGTTGTTCTTTAGAAACCATTGGTTTCATTTGGTCTCAGTGCTTCATGAACTATGAATCCATTCAAGGTCCTCTATATTCCTACCTATCCACTTTTCTTAAGTTCTCTTGAAGAGCTTCAAACTTTGATATCTTTCCCATACATTCAGTCTTGATTGTCAATTGTACTTGCTCGGAGGCTGACTAGAAGTTGGTATCCTTAGTGCCATTTCCTAGGTACCTACACAGGTGACCATGGGGGGATTCCCATGGTACCTAGGGAAAATATCATATCACACTCCCAGTGCCCTTGGAGGGTGATCCTGCGAAAGCATGGATTTCTTGCACCAAGAAGGGATGTTAGATGGAGATCGGAGTAACTACTTCTCACTTCTTCATTGATGGCTTGATATCCTGTCTTCAAAATATACTTGAGCTTATTGTTTCTTGGTTGATTTCTTTTAATTTTCATAATAATTTGTTTCTTTGACTTTCGTAGTCAGCCTTAGGATCAAATATTTCATAGTATGGAACCTGACACTCAGGAACCTCAACATAATTTTTCTTACAAAGAAATGATCACAGAGCACACTTCTGAAACCAGGAGAATCCCTCGTGGAAGTGGCCATCACATTGAAGAACCGATCCCAAACTTTGTATAAATCCTTGCATCTTTTTTTAATCCTCCATTTAATGATCCATTTTTCCAACCACTCATGTATCCCCCATCCATGAGATATGTTGATTCTTATTCTTCTTATCGATTACCGTATAGTTCCACCACTATACCATCTTTTGGCATGAACCCATCATATTTTGGTTTTCTTGAAGGACTTGGGAATTCATCTTTTTCCACAATTGTTGTAGTTGATACTGCTATCTTAATCTCCATGACCCTTTACGCATCCATACTTAGAATATTTTTGGAATAATATGTTCACTCGCGAGTGTAGAGCATTATCACGATTCTCCCACTACCCAATTTTTCCACTGTCTCGATTGTTCACTTTCCCTATTGTTCGTTGTTATGCCCATGTTCTCATCCAATGATCTCAATCCTTCTCATCCACTCATCTTGATCCTTCTATAATCTCGTCATCCCAATTCCCTCTTACTCTGATCTCCCGTTGTCCCTCTTGTCCACCACCCTACCATGCTTTATGTCCTGCCTTGTCATGTTTCCAAATGTGTATTAAATTGTACTTTCCAGAAATAAATATCACTCGTATAAGTGTTAATATTGTTATTAATGATGATATTCTCGATACAACTTCCATAAATATTGATACTAATTATCATTAAAATTCCTTGAGTTGAGATCCCTAGAACGTGTTAAGATAAACATGTGTATTTCGATAATACCAATTTGAAAATAGTTTTTCATTAAGTCCATCATTGTGGTTAAGTATGAAAGCTCAAAGAAAGGAATAATTATGCAAATACACTATCAATATCTTGGGATGAGAAGACCAAATATTTCAGTGGTCATATGCCTACAGGTATTATTCTACGTTACCACCCCTAGAAAAGAATTCAAACAAGATTTGGACATCAGGAATTGCATCGGTAGGTTGCATTCCATATGTTTATGATTTCAAGGAATTAATTTCATGGTGTATTGACAAGTTTGAGAAGGAACAAAGAATTATTCAGTTACAGGGATAATATCCCATCTCTTTATCTCCCTCAACTTTCAAAAGGATATTCAAGATCCCTAAGCTGACAATTATTTTCAAGAGCACCAAAGATGAGGATTTCTTGAAGATAAAGAAAGGAGCATTCGAACTTCTGCAGGACTACCTTCAAGACCCAACAATTTTTCCTAAATACCTCTCAAACATTTAGGTAATTTCACTAAGTAACTATACCGAGAAATTGCATGGTTATTCACCAGAATTACTAGATAAGAATCTACAACTATTGTTCCTAAACTTTCTTTGTACATACTTTATTTCTCAATTCATCAAAACACTATCTTCGACTAGGCCATGATTATTTCAAGTGAGTTATATTTTTAGTTGGGTAATTTTATAAAGAATAAAATCCTTTATATGTCCTCATATTTTATTTTCGTTGTGACTTACTGTCATGTATTCAATGGCCTTCCCTTGGCCAAAAATATGTGGTACCTCACACTTTGGAATCAAAATACCGCATATCACTTCTATGAAGTGTATAATTCTTTTATCTCATCTTTCAATAGGCTAATTCATGGACCCAGTGCATCAAGATTATCTCTGGAAGATGCATCTTTCTTAGAAAAGAAAGGAATTTTTGAAGCCGTGGAAAATTTTAGTGTTACCAGACTCTACTTTTCACATGAGAAACCTTCATACCTACCATACTATGTTTCTGGTAAAATATTTATAGTTGATATATGTAAACAATATAAATTTTGGTCTCACTCATTCAATGAGAAAAGGAAAAAATAGTTCATCCCATTACCATGGAAAATTAGGGAAATAATTGTAAAAAGCATCACCTATCTTGTTGAAATCTCAACTCAATTTGATTTATTCAATGCCAATAAAGAAAATGAAATCAAGGGCTTCGACTCTATCCATTTATTTATGACACACATGACATCAGTAGGATATAGTGTGTCATTTTACAAAACATTCTTATTTGGAGAAGAATAAGGTGACAGTCAAACCCCCCAAGGGTTACCAGTGGAAAAATTGCAAGAAGATATTAAGATAGTCATCAACACAACTTATCAGCACAGACAACAAGGAGGAGTTGTGAATGAGATAATTTCATGGTCCCTGAATGTTTCTCAAAAAACAATCCTACCTAAAGGAAAACCCCAAGATTAAGTTCAAGAATAAAGAAAGTCCTCTATTGATAATTTTGATGACGGAAGAGAACAAAACCCTCCTAAGGGAAATCTAGAAAAGCCACACAAAATCCCAATTTCTAGTAAGAGGAAGAGAGATACAAATAAAGAGGGAGAAAGTGAAGACATCCCTAAAAGTAAAAGTGTCCCAGAAGATATGGAATTCGATGTAAAAATTGAAGAAATAGAATTTGCAGGTGAAGAAGAGAGGCTACAAGAAAGTAGGACAATTGCAATAAAATTGGCTACTCAAGAGACAATCATATTTGAAGAGGAGTCTCTCACCCTACATCATGCCACATTCAATAAAAAATCAAGAAATTTATTCATCGAAAAGGTTAATTAAAAAAAAGAATATTCAAGAAAAACGGAATTCAAATTTGAGTTTCAAGGGGTTCCACCCTTCAAGGTCATAGAATACCACGAGGCCTCTGGAGAAGCTTTAAAAATATCAATTGCAGAAATAGAGAATGAAAATAAAATTTTAAAGGATAGAATAAGAGAATTGTAAAAAGCTTTGATGCCCCCACCACTATTTTCTATTCCTATCGCCACCATCCAATGCTTAAGAACTCTTGAAGGAAGACCTGAATCAATCTCAAGATTAAAAGGAACACCAAGTTTGCTTGTTGTTATTAGGAGACATGTTGGTGAAAATATCCAAAAGAGAATGTCCTTGATTCTTGACACCTAGGAGTTAGCAACCATATTTGTCTCCTTGGGCTCGATTATGACATATTTCAGGCAAGATCTTCCACCATATCTTGAAAATGATGAAGAACTTTATAAACAGGCTATTTCTACCTTTAGTGCAAGAGCTTCGGGTCTAAGTGAGTTCGAGAAAAAAGAATAAGATTTTCCTTTGGAAATCTAGTTAAAACAGTTAAAGTCATGTTGGATCAAGAGAATCAAAATTTTAAAGGAAATATTAGCTAAGTGTGATTTCATAAGTGTAAAAAAAGGTGAATTATATTTAAAGTTTATTAAATTTGAACTAGTTGGTTCAATTGAAGATGTGGAGGACATACACTTAATTATGAATTCAATACTCTTGTCAAAGGAACAAATGGAAGAAAAGTTGGACTCGTTAAAGATTGCATCAACAAAAAAATTTAACAACTCGATCAAATATTTAGAGATAGAGGTAGAGATTTCGTTGGTCTGTTATCTGAACAAAAACGATGATATTGAATATACACTACATCAACTCTCAATGGATTTTAAAGATTTGAAAAAATCATTATTTGATATTAAAGTGAGACAAGAAATAAGTGTGGCACCAATGAGAGAATATATCAAAAATTGGTTAAAAACGCTTTAATTAAAATAACTGAATCATATCAATAAGAATTAGTTGTAACCAATCAAGTAGTTCCAACAAAGGAAAGTATAAAGGACATCCCAACAAGCAAATGGAAAAAGGAGAGAGATTCCATCACAGTTAGTCAAGCGGTCATCTTTCATAATTTACCATCTTCCATAATTCTCATTTAGAAATCATCCAATTGTGTCTTTTCGTCCTCTGAAAACTCATAGCCAATTTCTAATCATTTTCCTCTTTTTTCTTTTAGGTCCAGATCTATATTTTAAAGGTCCATGGGAAACCCATCCCAGTCTATTTGGAAAAACACTTTCATTTTAATTTATATTTCATTGTAAAACTAGACAATTATTTTTTGAACTCCCGAGAGAACTATCTCAAGGAAAAACTTTAATTATTTCTAGAACTTTTGAATTTCAAAGTATGATATTTTTGGAGTGTTCCTATCATATTCTCTTTCAGTTTTAAATGCGATACTCATTTAAAGTTCTTTGTATTGTGTCCCTATATATTTTTTGTCTTATGATATGATTGAATCTTACTTATATTGTGATGGATGTGAGGAATATTTTAACCTTATATGATGTTTTCTTTATTTCTGTATAATGTTCTAAAGATATCATATTTTTGTTCATGGTCCTTCTTTTAGGAACACTTTCCTTGTGAATATACTTTTTATCTTTAGACTGTATTTTCATAATTTATTTTAAGAAATAAAAAAGGACTACCACCTCTTTAAAAACATAGGGAGATTATATCCTCATGAGGTTGTTGTTGAGATATTAAATTATCTAAACATCAACACTCAGTTAAAGAGCATATGAACTCCTTCAATATTGTGGAAATTCGGCTATTATCTATTGATATTAATATTTCTAATGAAGATAAGTGTATCATTTTTTTGTGCTATTTAAAACACTTGTGTGATATTATGGTTGTGTCCATAGGTAGTAATGCAATAACTTTAATCTTTGATGTTGTCGTCTCATACTTGTTGTTGGAGGACATGAGGTAGAAGAACATGGAAGGACATAGCACAAATTCCTTATTTTCAAGAGGACACTCCCGGGAAAGAAATAGATCTAAGTACTCAAGTGAGAAATCGAAATATAGGGGTAGATCTAAATCTCTCATAAAATTTGCAAAGGTATGCTGAAGATGGGGAAAACAAGGGAACTAAAATAAACAATGTTGATCCAAAAGTGTTGAGAGAGGGAAGGGATTTGATGATGCTCCTTTTTTAGAAGAAAAAATCTTCGTGAATGAAGAAGGGGATGTGTACTTGGATTCTTCAAGTGCACATGCAGATCATGAGGCATGGCTGGTTGACTCAGGTGCATCCTTTCATATGACTCCTCACAAGGAGTGGTTTTGAAAATATGAAAGGTATGATGGAGGTGACATTTTTCTAGGAGATGAATAAACAAACAAAATCATAGGAAAAGGAAAAATCAAGTTGAAGCTCATTGATGGAAGGATTAGAACACTTTGTGTTCTTCACATCCTATGATTGGAGAAAATTTTGATTTCTATAAGAAAAATGGACAATGTAGGGGTAAAAAAAATAGTTGAAAAGGGAACATGAAGGATGGTTCAAGGAGCAATGGTGTTGCTAAAGGGAGTTTGGTTTGGAACTTTGTATAAGCTTCATGGAAATACTACTAGCGATGGGTGAAATAGATCCATTATTCTTGAGATTGGAGGTGAAGAAGAAAAAAATCCTATAGTCCATGGATAAAAGACTATGTTGTGTCATCAAAGAATGGGGAATATTGGAGAGAAGGGCCTTCGAGCACTACATGGTAAAGGTATGGTTCAAGGTATGGCCAATTTCTCTCTAAATTTTGATTTCTGTGAACATTGTTTATATGGGAAGAAGAATCATGTAAGATTACCGCATGGATCTAAAAGAGAAGAGGGAATCTTATAGTTGGTACACATCAATTCATTTGTACCTATGTCGATTCGATCACTAGGAAAATATGTGTACTATGTCTCATTTATAGATGAATTCTTGAGGAATACATGGATTTATTTCATCAAGAAGAAATCTAAAGTCTTTGATAAATTCAAAGACTTTAAGGCTCTTGTGGAGAAACAGACAAAGAAGAGAATTAAGGTGTTGAGGACAGATAATGGGTGATAATTATACGCAAATGAATTTGAATAATTATGTAATAAGTATGGTATAGAAAGGTAGGAGGCTACTCCATATACACCTCAAAAGAATGGAGTTGTAGAAAGGATGAACATGACGTTGATGGAAAAAGTAAGGTGATTGGAGAATTATAGATAAAGGCAATGGGTATTGCATGTTACCTCACCAATCGATCACCCTAATTAGCATTGGATGAAAATATTCCACACGAGATATGAATGGGTAAGAAACCCTCTCTTACACACCTCAGGTTTTTTTTTTTTTAATTCCTATGCACATGTTCCAAAGAAAAATAGGAGTAATCTAGATAAAAATGATGAAAAGTGTATCTTTATTTGGTATAAAGATGGTATGAAAGGTTATAAGCTTTGGAACCTAGAAAATAATAAGGTAATGTATAGTCAAGATGTGGTATTTAGAGAAATAAAATATGTCAGACAAGAAGTCCTACTAAGGGAAGAAGAAACATAGAAAATAGTGTTTGAATTGAAGGATAATGAATCTAACTCTTTAGAAGAACAAGAATCATAAGAAGAAGAGCCTCATACTCCAGTATTGAGGAGATTAGCTTGAAAATAAGAAAACTGGAAAGGTATACTTCACTTGATTTCCGTTCAAATTTTTATTTGTTTATTACTGATGATTATCCTATAAATGTTAGGGAGGCAGTGGATTCATAGGATGGAATTGTTTTTAAAAAGGACATGGTGGAAGAAATGGCAGTGTTAGAAAAGAATGAGGCTTGGGATCTAGTGGATTTTCCAACTAGAATAAAACCCATTGGCATCAAATGGGTGTTTAAGAAGAAGTTGAATGCAGAAAGAAAAGTGGAGAAATACAAATCTTGGTTAGTATCAAAAGGTTATTCCCAGGTAGAGGTAATTGACTTTAGTGAATTTTTTTCTTTTGTTGCCAAGTTAACTTCTATTAGATTTATTTTATTTGTTCTTGTTGCCTTCAATTTTCAAGTAGAATAAATTGATGTGAAGAAAATTGTTACACATCAAAAATACTCACTTTGATAGTGTCACAAGTGTCGTCATTACAAGGTTCACAAGTGTCTCTTTTTGCTGACAAGTGTCGCAAGTGTTAAAGAAAGCATACTGCCATGATGCCCATGTCGTGCCTGTAAACGACATCAAGAGGAAACTTGGCACATGTCAAACATTATATTTGGAAGAGGAGGAAAGGTTAACTAGGCTCATGAACCTTTTGCCATCTGAAAACACTCAACAAACTAAGTTCTGAAGGAGAGCGCTCCCCTATACCTCTTTTGGGAGCGTTTTCGCTCCCCCTTACACTGTCTGTGAGCGTTATAAAGCTCCTTTGGCCATTCTGAGGGAGAACTGGTGTATTTAGGAGTGATGGCGCTCCCCTAAACACTACTAGGGAGATATACAGCGCTCTGATGGCCCTTTTGAGGGAGCGCTACCTATTTTAAGCAGCAATTGAGTTGTTGAGATGAATGGGGGAAGGATCCTTTCATTCTTGGAAGGCAGTTGGATTCAAATCCCTAGTCTAGCCATGGTCTTAGGGTAGATTCTCAATTGAAGGAGGAAAATCCTCACCTTCCCCAAGGATATCTCAAGTTGTTGAGCCTCTCCAAGGCTATATAAGCAAGCTTTCTCATGGTGAAAGGGGACTGGAAAAGGAGAATCACACCAAACTTATGATCTTCTAAGTGGTGCTGGAACAAAGATATTTTGGAGAAAATAGACCTATGATCTCATAGGGAGCAATCAATGAAGCTATCATCATTTGGATCGTGGATATTTTGAGCAAGGAGTAGACAAGGAGGACTTGGCGAAGTTACTGCAATTCATCTATGGCTGTAAGCAATGTTTTGTCCTCATTAATATAATTTGCTTGGCCTATTTCTTTCTAATTCATGTTCAATCTCACATGAATTTGTCTCTTTAATAGATAGACCTATTTCAGACTAATATTGATAGAGTAGGAAGTGGTCGTACTTTGTTTGTCTATAGACCTTATCGAGGAGCGAAAGATTGGAGCTCAACTCAGAGCGTGTAGGGAAAAACACCGGTAAAAGGTACTTCTTTCCTCCTTCCTCCTCACACACTAGTCCACCTAGATATAAAAGGAAGTCAGTGACCATGATAAGCACTTTCTGTCTTAGATTTAAGAGTCTATCTCTTTGAGGAGATCTACCTGTCCGCAGGGAGATTTTCCTTCAACAGAAACTGGCGACTCCACTGGGGAATCGAATCGAAAATTTTAGTTTTGATTTTTCCTCATAGACCTTGTATTACTCTTTGATTGATGTCAGACCTTGTTCACCCCTTCATATCTGATTTCATTTGTTGATTGACCCTTTACCCCATCACACTCAGCTTACCTGTGAAAATTTGATCAAAATTTTGAGTTTTTGGACATTTTTATGAGTTTTTGAGCCTGGCACCCCCCTGCCCGTGTTAGCAGAGCACCAACACTCCCTAGAAGCTTCATACAAAGATTTATAAGGCTCTGGTGTCCCTTATACCAGAGTGCCAACCATTTTTTCCCCAAAATCTCTTTAAAAATTCCAATTTTTGGAGGTCCAAACCCTGTTTTTTGCTTGCTGAGCTGCTTGGTTATTCAATGATTCTTCCTTTGACCTGTGAAATGCCTCGTCTTGAGAAACAAAAACCTTATTGTTCATATTTTATGCCCTTTCCTTATTTTTGAGTTTTTGTTGTTGAGAGCTTGAAATCGATCCGCTGCTTTTTTCCTCTCCTATCCGACTGAGCGGGAACTCCGGTGAAGGACATCTAAAGTCTGTGACTCTTCTCACTTGGTTTTTTGAAGGTCATTGTTCTTTGAACACTTCATTTTTGTGTGAATTGTTTGGTTTTTTCATTGTTATTTTTGTTCTCTGTTTGCTTCTTGTTTCAATCACAGCAAGAGGGTGTCTGTTGTGTATGCGAAATATGATCATGCTTGTCTGAATCTCCTTGATCTGAAAAGGTAGTTGATAGAGGAAGTCTTTCGCATTGAATTAGTTTTCATTCGCATACAAATGAAAAAGTTACATTTTAGTTCTTGATTTTCATATTAGAAGGCATTTTTCGAAAATGTTTTAGCATTGCATTGGATTTGATTGAGAACCAATTGATAGAGGATTTTTCATATTAGTGTTTGAAAGTGAAAACGACTCCTTGTCTTTCCCTTAAATAGGTGTTCATTGAAAAGAAACGATTGCTTATCATCTTTCATGCATATTTTTGGGCATTGAGTCATCATTCCATTAGTTTCACTTTCGTGCACCCTTTGAGTAAAGAATAGTTATAAAATGAACGCTAATTAAAAATTGTTTAGAACATTTTTGTTTTCAGGATCTTCCACCAACAGTAGACTAGGGTTAGCACTTTGGATTAGGAAATGAGTACAACTCTCCAAAGTTTTCAAAAAAAAAATTAGCATCCTGAGTTAGGGAGAGTCAAATCCAATTGTCTTATTGTTTTTCTGGGATCCCCCTCTCACACAGGGGTTATGCACGAGGTCACATTTGGGTGAGTTATGGAGATTATCCCTCTGTGGTTCAACTATTTGTAGTGGTCGGATCGTATATTGGGGGTCACTTGGATATATACCCACGATTATGTGTGGGAACCTTTAGGTTTGATTTCGGACTTGTTATCCTACCCATACGTTCTATATCGTACTGTCGACTGTAACCGCCCAGGGACTCACTACGAATTGGTATCTTTAGTTTCCATAATCTTTAGGTACTTACACAAGGTGACAGTGAAGGGAAGTATCACTGTACCTGGAACAGACATTGGTCAAACTCACTCGGGCTCCTTGGAGGGTAAATCCACAATTACTACGTGAAAGCTTGCACCAAGGCGTAAGTCCGTTAAGCAGGTCTCCATTGTAAATGTTCCATCATATCCCAGACCCTTCTCGACTTGATCACGCAGCGTTGGATTTCATCACCAACTAGTACGGTCATCGAGAGAAGTTTTGTCTTCTTGGTTGATTCCTAGATTTCTTAGCGCATGTTGTTTCTTTTTGTTAGTTGGCCCTAGATTTTTAGAGTGATCTGTTATTCTCCACAATTGAGCCGGTAGACAATAAAGGTCTTCGTCGATCACGTAGGATGCAAGGGCTACCTCTAGAAGGCTATCAACCCTTACCTTCTAACCCTTCAGAAGACAACTACCGTAGAGAGGTAGAAAATCCATCTGACACCAGAAGTGTTATTTCTCCCCCATTAGATAACCCAGAAGACGCTTTGGGCATGGTTGAAAATCCCACCACACCTGTGTCGGTAACTCCTCTCGAACCACTTTTGGTTCGTTTAGACTCCCTTGGGAACGTCATAGACGAAGAAGTCCCACGACTACCAGAGAGGATCTTTACCGAAACATATATGGGATCCACAAAACCACTCTTTAGTGACGAGTATAGAACTCATGTTTGTCCTAGAACCGCAGTAGCAACAAATCCCACACCTTCTCGTTTTGTATGGAGGACTTCATCAGGATGCGATCTCTATGAGCATTTTGAATCTATTCGACAACCCTTTCCTCCTCATGACCCTCCTAGTGAACCACGACCATCCGGTCAAACCACAAATCACCCATTTGATCAGGTTATTCACTCTACTGCTACACCAACACAAATCCATCCTAATGTTGGACTCATCACCTCTACTCTTCCCCAAAGCACTTCAATCTCTACCTCTATTTCTACAAGATTTTACTCTACTGCTCTGCATGTTCCACATGATCCCGCTAGGACATATTCTCACCTGAGAATGCAGAACCCTACTGGCCAATAACAACCGGCTGGAGGGAAACCACCATCCAACATACCTTTACCTCCTAGAGGACTACCTTTCCATGGTGGGCCTACCCCTCCTGGGGGAAAACCCCCTGTTCATGCTCCTCCTAGAGGGAAACCTCTGTTTTCCATTCAAACCCCGGTCATACATCCACTACTGGTAGGGGGGAAACCCTCATTTGCTGGAAACTCTTCACAATCCTAGGGAGTATCTTCAAGAGGCACTTTTACTCAACCCCAGGTTGGGGGGCACTTTTATAATAACCCACTAGGAGGAGTATCCAATCATGTCCCTTCCGGAACATCTTACAGGCAATCTTATCCGAGCAGTATCCAAAACACCACCTGGAGTTCTCCGGGACCATAGTCTTATCCTCCTTATGGGCCTCATGTGTATCCACCTCTAGGATCTACTCCTTACCATTCTCAAGGCCAAAATGTTTATCCTCCTCATGGGAAAATAAATCACCCGGTCTATAATGTTCAGAACCCACCAGGTTATGCCCATGTTTCTCATGCACCATCGAATCCTTCTTACCCTGGCCAACAACAACTGTACGTAGGAGGACCTATTGGTTACAACTATCCACCTAACCTATTCTATGGTCCTACTGGTGTCCCTATGCCACACCAGTATCATTCACACATTAACTGACAACTACCTTTCCTTGCGACTCTAGATCTCCCAGACTTGTCTCGGTTAACTAATGACCCTATTTCTCATTCACTGGTTTGGCCAGTCATTCCTGCTAAAATTCCTTCTGATATCCCAAAATTTGACGGAAGCCCTAGCAAAGATCCAAACAACCATGGGATGACTTTCCATTTGTGGTGTTCATCAAACTCCCTCATGGATGATTCTGTAAGTTTGTGTCTTTTCTAGCGAATGCTTACAAGCTCGGCAGCAAAGTGGTATATTGAAATACCATGTGCTTATTTTCATGATTTCAATTCCCTTGCCATATCTTTCCTCACACACTTTCAACTACCCATTTGTTACGAGACAAGTACTGAACTCTTGACCTCCCTTCGTCAAACTAAATCCATGCATATCTCTGACCATATTCATGAGTGGAGGCGACGATGAAGGATGATCAAAGCAGTCATTCCTGACATGGTCTTGGCAGAATGGTTTAATAAATAACTGTTACCCTTGATCGCTCGAAATGTCACTATGGGTGGTGCGGTCACAGAGGAACAAGCCATTGTTCGGGCTCAGTACTTAGACTTGGTTTATTCCCAATCTGGTACTTTGTATGATTTGCTTCTGAATGTTGCTTGAGCTAATAACGATCCTTCTAAGCAATCATCCTCATCTCATGCGGATGGTGTTATCGGTTTCGTCAAATCCAAATCAACTACACCCTCCTCTACCTCCCCCCAAACTTAGATCTATGAGGTGAATGTAGTTCAATATGCCCCTTCACAACAATTCGGAGGTAAGAAGAAGACAAAGAATAAATCAAAAAACAACAATGAACAACCAAAGAATCAAACACCTGCTACCGAAAAGCAACCACAATGGAAATTGAAATTCCCATGTATCATTTGTGGTGATGATCACTACACTCAAGATTGTCTGCTTCGCAATGAAGTGGCCAAAATTTTCCAAGGGAAGTCACAACCCGCTGTGCTTACTCAACCTTTTCCGCAACAACAATCCATGGTTGCTCAGACCCCCTCTCCTGGGGGCAGTTCTAGCGAACCTAATGATGAGGCCTCGTCGAGTGCACATATTTATATGTTTAATGGGATCAATTTGACCACTCGCTCTAAGACCTACGACACACCAGGTAACCCTGATAAAGGAAAATACACTAATGGTGCCAACACTTTACCGGATCCATCATCATCCTCTGTTAGTCTTCCATCAGTTAATCCTCTGTCTGGACCACTTCAGATTGAGAAACCCACATTCGACTCTATCTTATGTCCTCCTAAGAGCACTATCTTCAAAGCTACCTTTAATCCTAGTTCACGTGCTGCCCAAAACTACAACATTGTTGAAGATTTGGCTCAAGAACCGTGTGTTATGTCTGTGTTAGAAGTTCTACAGCACTGTCCCAGTCAACGTAGAACTCTCTTCACCGCTCTTGGCACTGTTGATCCTGATTCGTCCAATCAGATCATGTTTAACCTAGATAATTATGCGTCTCGACTCTCCCACCAACTTGCTTTCCAAGTTGATGTTGTTGTTCACAATCAACAAATCCATTGAACTATTCTGGATGAGGGAGCCTCAACTTGTGTCATGTCTTTAGCGTGTTGGAAAGGTTTAAAATCACCAGCACTCAAAAAATCCCCAACAATGTTACGCCCCTTCGATGGGCAAGGTTTTCATCCCCATGGGCTTTTACAGTCCCTGCCCATCCAATTGGGTGGAAAAACCGTTACTGTTGATGTCGAGGTGGTCGATGCTCCCCTCGATTACAACTTATTACTTGGAAGAAGTTGGTTTTATTCTATGAATATTGTTGCCTCATCGATCTTTCGATGTGTACAATTTCCTCACCAGGGAAAAATTGTCATTGTTGATCAGTTGGATTTCTGCACGATCGATGCTCGCGTTCCCGCTACCAACAATATTTCTTTCTTGGGAGACCACAAGATCACATATGAAAGCATTGGTGTTGGATTACTGAAATATTCTAGCCTCATGGGTACCTTCCCTACACCACTTCCACCGACTACACATCACATTGCCACCATCGATATGATTTCGACCGTGGCTTATCAATCTTTGGAATCATCTGACCCTTGGATTGTACCTTGTCCTTTGGGATTTGATGCACTAAGTGACACCATGCCACTTAGTCCAACCAAAACATCATACATTTCTTTCCCATCCGCTTCTCCCTCATCAGATGACCAACATCTATTGGAACCTGACGTTTCCTCGATGCAATCACGGTTGCGTTCCTTGTCATCTGTGATCAATCACATTTCCCCGACTTTTCCTTCAGATGAATCTATTCCAGAAATGTTTCGCATTGACAAGTTACCTCAAGATAATAACTATCACCGATCCTCTTTTCTTCCCCCTCGTGAATAAATTCGGGTAGTGATACCGTCTATCTCCCCTCCTGGTGTTGGTTTTTCATCATCTCCCATGCTTTCAACTTCCGACGATTTGGATCTGATAGTGGACATGGTGATTTCTTCGGTAGGATTATTGGCGTCTAATCTCCTTACTCCTATCGCGACCCTCGACATGTGTTCCTTCTCGAGTGACTATCTTCCATCCAGCGAAGATCTCTTGGAGGCCATGACCACATTTTATCCTTTGACATGGTACCCTTCCAGAGCATTATCCTCTTGGAAGCCATGATCCAGACGAAACCATGAGCATAGTTTCTCTTCTCTATGGAAAGCTCGTTAAAAAATGAAATAGAGGTCCTGAGCATCGTTTTTTTCCTGTGTCAAGATCATTAAAAAATGAAACAGTCACCTCTCTTGAACCTTCTTTTCATTCACCCTTCCTCTTTTTCTCCTATCCTAGAGAAATTGGTGACGACCTTAGAGCCGGTGATTGAATTGAAGCTTGGAGGGCATGTCTCCAGCCTTTGCCAATCATTCTGGAACTAATTCACCATATTTTAAGCTGGGGGCATACCGAGCTTAGTCTTTGTTCTTTCTCGTGCTCGTAAATACATGAGAATGTATCTGGGTAGACTTTTATCTCTTTTTCGGACCTGTATGGATACACGAAAAAAGGAAACCCTGGAGTCTCCTTTAAGCTCTTTTCAGACTCTCTAAACATGAAAATATTTCCGAGTGATCTTGCTTTCTTTCCCACTCGTTAAACGGTTTGAAAGGGCATCTTTCGAGTGATAATTTATCTCTTTTTCGGCCTCGCGAGACTAACATTACGAAAAAGGACAACATTGGAGTCACCTTTAAGTTATTTTCAGACTCTCTAAAGATGAAAAGATTACTGAGAGACCTTGTTCTCTTCACGCTCATTAAAGTATTTGAAGAAAACACCTGTCGAGTGATAGTTTATCTCTTTTTTGGTCTCGTCAGACTACTTTACGAAAAAGGAACTGAGAGATTTCTCTTTTAACAAAAACATTCCTACATGGGGATCTAGAAGAAGAAATCTACATGAAGAAACCATAAGGCTTTGTAGTTAAGGGAAAGAAAGAGATAGTATGCATGATGAAAAAGTCTTTGTATGGGTTAAATAAATTACCAAGGATGTGGTATAAAAAATTTGATACTTATATGTTGAGACTTGGCTTCACAAGGATTAAAGTTGATCACTTTGTGTATTTCAAATTAATCGGTGATCATATTATTTATTTGGTCTTATATGTGTATGATACGTTGTTGATAGGAAACGACAAGGAGATCATCCAAGATGTGAAAACTCAGTTGTCCTATAAATATGACAGGAAGGCTCCTGTGTTGCAAATTTTATTTTTTTCATGGAAATTAAAAAAGATCAAGAAAACAAGAAAACCTGGTTAAATTAGAGGAAATATGTCAAGACAATATTGCATATGTCTAATATCCAAGAATGTAAATCGGTTATGGTTCCTATTCCTATGTGTGTAAATTTATCTACAGATCAATGTCCCAAGACACAAGAAGAGGAAGAGGACACATCCCGCGTTCTATATGCTAGTGTGGTTGGAAGTTTGATGTATGTTGTTAGTCCCTAAATTTGCACTCGACTAGTAAGGGCAAGCTAGGGCATCATTGATTTTATTGCAAAGTATTTTTGAGGTTTTTATGATTTGGTTTTGGTAAAATGGTTGAAAACTGGGTCAAGCTTACAACATGGCATGAAAATCAAGATTAAAACATTGCATATCCCATTGGCTGAATAATAGGTAGATACATAGATGGAGTAAACCAATTCAAGAAAAAGAAAGTGAAATCTTCAATTTGTCAATTTCACAAAGTTTAGTTTCAATATATTATAAAGAAACAAGGGTATCAGCTTGAAATCGTTACTTGAAAATTATCTCTACAGCAAAATCTTCACTGTATAAATTAACATTCAAGAACCAAAATCATTGCAATTTGAATAATAAATTCAAGCATGAAAAAATGAAATAACATAGTAGAAAAGAGAAGGTCTAACCATCCATATGCCTTTGCTATCAAGTGTCAATTGAACATACATGCCTTTACAATAATCTTCACAAAATGTCTCTATAGATCTCCAAATTTTTGACCCTCATAAGGTATGTATTTTGTCTATTTAAAACAACTATGAAACTACCAGATTCTATTATCTAGGACAACTTTAAATGACTAGAATCAAAGAGTATCCAGATCCTAAATTATGTCACTAAAAAGTGAGCTACTATTTCCAAAATAGTCTAGAGCTCAACAGCTTGATATAACAAACATTGCCAGCAATACTCTACCAAATAGAGATTTCGTTTGACTCTATAAAGTAGATTGAAATCTTAGCATTTCCTTGATCAAAACTAGTATTATTTGCCATATCTCCTGGAGCACCTTTAAACAAAATTGTAACCAATCTTCATGTTACCTTTAAGATAAAATCGCAGCAGAGGCTTTGGCATTTTTTTGCTTGAGCTTTGTGGTTAACACAACATTGTGCTAGTAAAGTCTAAAATTGATTTCCCTGAGTTCCTTAAGCAACGCCCTTTGCTCCTTCTTCTTCTTTTTAAGACTTTGAATTATTTCCTGTTGGCGAGCATTCCACTGTTCTATCTGCATCTTTTCCTTCTTTAACTGTTTTATGGTTTTCTGAAATTATTTAATCTTTTCCTTATCAGTTCTTATCTCGACCCTAAATCCTGAAAAATCTTCAGAGGGTGCAGTTTCATTCAGATTTAAAGTAACATTGGGTTCTTTGGCTTTAACCTGATATTTTGAAATCAATTCTGAGCTATGTTCTTCTTCAGAACTTGATGAATCCATAGCTCAAGGTACATCTAGTAAGTAATCTAAATCTTCCATGTAATCCTGTGTTTCTTCATGGAATTCATTGATTCCTTTAGCCATCTCTTTAGCCTTAGCTAATCTAGTTGAAGATCTTGTTACAGGGCCTGTAGGTGGTGTAACTTTTCCCTTTCCTTTGCTGACAGATTTCTTGGGAAAAGGAGTCTTCTTTTCTTTTTTCCTGGTGCTTGTTTCAACCTCCTCAGAATCATCATCTATGATTATGGATTTTTCTTCTTTAATGGCAGGATTGAACATTTCTTTTGAGTTCAGCCTATACTTATTAGTATCCCTGGTTGAATTTCTCCGAGGTTTTTTTGATACACACGCACCCTTTTTCCTTTTTCCTTTGACTGCAACGTTTTTTTTGCTGATGGATGGCATTTCAGCCTTGACTGCAGTTTGAGCAATGAGATCATTATCTGACTCTGTCTCTTCTTTGACATCTTCCTTAGGAATCACCTCATGTTCGAGCTCCCATCTAGGTCTTTTACTCCTGCTCTTTTTAGTTACCTTGATATTAGAAGATTTGTCTTTTACATGGTTTTCATCAGCAACATCTCGACTATGTTTAACAAATTTCCTCCCTCTACCCTTTTTTGACTTATTGAATTGAGCAATAGGTTTTAAGGATTTTGTGAGCCAATTCCAAGGCTTTTGTAATTCATTCAAGGCAGACATGACTAGGGTTTTAATCAAGACTTGATGGAACAAACTACACTTGGCATTAGTGGAAATAGATTGTACCTTCTTGGACATTTTTGTGAAACTTTTAAGCAAGAAATAAGGAAGGTTTAAAGGGTAGTCACCATTTAGATCCATCAATATTCTGATATGGTAGATGTAGATCAAAGAGAACCTCCCTTCGCAGGTGATGTATCTATGAATCACCACCAGGGCAGTGTGCCATTCGGGTCGGACCCAGCTGCGAGGAATTCCCCTTCTCCAATCTGGATTCGGCTTATCTAGAAGGAGGAATTGATTCACAAACTCAGTGACCATGTGTTCCTTCTTCCACCATCTTTCCCCTCCAACCACGAGCCTGCAAGCCTTGGTTATAGTCTGCTCTGTCACCAACATCAACATTTTGTCGATTTCAACTTCAGGACCATCGAAATTCAAAGAAAATTCCATGGAAACTCTTCCGTCATATCCTTGAAATGTAGTGAGGAACTCAAACCACCCGGCGTCTCTGAATATTTGAGACATTTGAGGGTAGGCTTCAAGGATTTCGGTACCTTCTGTTTCGATTCTGGCCACTTGTCCGCTCCTCTTTGGCACCATTTTAACTCAAATCTACAACTAACGCCCTCGAGTTCTGAATTTCCTTCCTCCATTTGCTGATATACACCTGATGCTTTGAATGGATACCTGTATTTCTTCCTGCAGGGTTGAACTTAAAACAACTCGAACCGATCACATAATAATCATTAAATAACATGGGATTTTGAAATGAACCCTACGCGCGTGTATAGCTATTATGTTCTGAACATGTTGGATTTAGAGATGATTACCAAATTCTAGTGGGAACACATGAACTCCTAGCTCATGATCTCGTTATCATAACTAAATCGGGATAGAAGACGCACGTATGGCATGATTATTTGGCGCTATGGGAATATGCTTATTCCCATAGCGCATTTGACAAATTAAAATTTGAAATTCCAATGGCATAAAGGAGAGACTTCTAGTTTAAATAATGTTTTTTATAATCAAAACTCAAATAAATCATCAAAAATTTTAATGCAAACCATGAAATATCAAAAATCTAAAAAATGAAAACAGCTGAAAACGGAAAATGAGGGATGGGTAAGGAGGGTTTAGGACAAGGGTTTCTTACTTAAACCAAGACAAAAGTAGATACTAACATTGGCTCCTTCTGGGGATGGAGTTTTGATACTAAACTCTAAGAACTGCAGACCATTTCCTTTCCTTTATCTCTGATTCATTTATTTCCCTGTGACTGTCAGTCTTTTATTCTCTGCATAATTGTAAAAACAAGTCCAATGGGTATATGGATTCTTTATTGAAAGAAAACCTACTATACTAACTCTAACCTATTGTACCTTTAGATGAAATAATGCTTCAAGAACCTCCCATTCACTGGGCCCCCAAAAGTTTCAGTGTTATCTAAATTATGAAGGAGGAAAGTGTTATTGTTCATTACCTTGGTTATCCTGAAAGGACCATACCATAGATTATCAAACTTTCCATGTTCTGATTTATCTTCTCTCTTGGCATCCCATCTCAATACCAAATCTCCTTCATTAAAAACATCTTTCTTGGTTCCTTTATCAAATGTGGCCTTGATTTTGTTCTGATGAGTAGAAGCTTTCTAGCTAACCTGTTCTCTTGCCTGCTCAACTTCAATGAGCTGAAAAATCCTTGTTTGTACATCATTGGGTTCTTCCTGTTCTTCTTGCAAAATTTTCAAAACTAGCAGGCCCAATTGAGTTGGAAGGATAGCTTCTCTGCCATATACCATATGGAAAGGAGATGTCCCAATAGCTTTATTGTTTCTGATGCGATCAACCCATAAAGCAAATTTCAACTTAGAATCCCATGCTTTTTTTTATTTTCTGCCAACAACTTTTTGATAATCCTTACCAGTGTCTTATTGGAAGATTCAGCCAATTCGTTTCCCTGGGGGTAGTAGGGAGTAGAATGAACCAATTTGATATTGTATTTATTGTAGAATTCAAGCATGGAATTCGACTTAAAATCCTGTGCATTATTAGTGACCAACTTTTTAGGATAGCTAAACATAGAAAAAATATATCCTTTAGAAATTCCATGATTACCTTGTCTATAGTATTTCAAGTCGGAATTGCTCCTATCCACTTTGTAAAGTAATCAATGGCTGTAAGAATCCATCTATGTTTCCCTGATGAAGTGGGATTATTTTCTCCAATGAAATCTAATCCCCACTGTTGGAATGATCTGTGGGCAATGATTGGTTTCAGAGGCATGGATATAAGTTTCTGTTTTCCGGAAAATTTCTGACAGGGTTCACATGCCCTGACCTGAGCAAAAATATCTAAGAATAGAACTGGCTAGTAATAGCCTGCTCTCAGGATTTTGAAGGCAGTTTCCTTCCAATGATGATGCCCTCCGCAAACACCATGATGCAAATCTTGAAAGATTTGTTTAGCCTCTTTTTCATCCACACATCTTAATAGAAAACTATTGGGATCTTTCCAAAACAGGGTTTGATCAATAATGCAATAGTTTATAGCTCTCAACTTTAATGATCTGAATTTTGATTTATCTAATTCTGGGGGAGATTGAAAATTCAGCAAGAAAAACACGATGTCCTTATACCATTCTGAAGAATCATATTTGGTGTTTATTTGTAAATCATTTTCTTCAATTTGAACAGAAGAGTCATGTGTCATATCTGAAAGATGGTATAATCCAATTGCTTTGTAATTGGATTCTGTCATCAATTTGGTGAGACCTTGTCCCTTTATCAGCTGGGTAGGCTTTATGGTGATATCATATTCCAAGATTTTAGTTATTCACTTCCCCCTCTTACCTTCACAATCAGGCTGAACCAATATTTCTTTGACTGCACTGCTTGTGACATAAGCAGTAAGTTTTGATTGAATAATATATACTCTGAAAGATTTTAAAGCCTTCACTAAGGCATAAGCCTATTTTTCTATTAGATCATACTTCAATTTAGAATCCCTGAGAGTTTTGCTAAAGAATGAGATAGGTTACTCGTGACCTTGTTCATTTCTTTGTAGAAGAACAACTGCTATGGTATTTTCTGATGCAAATGAAAAAATTATGAAATCCTTTGAAAAATCTAGGCTAATTAGAACAAGTGCCTGAACAATAGCATGCTTGATCTTTTCGAAGGATTCTCTTGCCTCTGGTATCCACTTAATTTCTACATCCTTTTTCAGCATATCGGTGATGTATTTGACAATCTCTGCAAAGTTAGGTATAAACCGCCTTAAAAAATTAATCTTACCAATGAAGGACTAAATGGACTTTTTATTTCTTGTAATGTCGATTAGCTTAATAGCCTTTACTCTTTTGGGATCTATTTTAATTCCTTCAAGTGAAACAATATGTCCAAGAAGCTTACCTTCCTCCATGGAAAAATATGATTTTTTGGGATTAAGTGATATGTCGTACTTCCTGCATTTCTCAAAGGTATGCTTCAAATGTTGTAAATGATCTTCATCTGATGCTGAAAATACAGTGATGTCATCAAGGTAAATTACCACAAACCTGTCTTTCTCGCCAATAAAAGCTATATCCATAGCTCTTTGAAATGTAGCCCCAACATTCATTAACCCAAAAGGAATTTTTCATACATAAAGGTGCCCCATGGAGTGGTAAAAGTTGTTTTCTTTTTGTCTTCTTCCATTATTGATATTTGATTGTACCCTGAATATCCATCTAGCATAGAAATTCTTTTTGTGCCAACAACCTTTTCTAAGATATAATCCATCTTTGGTAATGGATAATTATCTTTCAGAGAACATCTGTTTAGATTCCGGAAGTCTACACAGGGCCTTATCTCTCCGTTCTTTTTCCTGACAGGCACATGGTTTGCTACCCATTCTGAGTATCTTAGTGGAACTATGATTTTTGCTTCTAGAAGCCTCTTAAATTCCTTTTCTATTATTGGTAATAGTAAAGGATTGAATTGCCTGACTTTCTGCTTTACAGGTTTTGATCCAGGTTTTAGAGGGATTTTATGTTGAATAATTTATGTATCAAACACTTTCAAATCTTCATAAGACCAGGCGAATATATCTGAATATTGTTTCACTAATTCAATATATGCTTCCTTCTTCTTTTTTGATAGTTTCCTGGATACTTTTACCAACCTGGGATTTACATCTGAACTAATGTCACAGTCTTCTACACCTGTTTCTTCTGTTTGGATAACAACCTTCTTGGAGACATCATTGTGATCGAACAGTCTTTCTAATGGAACCAAACCCTTAGGAAAATGGTTTGTCTTCAATTCGATGATCTTGTGACCAACAATAGTATCTTGAAGAATTTTTGTAGTGTGTATTTTTGCTTCTGCTTCTTCATCATCTTGATCAATTAAAATGTTAGAAAACTCCTCAATGGTTTTCATAAATCTCTGAATTTCCTCATCATCTTTAAAAACCTGCCAATGTTTTATATTATCCAGGATTGAAGGTCTGTGTCTGACTTCAATTTGAAACTTCAGAATAGGAAACATCGGAGTTTTAAAATTGCTTGCTGCAAATGCCAAAGAATCAGCCTGTTGATTTAAATCCCTGTGAACAAAAGTAATATTGAATGCCAAGAAGAAGTTATCTATATAATCCCACACCTCATTTCTGTATTGTTTCAATCTTTGCCGCTTGGTTTGATATATGTTTCTAACCTGATGAACAATAAGTTCAGAATCTCCAAAAACAGACAACTCATCTATTCCCATTTCTCTTGCAGCTTTCAATCCTAACAACAAAGCTTCATACTCACTGATATTATTAGTGTTGTCAAATTCAAGTTTATATGACATTGGAATAACCTCCTTGGTAGGGGAAATGAAGACAATACTAGCTCCGGAACCTTCTTTAGAACTAGCCCCATCAAAATACATTTTCCAAACCAAATGATCTTCACTATCTCTTACTGTAGTTATTGATTTTATGAATGATACCTCTGCCATTTCCTCATCCATATGAAAAATAGAAGAGGCCAAATCATCTTCTACAACATATATAGGGTGATTAGTGGGATTATCATGATCACTTACCAAATAAGCCAGTTTGAATTCATTGTATAACCTCCGTTGTTCACCACCAAAAATAGGTATGGTTGCGTAGCTTAGGTCCATCTGCAAAGTGCCACCTACCTTTTTAGCCCAAGATATTGAAAGAAGCATCCCAAATTTTGGTGTTATGTCAGCCACGATAACATCTAACACCACACTCTTCATAGGTAATTGGGAAAGAGTTACGACCACATCTTTCATAAGTCCAAGACATTTGACTTTCTTGGAATCAAAAGAATGTAGATCATGATATGGTCTAGTAATGTCTAACCCTAATTCTTCCATCACCACCTTAGGCATGAAATTATGCGAAGCACCATAATCCATTAGGCAATTGTGCAGTATCTTGTCATGAATATTTAGTGAAATGTAAAAAGGTGGAGAGGCATCAGTTTTATCTTCAATGTGAGGTCCAATAGTAATAGCAGGATTTTCATCTTCAAGGTTGACTGTATCTAAGAAAGTGACATTAGTTGGAGCTTCTAGAGCCTTAAGGATAGTTTTTCTGAATGGTTCTATTTTCAGTAGTTCTAATAATGGTACTGGAATCTTAATTTTGTTGATTTCATGTTCAAGATTGAAAGCAGAGACATTTTTATCTGGTTCCCTTATATCAACAGTGCTATCTTTGACAGATTGCTTTAATGAATGATCTGTTTGAATATTAGGAACACCTTTGATTGCCCCTGTCTTTCCTGAAGTACTGGCTTTCTTTGTAGAAATAGGTATGTCTACTTTAGGTGCCTGAGAACCAGATCTGAGATTGTATCTTTTCCCTGTGGGTTCATGCTGGACAATCTCCTCTCCATCTCCTTCCTCAAACTGATTGCAATCAAAGTATTTTCATATTCTTGTTGTGTTAAATGTAAAGGGATTGATTCAGAATCAGTCAAGTGAACTGCAGAGTCTTCTTCTGTACCATCATTATCTTCCTCCTCTTCTACTGCATTATTCTGAAAAGGAGGTAATACCTTTTGGTCATCTTGATTTTTTCTTTCTCTTGGTAAAATCTGGGGTACATTGTTTGGTCTCCTGAATTGATTGGGATTTCTATATCCACCCTCTTATGCAGGTCTATTGGGTTGTTTTTGTTCCATCTTCAACCTTGCCATCTTAGAAGTCAAAGTTTTCAACATCTTTGTCATTTCATCCATTTTAATGTCAGATGTTGAATTAGAAGATGAAGGCAACTCTTCTTTTTGCTTTTTTCTATCTCTGTCACTTCTGGATTTCAATTTTTCTGCTACTAATATGTTTGATTCCACCTCAATAGCTGCATATTGCATTAGGTTGAGGTTAGTGGCTCTCCTTTTCCTAAGCAATAAGGAAAATTAGGCATCGAATGCATTGGCAAATGTGATTTTGGCTGATGACTCTGAAGGTTTTATCTCTTCTGGAATTTTACCGTACATCAGGTTGAACCTTTTGGTAAAATTAGAAATTGATTCTCCTTGTTTCCTCCTTGAAGCACCAAATTCAGTAAGGTAATACTGAAAATCTTTTTTATCTGCCCATCAATTTAGAAAAGCCTCATCTAAAGCTATAATATCAGCTATTGAGTTAGCAGGCAAACTTCTGAACCACTTTCTTGCTTCCCCATCTAAACTTTGTATGAATAATATCATCCATACATCAGCATGCTCTACATTAAAATTGTCTGCAAAACTATAAAATGAATTCAAATGTTCTTCAGCAGTAACTGATCCTTCTCCATTAAATCTGGGCAAATATCTCATATAATCATTTGGTGGAAAAGCATACGTGACTTGAGGAAGTACCAGAGGGGCATACCTAGCTGCAACTATTTGGTCCATTCTATCTACGGCCATATTAGCTGTGTTTGGATTTTGGGGGATAAGAAAGATTGATGATGTTGTGGGTGAAACAATCCCTTGTGTTTTACAATTTATATGTGTTATCCATGAACCTTGTCTTTCAATAGATGTAGACTTATCTTCTGGACTTTGATCAACTAATGGACTAAGAAACAGAGGATTATCAAAATAATAATAATGTGTTCCAAAATATTCAGGTGAGAAAGATTCACAAGATGATGCAGAAGTCTCTGTTTCACTCTTAATACTTGTGTTGGGAACTCTCAAATTTCTAGTTTCAGACAACAAGTATGGAAATTCCTGTTTAATAATCTCAATAAGCAACTTCCTTCATTCTGAACTTAATTCTGAAACATTTGTTGGGAATGAAATTGTATCAGACTTAACAACAGGCTTATTTTCACTTTCGGGTTTCAAATCTTCATTTTCCTGGGTTTTAATGATCTCAGAAGATTCTGCCTGGGAACTTTCTGAAGATAATTTCCCTTTTGAATGTGAAGACTGACCAGGAAGAACTTAAGGTTTTCTTAGTATTTTTTCAGGGTCTAGCACTACTGCTACAGGCTCAGGATCTGGATTTTTCCTTGTTATTGGTCTCTTATTTGATGGTGGAGGATTTTTTGGAATTTTATGTCCTTTCCCTTCTTTTTTAGGAGCCAGAATTACTACAGAGGAGTCGCCAGGTGAATAATCACAGTCTTTAGAAAATGTCCAAAATCTTGTGCACCATCAAGATCTGAATCTAAACTTGTCGTTTCCCTAGGGAAGTTATCTTTGTTTTTTCACTCCCCGGCAACGACGCCAAAAATGTTATTCCCTAAAGTTGCACTCGACTGGTAAGGGAAAGCTAGGGCATCATTGATTTTATTGCAAAGTATTTTTTAGGGTTTTATGATTTGGTTTTGGTATAATGGTTGAAAACTAGGTCAAGCTTATAGCATGGCATGGAAATCAAGATTAAAACATTGCATATCCCATTGGCTAAATAATAGGTAGATACATAGATGGAGCAAACCAATTCAAGAAAAATAAAGTGAAATCTTTAATTTGTCAATTTCACAAAGTTTAGTTTCAATATATTATAAAGAAATAGGGGTATCAGCTTGAAATCATTACTTGAAAATTATCTCTACAATAAAATCTTCACTATATAAATTAACATTCAAGAACCAAAAGCATTGCAATTTGAATAATAAATTCAAGCATGAAAAAATGAAATAACAGAGTAGAAAAGAGAAGGTCTAACCATCCATATGCCTTTGCTATTAAGTGTCAATTGAACATACATGCCTTTACAATAATCTCCACAAAAAGTCTCTATAGATCTCCAAATTTTTGACCCTCATAAGGTATGTCTTCTGTCTATTTAAAACAACTATGAAAGTACCAGATCCTATTATCTAGGACATCTTTAAATGACTAGAATCAAAGAGTATCCAGATCCTAAATTATGTCACTCAAAAATGAGCTACTATTTCCAAAATAGTCCACAGCTCAATAGCTTGATATAACAAACATTGCCAGCAATACTCTACAAAATAGAGATTTCATTTGACTCTGTAAAGCAGATCGAAATCTTAGCATTTCCTTGATCAAAACTAGTATTATTTGCCATATCTCCTGGAGCACCTTTAAACAAAATTGTAACCAATCTTCATGTTACCTTTAAGATAAAATAGCAACAGAGGCTTTGGCATTTTTCTGCTTGAGATTTGTGGTTAACACAACATTGTGCCAGTAAAGTCTGAAGTTGATTTCCCTAAGTTCCTTAAACAACACCCTTTGCTCCTTCTTCTTCTTTTTAAGACTTTGAATTCTTTCCTGCTGGCGATAATTCCACTGTTCTATCTGCATCTTTTCCTTCTTTAACTGTTTTATGGTTTTCTGAAATTATTTAATCTTTTCCTTATCAGTTCTTATCTCAACCCTGAATCTTGAAGAATCTTCAGAGGGTGCAGTTTCATTCAGATTTAAAGTAACACTGGGTTCTTTGGCTTTAACATGATATTTTGAAATCAATTCTGAGCTATGTTCTTCTTCAAAACTTGATGAATCCATAGCTCCAGGTACATCTGGTAAGTAATCTGAATCTTCCATGTAATCTTGTGTTTCTTCATGGAATTCATTGATGCCTTTAGCCATCTCTTTAGCCTTAGCTAATCTAGTTGAATCTCTCGTTACAGGGCCTATAGGTGGTGTAATTTTTCCCTTTCCTTTGTGTTGGTCACTTTAATTTCTTATTTAACTAAATAATCAAGTGCTACATAAATTGTCAACCCAGGGAAGTCTGTTTATTTCAAAGGTAACCATGCACTATATATGCTCAATCTCAAAAGCAACCTAGAGTTGTAGTAAAAACATATTAATCACACTTTGCATTGAACAAACTAAAGTTGTAACTTGAATTATAGGAAAGCAATCTACCTATTGCAGAGTTCAATGTTTAAAGAAATAATTGTCTAAAGAATCCTAGATTACATTAAGAAAATAACAACCTGGAAAAGAAATCTTTCAAGACACTGCAAAAGGAAAGACCAACTATTTTGTAATCAGAGAACAGGACCCTATTCCCGAAGCAGGAATCTTCAGCACCTGTTTCCGATCATCACACTTCATGAACTCATTGCTTAACTAAAATAATTGACACACACTCAAGGGAACAGGACCCTATTCCCTAAGCAGGAATCTTCAGCACCTGTTTCTGATTAGCACACTTTCATGAACTCATTAAAATTATTGACATACACTAAAGGCTAACTATCTCTAACAGAGAACATGACCCTATTCCCGAAGCAGGAACCTTCAACACCTATCAATGATTATCAAGCTTTCATAAATTCACCAAGCAGGATTTCTAACTAGAATGATTAACAGTTACCCAAGCATGAATCATATGAAAACAATGTAACAGCAAGACAAAGTTCAGTAAAGTAGTGTTTCAGCAAAACAAAGTTCAGTAAAGTAGTGTTTCAGCAAAACAGAAATTAATCAAGGCATGAACAGAAATAACACTAACACTCTACAAAGCTAATGGGTGAATCTTGTGAAGAAGGTGGGCCCTCCCTTCTCACAAATTCCCCTGAAACGAAAGGAACTAGAGAGAAATGCTCAGAACGGTCTTTTATTCATCTGTCAACTGTATCATATTACAATCTGAAGTAAAACACATCCTTCTCTGTAAACTCCTTTCTTAGCTAAAACAGAAGATCCTATCTAATGATGATTTCCTCTTATTTAAAGAGGAGAATCCCTTCGATACAATTTGATCAAAAAATTACAGGTGTACATCTGAGTCCTATTCTTAGTCAGATCAACTTTCTAAACTGGAATAGGATATCCTAGTCTCCCGCAACAGAATTCTATTACAAGTGCTAAGTGAGGTGTTGTTGTTGCAGCTGGAGTAACAACTTCTTTATTTGTCTTCTTGTTACTGTTGTTGTATGTTGTTTCGGCATCGCAAATCATGGGTTGTTTCAGCCACGAGATTTGCATTCTGACTTCAGCAACTTAGTCTCAGGCTAGCTCAAGGTGTGGTTGTTGTGGTCAATGTTTCAACATCGTAGACCGCGGAGGGTGTGACAGCTTCTTCTATATGAGTTGTTGTTTCAGCATCGTAGACCACATACTGTATAACAGCTTCTTCTGTGTGAGTTTTTTTTTCAGCATCATTGACCACGGACTGTGTAACACCTTCTTCTATGTGAGTTGTTGTTTCAGCATCGTTGACCACGGAGAGTGTAGCAGTTGTTGTTTCAGCATCATAGACCATGGAGAGTGTAACAACTTCTTCTGTGTGAGTTGTTGTTTCAGCATCGTAGTCCACAGATTGTTTCAGCCACAGAGTTTTCGTGCTTTAACTGTTTCAGCAACAGGCCTCAATGCTAATCTACAATTCTAAGTCTTTCAGCACTTATACATTTCTGATCAATGGTTAAGTATGAGAGTAATGTAAAATTATATGCAAAACAGACTAAACATATAGTAAAGAGAAGAGATGTTGTATACCTTTGGAAAGATAGGGTAAAGTGATAATATGAGTTTAAATGTGAGGGAAACAAGAGTGTAATGGTGGCAAAAAGTGTGGGCAAAAAGGTACATTGTATGGTCCTAACACTTTGCTAAGAGATTTCTTGGGAAAAGGAGTCTTCTTTGTTTTTTCCCTGGTGCTTGTTTCAACCTCCTCAGAATCATCATCTATGATTATGGTGTTTTCTTCTTTAATGGTAGGATTGAACATTTCTTTTGAGTTCAGCCTATACTTATTAGTATCCCTGGTTGAATTTCTCCGAGGTTTTTGTGATACACACGCACCCTTTTTCCTTTTTCCTTTGACTGCAACATTCTTTTTGCTGATGGATGGCATTTTAGTCTTGACTGCAGTTTGAGAAATGAAATCATTCTCTGACTCTGTCTCTTCTTTGACATCTTCCTCAGGAAGCACCTCATGTTCGGGCTCCCATCTAGGTCTTTTACTCCTAATCTTTTTAGTTACCTTGATATCAGAAGATTCGTCTTTTACAGGGTTTTCATCAGCAACATCTCGACTTTGTTTAACACTTTTCCTCCCTTTTCCCTTTTTCGATTTATTGAATTGAGCAACAAGTTTTAAGGATTCTGTGAGCCAATTCCAGGGATTTTGTAATTCATTCAAGGCAGACATGACTAGGGTTTTAATCAAGACTTGATGGAACAAACTACCCTTGGCATTAGTGGAAATAGATTGTACCTTCTTGGACATTTTTGTCAAACCTTTAAGCAAGAAATAAGGAAGGTTTAAAGGGTAGTCACCGTTTAGATGCATCAATATTATGATATGGTAGATGTAGATCAAAGAAAACCTCCCTTCGCAGGTGATGTATCTGTGAATCACCACCAGGGCAGTGTGCCATTCGGGTTGGACCCAGCTGCAAGGAATTCCCCTTCTCCAATCCGAATTCTGCTTATCTGGAAGGAGGAATTGATTCACAAACTTAGTGACCACATGTTCCTTATTCCACCATCTTCCCCCTCCAACCACGAGCCTGTAAGCCTTGGCCATAGTCTGCTATGTCACCAACATCAACATTTTCCCAATTTCAACCTCATGACCATCGAAATTCAAAGCAAATTCCATGGAAACTCGTTCTTCATATTCTTGAAATGTAGTGAGGAACTCAAACCACCCAGCGTCTCTGAATATTTGAGCCATTTGAGGGTAGGCTTCAAGGAGTTCGGCACCTTCTGGTTCAATTATAGCCACTTGTCTGCTCCACTTTGGCACCATTTCAACTCAAATATGCAACTAACGCCCTTGGGTTCCAAATTTACTTCCTCCAATTGTTGATATACGCATGATGCTTTGAATGGATACATGTATTTCTTCCTGCAGGGTTGAACTTAAAACAACTCGAACCGATCACATAATAATCATTAAATAATAGGGGATTTTGAAATGAACCCTGCGCGCGTGTACAACGATGATGTTCTGAACATGTTGGATTTAGAGATGATTACCAAATTCTCGTGGGAACACACGAACTCTTAGCTCATGATCTTGTTATCATAACTAAATCGGGATAGCAAGCGCATGTTATGGCATGATTATTTGGTGCTACGGGAATAGGCTTATTCCCGTAGCACGTTTGACAACTTAAAATTTGAAATTCCAATGGCATAAAGGAGACACTTCTAGTTTAAACAATGTTTTTCATAATCAAAACTCAAATAAATCATCAAAATTTTTCATGCAAACCATGAAATATCAAAAATCTAAAAAATGAAAACAGCTGAAAATGAAAAATGGGGGATGGGTAAGGAGGGTTTAGGACAAGGGTTTCTTACATAAACCAAGACAAAAGTAGAGACTAACATATGCAATGGTCTCTACTAGATTATACATTGCACATTCAGTGGAATTTTTGAGTGGGTATATGTCAAAACTAGGGAAGGAGCATTGGACAATAATAAAGAGAGTTATCAAGTATTTGCATGGTACTACTAGTTATGGATTGCCCTGCCAAGGAAGACCAGTATTGGAAAAAGTGTTGGACATAAATGGGCTTGTTGATGCATACTAGGATGGAGATCTGGATTGCAGAAGATCTGCAAATGAGTATTTGTTTAACCTGTTTGGAGGAGAAATAAGTTGGATGAGAAAAAAAAAATTGTATTGGCACTCTCTACGACAGAAGTTGAATACGTGGTAGCCACTCATGAAAGAAAGGAAGCAATATGGTTATAGAGGTTGTGTTTAGGTATTGGGTTTCTACAACAAGGTGTAAGGATAGAATGTTATAGTCGGAGTGCAATCTTCCTAGAAAAGAACCCGACTTATAATTTAAATATAAAGCATCTTGATGTTTAGTATCACTTTGTGAGAGACACAATTAAAGAAAATAAGGTGTTGTCGATGAAGGTGGACACTTTGAAGAATGTTGTAGATTCATTGACAAAGTCTGTGAAAACCGAGAAGTTCTCTTGGTGTAGATAAAAAATGGGCATTGTTGGCGTGGATTGTTGACTATGTAATCATATGACCTCCTATATGCAAAGAAAACAACAAATGGGAGATTGTTGGGTATGTGTTATATTATTTGCATGACTAAACCCACATGCTATGTTGTGATGGATGCATGAGGGGGTCAAAGGGGAGGGAATTATCCCCCCATGGTAGGGGGGTTATAGAGGGGGGTGCGTCCTCTTCTTCCCGGGGGGTCACAGGGGGGTAGATCCCCCCCAAAACAATGTTTGGCAATATTTTGAGTCTATTTTTTGCGGTTTTATGGCACATGATTTTCACAAATGGTTTTCTAATTCCAGTTAAGGAATAAGGGTTGTTGACTAATCCTGGTCAATGGATTAGGGGTTTTGGATGTCGCGATATCACATATATATTGTATTGTAAACAATGAATATAGATGATGAATAAATAATTAGAGGTGTGATTCTAATCAAGTTGCTAGTTTTCCCAATTTAGGTTTCTAGGGTAAAATATCTATGTAGTGTGTGTGTGTGTGTGTGTGTCTTTTTTGTTTTTTTATTAAGAATCCATTTGCAGTAATTAATTGTACAAATTTAAACTCTATTGTCTTTCCTTCGCCACTAACCAGTGGGACTTGGATTCACTTTTGGACAGACTTATCAATAGGTCTCCTTACGGTTCCTCATCTATTAAACTGATAACTTCTGCATATGCCTCTCCCTCTCCTACCTTAATAAGCCCTCCATTTTGATCCACATTTTCAATTTATAATATTATGGACCTAGAGCGATTAGTGCCCTTCCAAGAGAGACCCTTCCACCTAATTTATTCTCAAGTGGAATTACATAGAAAGACAACAACAAGTTTTGAGGTGTACCAAAATAAAACTAAAGGGCTATACTAGATCCTTTATTCATGAAATAGGAAGATATCGATCTTATGGCTTCAATTGGACAATATGTGCTTGTATTAAGAGATCAACTACAGTGACAAGAAACCAACCAACCACAATGCAAGCATCCCACTATCTTTGTGTTTCTTACCACATGTACTGTGATTTGCATGTTGGGTGCCACACATCCTATGATTCTCATGTTTCTTGCCACATGTCCTTCTTAGAGTCTTTGATTTTTTTTACCTTGAATGAAGTTCTTATAAAGCAGCGTATTGGGCTCCATATGAACACCAAACACTATTCTTTGAGCTTGATGATAACCTTTCACAAGATACAAGTGAGAACCATTATGCTCATTGTTCATTTCTAAAATTGATAGAAGTTCATAAAAATTATGTATTTCTAGTCCAAACCATAGTCATGAGGATTCAAGATACGGAATAGAGTTTCATAGTTTGGGCATGAGGAAGAGAAGGTGGAAATCTAGATGATACATGAAAATTTAAATGTTTTCACACTTCAAATGGAATTCAAGGCTGGATGGGCAAGCCTTCTTGGTATCTAGGCATGGCCAGGGTTTACCCTTACCACTCCAATGTAACAAATCAATGGATTGCATCAATATTATTTGTTCTTTCTTATCATAGATCATTACATATTAAAAAGATTTGATAGATCTTATCACAACTTATAGCAACTAGAGAATTGGATAACTTTTAATTATTATACAGATTCTTTATTTATTTTCATTCTAATAATTGACCTGCAATTCTAAAGAAAGGTCTTGTTGTATTTTTTACTATTTTTGAACATCTATGTAGCATTTTTCATTGCACTTTTTGTTTTCTTTGATAGTGTACACAAGTTTCTCCTTCACTGGTTCAATTTTATATATGTTAAATAATATAATTCACGGTGTTATGACCCAAGGGGAGCATATATGTGGATAAATGTATATGATATGACCCCAAGGGGGGGCATATATGGGCCTAAATGTACATGTAATGTGTAAATACATATGTAATAGGGTCCGCCTAGTGATAAAGGGGCCTCATGTGCAAATGTGAATAGATATATACAAGAAACTGTGTATTCATTATTTGGAGGGGGTTCCCCTATTCTTTAAGGAGTTATTGTGTAACCTATATATCTTGGAGTTGTGATCCACGTTGAGATTATGTACATGGTGTGTAATTATGTTATTTTATTATATATGTAAGTATTTGTATCATTACACATGCTAAAACATTTTATTAAACTATCATGATATGGAACAATTCCTCATTAAAATATTACAATAATCTCGTGATCTTCATGCTTATTATTTTATTCTTTCACTTTATCAATTATCCTTTTAGTTTCTTCGAAATGCTCTTCTATCAAAATTACCCTCTGCACCTCTGTGTGGTTAGCGCTAGGACTAAGTTGAAGGAAGAACCTTTGATTAGTTAGTGCTAGGGTTGAGCTGGAGGAAATAATGTTGTGCACTATATGAATCCATAAGGAGAGGCTGAATTACAGGTAACTTTGTATTAAGTCAATCACGAGTGTTAATGTTCTCATGTAGGCTCACTCAAGAGCACTAACAAGAGAGATTCAATAACTATTCTCATGAAGGAAACCAATATGTTTCATAGTTCATTAAACACCTACTTATGTCTCTTTCGTCGGACTGCACACCCTAGGCTCGTGATTGCATGTTCACCCAAAATAAATAGTTAGAATGGGCTCCATGTTTAGTCAATCAACTAGTTTATGCCTGAGCTTGAAAATTTTCAAAAGGACCCCTTAAGCTCCCTTAAGCATAAATTCCAATTTGACTATTCATCAACTTTTCAATTTCACTCCACATCTAAAACAAGCTCCCAAAACTTAGATTTCTGATTCGAATTATTTTTGGAATGAAATAAGAGTGGATATATAATAAATAAATGTACATAGATATCTCGGATATCCAATAATATAACATAAATGAATCAGATATGAAACCATAAACACAAAGATACAATAATACACAATTTTCTATTAATGAGCGAAAATGTACAAAGATCGTAAAAATAAAGAGTGAAAGACTCACTAGAATGGTGGCAGCTTATCTCTGAGAAGAGATGTGTCTGCTACTCGCATTTGCAAGAATATCCTTTTACAATGAGGCTCCAAATGCATTTTCATCATAAATAAAATAAAAAATCCTAACCCCGGAAGATGAAAAACCAATAGTTTTGTGGACCCTGTTTTGGGTAGTTTGGTGTATCAACTTCCCGAGGGTGTAACGTTGGCATACAATCTCTGTTTGGGGCGCACGATAGCTCATTGAAAAGGTATCATCGAGGTGATTCATTTAGGGGGCTCAATCAAAGCCTTGGGATATCATTGAGGTTCTCAATCCTGAAAAACAAATTCATTTAGGCCCTCAAAATGGCCCCGGAAGTTAAAAACAGCTAAAAATAGTAAATTACCAAAATTGCCGGAAAATTGTTTTGTGCCAGTTGGAAAAGATGGGTGGCCACCGATATCCACCTAGATCAATCCTCCCTCCTTAGGAATAAATTGTATCCATTGTGTTGAGTGCCTGGGGGAGAGGGAAAAGCGTTTGTTGAATCTGCATCTTGATGAGCTTCTTTCCTTGTTGGAGAAGTTGCATTGCTTAACTTGTTGAAGGTTGTCACGAACCTATGGCTGGAAGGGTTGGACCTTATTAACTATTATGTCTACATGATATCCCTATGTGAAGAAGGAATATTTACACTTTGTTGCAATCTTGTCGACCTGCTTCTGTTGGATAGAAGGTGCTTGGACTGAGGCTGCAGTGGTGTTCTTATGTTCATGCTTTGAATAGACTATGAAGAAACTGAATTTTGTGGTATGAGATACTACCTTGTGGCACTATTTAGGTGGGACAATAGTCATAATTACCTCTGGTGTCATGTAGAGATGAGCCCCCAGAGTAACAATGACACTACGAGGTCGAGACTCATAAATAACATGGTGTTTCCACATATATGGTTGGCCCAAAAGAACATCACAGACATCCGAGGGGGAAACATCACATAATACCTCGTCCTTGAAGGCATGGATGTCGTATGAAATTCGACACTGCTGGGTGACATGAATATCTTGTCCCTAACGAAGCCACCCGATGTTGTATGGTTGTGGGTGTGGTGTTGTCGAAAATCCCAACTGTTTGACGACCTTTGCTGAGATGAGGTTCTTCTGGCTTCCACTATCAACAATAAAATGCAACGGGGTCCCCTTCACCCACATCTGTGAATGAAAAAGGTGCTCCCCCTCTTCAGAATCTATTGGTTCTTCTGGTTGAATTGTTGTGGTCGCGACAATAACAGTGGGGTCTGCATCGATGATCTCTCTTCTATCAATATTTTTAGAATCAAATTATGAATCAGGATTTGGATCCTTGTATTTTATCTTGACCACCAATGACTGTTTTGAGAGACATTCATCGGTGTTGTGCTAGGGGATTTTTTGCAAATCACACCATTTTCTACTGTCCTTCTTCATCTTTCTGTGACCCTTCTTTTCCTATGGCTTGGACTGGTTTTCAGGATGTTGTTTGTTAGGGTCGTCTTTATCATACTTTGGTTGTTGTGTATTTGAATACCTAAACTCCCATTTTTTCTGGTGCTTAAACTTCTGGTTGATTTTAATAGCATATCGATAAGCAGAACCAAGTGATGAGATTTCCAGAAAATCCATTTCAGTTTGGATGTATCTGTGTAGAGCCCCATAGTATTTCAGAACCAAATGTCATTCAAAGTCTTTGATACCTATCTTGGTGCTCAAGGTATGGAAGGTATTGGTGAAATATGGAGTTGTGTGGCCCCTTTCTTATCGCAGTGTGGTCCATCTCATGTATTGGTCCTCATAGTTCCCAACAGGGTAATACTGTTCCTTTACCGCATCCACAAAAAAGTCCCAAGTGGGCTCGACCCCATATATTCCAGACTCCTCTGTGGAACTTTTCTCCCATTAATTTTCCCACCAATGTTTGACATGGGGGAGATCCTTAAGGAGTGCAAAGGTGATCTTTTCCCTATTAGAGAAATTATGAATAGAGAAATAACCTCTAGCAGATTTAACCATTTTTCTAAGGCATCCACATCTATCTGTCCTTCAAATATGGGAATATAAAAATTAACTTGTACCTTTATAGGCGAGGTACTTCCAAAGTGGCCTCTTGATAAAGACGTGCCTATTGTTATAGGCAGGCGTTGAAAGATGTGGGAAAAATTCTCCATCATTTTGTCCCTCTATCGCATGAGAGCTTGCTCAAGCAACAGATTAATAGAATCGTATGCTCTGTCATTTTTCTTTTCTTTTGCCATGGAGGGTTTCTTTGACGTGCGAGAGCGATTGTCTTCAAGAGAGGCAAGCTCAAGACCCAACTTTTTATACTCGAACCTCGTCGGGGATATGCACTGAAAAATGATCAAGAGCAGCCTGCTCTAATACCATTGATCCAGATTTCTTTCGGCACGAAATGAGAGCGGAGATATAATAAAGAAATGTACAAAGATATCTCAGATATACTATAATATAACAAAAATGTATCAAATATGCAACCATAAACATAGAGATACAGTAATACACAATTTTCTATTATTGAGTGAAAATGTAAAAAAACTGTAAAAATACAAAGTGAAAGACTCGCTAGAATAGTGGCAGCTTATCTCTGAGAAGAGATGTGTCCACTACTCGCATTCGCAACAAAGTACTTTTAAAATGAGGCTCCAAAGGCCTTTTTATTATAAAGAAAATCCAAAACCCTAACCCTGGAAGATGAAAAGCCAACAATTTTGTGGACCTCGTTTTGGGTAGTTTGGTGTATCAATTTCCCGAGGACGTAACTTTGGCATACGATCTTCGTTTGGGGCACACGATAGCTCATTAGAAAGGTATCGTCGAGGAGATTCATTTTGGGGGCTCAATAAAAGTCTTTGGGTATCATTGAGAATATCGATCCTGAAAAGCCTTCATTTAGGCCCTCAAAATGGCCCCGAAAGTTAAAAACTACTAAAAATAGTAAATTACCAAAATTGCCAGAAAACTGTTTTGAGTCAGTTGGAAAAGGTGGGTAGCCACCGATATCCACATGGATCAATTTCTATAGAGATAAATAATCTTGAGCCATTGATCTAATTTAGTGGGATCGAGATCCACAATGCGTGGCATCCTCTTCATTTCATTTTTTCTTAAAAGATCCTTCCCTGTGATGGATCCTAAACCCTTGATCTATGTTTGGTGGGGTAAACCTACACACACTTTCATCAATCAGGGATTCACACTAGCAATTTCTATGGATTGGAAGACCACTAGATCAGATTTTCCAAGGGCAATATCCCAAGTCAGAATGATTTCTCTCAACATGTAGGCTTCGGTCGGGCTCAAGCCTTACAACTGAAGGGTTCGAGTTTGCGTCACCTATGCTTTGCATTTATGGTTGGAGGGGGGGTTAGGTATCATGAAAATGCTCTCAATCGGAGTAGGAAAGAGTGAATTGGATTGAAAAAATATTGATATCTTGGAAATAGATGGGTATCTCATTTTGAGATCAATAACTGCACAATGCATTTAATTTTAAGCCATAAACATAGTCAATTTTACCAACCAAGTTGACCATTCCTACCTTGAAATCATCAATATGGAATGTGTCTTGCATGTATTCTGTTATCACCCCATAATTTATGGGAATAATCTTATGACTTGGATATTATTGATTATCTGTATCTAGTGTTTATTGCAAAATTTATTTTTCATTTTGCAAAAAGAATAGTGGATTGGTTCGAAGTGGTAAAAGTTTAATGCTGGTGGGCAAAGACAAAGTTGGTTTGTTCGCCAAAATTTGGTGAAGTTGGCGAAAAATAAAAAAATATCCCCTCGGCCTTTGCATTTATGCAGAAGTTTTATGGGTAAATGAAAAAAATTTGCCCCTCAGCCTTCATACAGGGTTTTATGCTAAAAACTAAAGAAGTATTTTCCAAAATTTTATTTTGGCCGAGGGCCAATCTCCACACAATCAACACACAAGTCAGCGCCTTCTCATACACCAACGAGCAAACACACAGGTCAACACAGTGCCAACACCAAAGCCCAAGCCCAAGCCCAGCGCCCAGCCTCGGGCTCGTTACTTGACATAACACATGGCTGTTGGTTTATTTAAAAGCTTAATGTTCTGCTCACCACGCGAATGTGGGATATTGCCCACAGGAAATCAAAAATAGAACGCAGAGTCAAAACCCTCTGCCAGGTGTGGTGTTGAAACAGTTTCAAGGTGTACACACGCATGCAGAGAAGATTACGGTGTAGGTGTTTTCCATTATATTAAAATGGGAGGTTGTGCTATACGCCTTTCAGAACCAGTATTAAAGTCTCATCCAAGTAATGATTTCAGGAATACTTTACTGCATAAAATGATCCATGCGTACTTGTGGCTTACCAACGGGAGTAGAAACCATGATGATCACGACTCTTCTTTCAATAGGTGAGGAAGGAAACAAACACCAGCATAGCTCTGGATCATCAGAGGCCTGCCGACGGTTATGCCATAACTATTTATCACAGCTTTGACGAGGTTAACAATTATAGAGATCATCATCTGAAATGTCAAATTTGTGGAGACCGGATAAAGAGGGCGATGAATAGACAACCTTCAACTTCAAACTGTATGAGAAGGGTTGCTCGCGATGAACTTTGCGATGATGTTCGTTGCTATTGGCATCAATATCGGCGGATTGGTGAAAGGGATTATGGTTCTAATGAAAACGCAAGTTCCTTATCCAAAGCAAACTGTAGATCAGAGACCTAATGTTTGGCCACCGAGTTCCCTATCTGTAGAGCTCTCTAACGATGATGAGGATTGTCATGTTTTGTTTGAGCCTTTTAGCCAACAACAGTCTACTCCAATAAGAGGCACTGAAGGATATTGCAAGCAAGTAATTCAGTATGTTATGGAAACGTTTCAGGTTTGAGTACTGATAGTTCAGGAAGCAATCTCGTGGGCCAGAAGTCAAAATCAATCGGAATGATGTTGAATCCGAATGTATGAATGTTTAAACAAAGGTGATGAAACCTCCCATTTCTTCTGTTCCAACAGTGCGTCCTACTCCACCTTCAGAAATTCCATCAATCAAGGTCACCTGCAGATCTCTATTGGCTGATGTGGTCCAGCCAGATGTTGTTAAGGAGCTGTGCGAACTGTTGGTCATTGTATCTTGAGAGGTTTCTAAAACTTGTGCAGAGGAGAAATGCTTGCAAGCTGATGGAAGTGACCAGTATAGGAACTCAAGATCGCTCATGTGTGAGGTAGTATAAAATGAAAGTGAAGCCAGTGTCACATACATGTTAGGACATTCACAGGTGAAAGCCAAAAAGTCATCCTCCAAATTGAAGAAATTTTCCATTGGTATTGCTTACACTTTTCTCCTTCAGAACAACAGAGGTCCTGGTCCTGGTGTTTCTTTCAGCAGTTCTCACAATTCTCTCATCGAGAGCCATGATGTTGTAGACTTAAAAAACTTCACTTGAAGACACCGGCACTATAAAGTTGTGGCCTCAAAGCATGCGCTGCACTTCAACAGGCCTGAAAATGAACATAGTTGATATCCATAAGTGTGACTGGCTAAAGCTTGGGTTTTACAGTTGGTAGAAGAAAGCCAAACATTCATCCTTTTCCCACAGGTCTGTTGGTTTCAGTGGCAATTTGACAGTGTAAATGTAGTATCCATAGAATCATACCCCGTGAGGCTACAGAAGGCGCCTGGCAATGACACATTTGGCAATCCAGAACCACATGGCAGAAGTTAGAGCACAGGTGGCAGCAGTTATACAGAGGTGGCAAATTTTAAGCTCATGAATGTCAAATGGAAGGGTTTCGAAAGTTAAAACCCACGTACGTTGACCCTACGTCACCCCCCACCTCACACTCCACGCGTCCTCCTCCCCTACGTAACTCCCTCCTACCTCCACTACCCATCCCCCTATGTCACTCTCCACTAACTCCCTCCATACTCCCGCCCACCTAAACTCCAACACAATTTCATGTACCCCTCCCCCCATCCACTATACCCCAAGTATAATCAACGCGTGATATTAATTTCGGAGCCCCCCCCACCTTCTGAAATTTAACGAAGGGGGGGGGGTCCGGAATTTAAAATAAAACCCAAGCTAATCTAAACGTTCCAGATTTAATCCCCGAGATCCATGGCCCAGGTTCAATTCTGACCCCCCCCGGGCAGTCTACGTTTAACGAGGGGGGGGGGTCCGAAATTTTTTCCCGCCAAAAAACCATTTTCCCTCATGTTTGCCAATTTTTTCTTATGTTACCATGTCTTCTTCCGACGGAGATCCTGAGAAAACGGAGACGAATTTTAAAAATCCGAGAGAGTTTTTTGGTTAGCACAGGATGAGGAACAAAAACCTCTCCCAGTTTTTCCAACGGCATCACGAGAAGAGAGAGTTGAAGGCATATTCGAGGCCTATTTTTCCAGATTTGCCATTTTCCGTTTTAGTCCCGATCTTTCAGGAGCTGTCACGGCCAGCTGGGGACGAATTCGGTGAAACCAGAAGAGGGTTTTATCCAACACATGTCCATCTACAATAACCTCTTTTAGTTTTCTCCCAGGTGTCATCATTGAAGAGAGAATCACGTCTGATCGAACCCTTGTTTCGCAGCAAAACGGTCCATTTTTCATGACAGAAAACTCCGAATTGCGTGGGAGTGGTGGCTATTTTTGGCCGAGTCGGTTAAACCGTCGTGCGAAATTTGTTGGGATGATCCATATTATTTATTGAGATGATTTGAATGTAAAAGGGTTGGATCTTTACGCCCTGTGGCTATCGAGTTGTAACATTTTTTATGAGATCTGCCATTAACGAAAGGGAGGCTCTTTACAGGATTCCTGCGCATGTTTATTGGTGATGTGATTTCTCAGTAAATGTTTTCTTGCTCTATAATCATCTTGTTTTTCGGAAGCTAATCTTTACGAATAGCGTTATGTTACAGGATTTATTCCCGATACCCTGTTTCCGATTCTAAAGATTTCAATGTTCATCTTCTAAATATCTTCAATCAAGAGATTCTTAAGTGCTTGTTGGTTGGAGTTATTTCCCTCTCTTTTCTTCTGATCATCATTTAAACTATTAAAGATCCAGTGAGTGTGTTATCTCGCCTTGTGAAGGATTTCTTCAGCGTTTCTGGTTGTATCTCAGATTTTATCAAATACAGACCCCATAGCCCAATGGATGTGTAACCTGTCTCAACCAATTTAAAAACCCTTTTTACAACAAAGCCCATTGTTCTTCATAACTAGCCTAATATTTCTGCAAACAAAGCTATATTAGACAGAGAGATCCCTCTCTGAGTCTTGGAGGGCTAGATCCAAGACTCGAAGTGGTTTTGATGTTGCCTCTGTAACTGCCTCTTAGCCTTGGGCAAATTACAGAGTGCTAACATATTCCATATGTTCTTTGAAGTTCTAGAAATTGTCCATATTAAACTTACATGTATTCTATGTGTGTTGTGAAGTTAAATTGTCTTCAAGATTGGACATCGCTCAATGTGTGTGTGTGTGTGTGTGTGTGTGTGTGTGTGAAAATTAAGACTCGACGGTGATGGGAAGAATATAATTGTCTTTGCATTGATCCCTATACATCCAAAAAACTATAACGTTTATTGAATTGCTATATCATATATTCAACCAATTTTTTTAATAATATTCTATCACTCAACAATAAGTACTTTAAAATGTAAACATATATGTATTTATTTGCATCCGAGAGACCATGTTTTTCATAGTTTGTCTTTTTTAAAATAAACAACTTCTGATGACAAAGTGTCAAAGCTCATAAAATTTCATCAGAAACAATGCAAGGAGTGATAAGGAATAACAAAACAACCTAATCTTTCAAGATAAAGTTTTAACAAGCTCATCCAAACTTCAAGCAATAGCACCCATCCCCTAATGGTAAGGACTTGTTTCTCTGCAACTCCTCTCGTGAAGATATGTAGCATTTAATAACTTCAAACACCTTAAAAATTTCAAAACTTTAATTTAAAATTTAAATTCAAGCAATAGCACCCCCTAATGGTAAGAACTTGTTGCTCTGCAACTCATCTCGTTAAGATATGTAGTGTTTAATAACTTCAAACACCTTAAAAATTCTAAAACTTTAATTTAAAATTGAAAACTACTGAAAGTTAAAAGGCATGGCATGATGATGAAGCATATAGTAAAAACATTTCACATCTATGTTATTGATGTCACATCTATTTCTTATTTAATGTGGAACCACATGTCCATCATATTTTTGACACCTCATCATGTGAGTTGTTTGGAGGACATTTCCTTTGTTACGATGCACTTTTTATTGATTCTTTTCCTCTTGAAATCTAATTTATTTAAATAAATAAGTAGATATTAATATCTCTATAGACTTTCCCCGTATGGGGTGACAGCTGGGGAAGGAACGACAAGTGGCTTCCACTTGCGCCACGGCTTAAATGACACAGCCCATCAACTTAACGCTTACCCTACGGATGCAGGGTAGCCATTATCGCTCTGTGATGGGAGGTCCAGCCGAGCGAGCGAGCATTAACGCGATGGGAGGTCTCGCCGGCGAGTGCATTGGTAAATTCGGTTTCGAGGTTTTGCGTTGGGATTGTTGGTTTTCTAGCTCT
>JZKD02S2228987.1:387952-415666 GCA_000966675.3 Picea glauca
ATAATTTCATATAATAAGCCTCTTCGAGGGGGAAACCTCCTTTTACCCCACTTAAATGTTCAAGTACAAGATGATTCAAAATGAAAATGTCTCCTTGGTATATATAGGAGACTAATTGGTATAATTACAACTAATGGCTTAAATACGACATAAATAAAATAACATTAATAATCTAATATGCCCCATTTAAGGGGTAATAAATAACATTATTAATCTAATATGCCCCAATTAAGGGGTAATGAGCCAATATTAGGGCTTAACATGTTTTGAGCTTGAAACTCCTTCCCATGAGGAAATGCCTCCATTTCTTTAGAGTGTGAATGATGGCTGCCAACTCCAAATCATGAGTTGTGTAGTTCTTTTCATGCTCTTTCGACTTCCTAGATTCATAACAAATTACAAATCCATTTTGACTAAGGAATCCTCCTAGTCCTTCTTTACATGCATCAGTTCATACCACACAATCTTCGTTTGGGTTTGCAATTATCAATATTGGAGCATTGCTTAACAGTTGCTTCAATCGTTGAAATATTTTCTCGCAATATTTTGTCCACTGGAACTTTTTCTCCTTCCTTTGCAAGGAAGTGATAGGGTGAGCTATCCTCGAGAACCCTACGATGAACCTTCTGTAATAACTAGCTAGACCTATAAAGGATCTAACTTCCATCACATTCTTTGGCACTAACCATTCTCTGATGGCCTCAATCTTCTCAGTGTCTACAACTATCCCATCCTTCAAGATAATATGCCCCAAGTAATGGATCTATTCCTGATAAAATGAGCATTTTCTCAAATTGGCATACAACTGGTTCTCTCTTAGCACTTCCAGCACCATCCTCAGATGTCGCTCATGTTCTTCTTCTGACTTGGAATAAACCAATATGTCATCCAGGAAGACTATGACAAACATGTCTAGATAGTCCTTGAATACTCTATTCATCAAGCACATAAAAACAACATGTGCATTTGACAGTCCAAACGGCACCACTGTGAAATCGTAATGACCATACCTTGTTCTAAAGGCAGTCTTGCTGATGTATTCATCCTTTATTCTCACCTAGTGATATCCCAATCTTATATCTATATTCGAAAATATCTTTGCATCCTTCAACTGATCGAAGAGGTCATCAATCCTTGGCAGAGGATACTTGTTCTTTATCGTTACCTTGTTCAACTGTTTGAAATCGATGCACAATCTTAGCGTTCCATCCTTCTTCTTTATGAACAGGACCAGGGCACCCCAAGGTGACAGACTTGGGCATATATACCCCTTCTTCAGGAGCTCTTCAAGCTGCAATTGCAACTCTTTCATCCCTGATGTACTCATCCTGTATGGAGCTTTTGATACTGGAGCTGCTCCAGGTATCAGGTTCACAGAGAAATTGATATCCCTTTGTGGGGGTAGTCCAGGTACTTCCTGGAATAGATCTTCGAACTCTTTTAGTACCGCATACTCTTCGATACTTGACACCTTGTCCTTAGGTGTTTCCCCTATCTGGGCTACAAATAATCGACACCCTTTTCTGTAGCACTTCTTCGGCTGCATCGCTGAGATTTCTCTGACAGCAACAGCTCTAGGAACTCCTTGGATTGTTTTCCGATTCCCTTCTTCATCTAAACAAGTGAATGCCTTATTACGACAATCTAAGATGGCATGGTGTTGGTCCAACCAGTCCATCCCAATTAGACAGTCGTAAGCGCCTAATGGCAGAATTTTCAATTAAGCCTTCGTGCTCAGTCTATTCATGTCCATAGGACAGTACTTGACTAACTCTGTGAAATTCCTCTTGGTTCCTGTAGCTAGCTTCACTAAACAAGAATTTTCATGTTTTCTTTTTGACAAATGAAAACTTTCCACCGCTCTAGGATCTATATAACTATGGCTATCTCCTGAGTCAATTAAAATAGTAAATGGTTGGTTGTTAATCATACCTTCCACTTCAATCATGTGCGACTGAAATTCACTTTTCTTGTCGTCCACGACTGCATAGATCCTTGGCATTCTACTGCCCATGTCCTCCACTTTTTCAGCTTGTTGAACATTATGGACAGCTCTTTCTTTGTCATTTTTATGCGGACAATCTTTGTACTTGTTGTTCTCTTTACAGCCCCAACACTGAATGGACATATGTCTTAGCCTTTGTTCCCCCACTTCAACCATTCTTGGCTCTCTAAACGATGGCTGTCCTTGAGGACTATTTCTGAAAAAGGGAGGTTTGTTTCACTTATGCCTCTGTTCTTTCTTAAACTTCTTCTGGTCATCCTAAGCCTTCCAAAAGGTAGGATTTTCTCTTTGTTGTTCATATAAGCATTTCTCTCTTCTTATTATTTCTTCCATAGTCTTAGGATCATCATACTGAATCTTGTCACCAATGGGAGGTGGCAGTCCACTCAGATACCTCGGAATCTTGACAACCTCTTCTTTGATGAATGGAACATACTTTAGTAACTCCAAAAACCTTCATTTGTATTCATCAATGGTCATGATGCCCAGCTTAAGTTCAAATAACTCCTTCATCTTTCTGTCATAATATTTAATATTATTCTCAAGGGTTTAAGCCCCCTCAGCTTAGCCCCTCTTCCTACCTCTTAGCCCCCTCTCCCTTACCCAGGTTTTGTGGATGCTTAGTTCCCCATCACTCATTCATCGTGGTCGGTCCACATGCAAAGATGTTTTGTATTAATACTGTGCATAATTACATGTACAAAAATCAGGCTCCTGGCCTTCAACACTTAGACTCCCTAGCCTAATAACACATAAGCCCACCAACTTATATAAACTTGGCTCACCAGCCTATAAAACATAATTACAATTGATAATGCAAACTTTATACTTCATAGACATGATTTACAACAGGACTCAGCCTTGGGGACATTACACCAACCATACTTAGGTGCTCAAAAGTAAAGGATAAATAATCAATGTTTTATTCCTTTTCTTGATTTTATTTTGATAAGATTACGAACTTTTAGTGTTGAGATTGCATAACAACGTGTTGGTTGAATTTGTGACCTATAAATTGTTGTGGATATTCTATTACATCAACTCATCACAACAAATCTTACAACATTTTTAAATCTCTTGTTGTATTATATTTTACTTAATTTCCATATTTAATGTTACTAGCTTAATGCTTGAAATCAGGGATGATTTTAAGGATGGAAAATTATTTTAAAATGTAGAAACCTTGTCGAATCTTTCTAACCCTTCATATGCCAACTATAAATTTTTGGCGATATTTTTGTAAAAATATTCAAATTTCTAAGGATTTTATATAGTATGTATAAATTTTTGGTGATTTTTAAGGTAAAATAAATTTATCCTAGAGAATGTGGGCGAATCATTTTTAGAATAGCGAATTGTTTTTTGGAAAAAACCATGGAAAATTATCCCATGAGCGAAATATATCCCCTAAAATCATCCTTGCTTGAAATACTATATAAATTGTAATTGAAATGAAAGAGACAAGCAAATAGCATACCATCCACACAATAAACATAAATTGTACCTTGGGAAATACTAGTATGGGAAAAACCCAGCTAGAAGGTGGTGCATATGCTCTACTCTTTCTTCATAGTTATGAAATGAAAATACAAAGAAATGGGCACTCACTATGGATTTTCCATGGACATTGTGGCCATTGTGGCTGCTACAAGATCTTATACTTCTTATGTTTTACTTTAATATCCCACGGTAAATGCTTTTCTCTCCTATGGAAAAATAATCAATGCAATAAGAATGAAACCCCTTCCTTTCCTAGTGGCCCAATATTTAACATAGCCTAAGAGTTGTTTAGGGTTAGGGTTTTTACATGCCTCAACCCCCAATTAATGTTAGGATTTTATACCCTCTAGAATATTTTTAAAAATTAATGCATTACTAGCTCCACAAGTGTCAGTAATGGAAGCTAATATGGAATACAATCAGTACCATTGTGGTCAACAGGATATGTTAACTTATGGGAGGCATAACTTCTTGCATACAAACTCTAATTGAGGTTATTTTCTTTCCATTGGAAAGCACTCAAAATGTAAAATTTTGATCTAAGCCCACAAAGTTTTGACCCAAAAAATGATTGTTTAAGGTCTCAAATGGGCTCTAGAAGGTTATAAACCCCAAATCACCAAAGTAGGACCTACCCATAAAATGGGCCCCACAAGAAAATAGCTCCAATATTTCCACCCAGAAAGTACCAAAATAGATGACAAATTATATAATGATCCACTTTGGATCATACCTTCGCATTTATGGAGGATTTTGGTCCCCTAAATATTTTAGAGAAGGAAATGAGGAACATTTTTCTCTACCTTCTCCCTAGAGTAGCATTTGGACTTGCCTAGAAGTTGTTCTTTCAAACAAACCTACTAGAGTTCATACTTCCCCTCGATGGTTGTTTTGGACCTCTTTTGTAAAATTGTATCTTCTACCAACTTTTCCCAAGATTCTTGCGTTAAGTCCTCTATAGTACATAATACGTTCTCATAAATTTATTGTTCTAGTATGAAAGGCTCATAGTATTTCAAACTTTCCACATTCACTACAGAGTAAATGACAATATATGGGGGTAGATTAAGTCTATAGGAATTATCACCCACCTTAAAAAACATACCACAGAGCCTTGATTAGCATGGTTCTCGCCGTAGAAAACAATGGTTTTTTCCACCCATTAGAAAAGTCACACCCAAGCTTGTGGTACTCCAACCACCTAGCATTGGATGCGCTCAAGAAGGTCCTCTATATGTGCCATCAGAACCTAGTGGGTCAGACCCTCTAGGATCCTCTATATTTTCTGTAAGACCCATTTTGTCTCTCCTTTAGGATATTCCTCGCCTCTACCCATGCGTCAATTTCTTAGGTAGCCTACTAGTCATAACGATCCAATATATGTGTCATCAACTTAATAAAAAGGTTTCACTTACTAATGTTTCCCTAGGTGGCATCTGGGGACAACTTTAACTATGGATCCTTCTATAAGTTAAACCCATCATAATATAGTCATCAATGACTATAATCTGGTGCGATCATCAATCAAATAAGTCATCATTGAATGCAATAGACATGTGCCTGCCCCCAAGTCTATGCATCAGATATTCCCATTGAACCATCTTGGTCTCTCGTATCCCAAATGGGAAGTGTGTGATGCATGGATCCATTGTTGGAACTCAATTAAGAAATAAGGTACATAATATGTTTTTGTACCCAAAGTTATTTTGTCACCCCATTTTGAAATCTATCAAGTGGGCCTTCATGTTAGTCAAGAGTCTTATGCACCAGTCTAATACTATAGGATGCAAGCACTCTATCCCATAGTAAATTTGTGGCTATCATGCTAAGTGAGGTACCATATAACTAGAATCTCTATCTATCATCAGGAGGATGATTTTCAAACTAAGGTCTTCTATACTATTCATGGGAACTTGGGAGATCATTTTTTGAATCTGCACAAAGCAATATATATTGATGTATTCTCGAATCATCAATGAAATTTCTCTACGACCACCTCCTTTCAAGTTACTAGTTCCTTTCACTAGGATAAGCCTATAATGAAGTGGATACCCTCCACTTCTACCTTGAGTTTTATGAAGAAAATCTCACCAATTGACTGACAAGATCTCTCTAGGATCTTATTGGTACTAAGAGTCACCCTCAGATTGTAGGAGGATAATCCCAACACCCATCAAAGTGTTTGTGGAGGTAGGTTTATGAATGGAGGTCAAATGGAAAAAGATCAGACTCAGGGAGAAAACTTTGGGTTGAGACTCAGTCAAGCGAGACACCAAGGGAAACCAGTTCCTTAAACAAAAAAGAAATCGACTTTACCAATCATAAGGGAAAAATTATAGGATTGGCATACAAAAAAGAGAGAGATGAGGAAATAGTGCAAACTTAGGTATTAACAATAATTACAGACAACCCTTGACAACTTCATGTGATAACATTGGCTCCACAGGGGATGGCATGCTCCCTGTGAGCTGTCAAGAACAAGCATTTTCAATGCCTTAGATTTTGGGTCATGGGGTAAATTATTCAAACAGAAATAAAAGCGAAAGTGGTATTTACAATGGATGGAAATCCAATCATGGCTTAAGAAAAATATTTTTTCATAAATTTCTCATTGATAGGGCCACAAAAAAATTCAGAATCCTCCAAGTTTTGCAATTTATAAGTGTTATTTGAAAATACCTATGAAATATTGAAAGGACTAATCCATAAGGCTTCGAATTTACCATGTTTTACTTTGTCTTGCTTGGGTGCATCCCACTTGAGCACTAGATCACCCAGCTGAAAATATTCTTTTCTTACCTTCTTTTCAAAGGCTCGTTTTATCTTATGCTGATGGTCCTGAACTTTATCAAGTAGTTTATCTCTAGTCTGTTTTACTTCTACTAGTTGTTGTATCCTCCTTACCATATCATCAAGTTATCCTTGGTAGTCCTAGAGGAATTTTTCCACAGGCAAGGAAAGATGAGTAGGAAATATAGCCTCAACCCCATACACAATATGAAAATGGGAAACACCAAGTGACCTCTTTGTTGTAATTCTATCAACCCATGAGGAAAATTTTATCTTTGAGTCCCATGCTTTCCTATTGTCTTCTAACAATTTCTTGATGATGTTTATGAGGCTCTTGTTAGAGGAATATGCCAAACCATTTCCTTGGGGGTAGTAAGGATTAAAATGGATTAATGCAATACCATAATGTTTACAGAACTTGATCAATGGTTCAACTTTAAAGGAGGCATCATTGTCAGTAACAATCCTGCTTGGAAAACCAAATCTGGACATGATATCTTCAAGAAAGATAATGATTACCTTATGGGAGGAACTCCTTGTAGGAATGGCTTCTATCCACTTGGTAAAATAATAAATGGCAGTCAAAATCCACCTGTGCTGACCACTTGAGGCTAGGTGGATTTCTCCAATGAAGTCAAGACCCCACTGTTGAAAAGGTCCATAAACCACCATAGGTTTCAAAGGAAAATATTTGAGCTGTTGCTTTCCAAAAACAAATTTCCATTTGACACAAGATTTAATATTTGCATAAACAATAGTAAAAATTCTAGGCCATAAATACCCAACTCTGAGGATATTATAAGTCGTGGTCCTCCAAAAATGATGGACCCCACATAAGCTGTCATGAAAATCAGTTATGGCCCTTTGGGCCTCCTGTGGATCTAGACATCTCAAAAGAACTCCTAGAGGATATTTCCAATACAAAACCTAATCAATGAGAAAATATTTGATTGCTTTGAATTTCAAATCTCTCACCTTGTTCTTTTCCAAGCCATCAGGAAGCGACAAGTTCTACAGAAAATGTATGATGTCTTTATACCAAGTGGATTATGCCAAGTTGGGGCTGACATGAGAGATTTTATCAACAATCTCATCTTGCTAATTGTCTGAGTTTATGTTCATAAAATTAACCCCCAAGGCTTTGCAATTTGATTCAGCCAACAACCTGACTAAACTTTGGCCTTTCACCAATTTAGTGAGCTTCATTTCAAGCTCAAATTCCATAATTTTAGCAATCCATTTGCTTCTATTCCCATCTATGTCAGGATGGATCAATATATCTTTCACTGAGGATGAAGGGGCATATGAAACAATTTTTTAATGCAAAACATATATCTTGAAAGCCTTGAGGGCTTTTACCAAAGCATAACCTCGTTTTTCCATGATATCATATCTCATTTATGCATCCCTCAATGCTCTAGTGAAAAAGGAAATAGGTTGCTCTAATCCCTCTACATTTTCCTGTAGAAAAACATCAGCCAATGTGTCAAATGAGGTGAAGGAAAATATCAAAAACTCCTTGGAATAATTAGGGCTTATGAGTAGGGGTGCCTCATTCAAGGCCTTTTTTATCTTATCAAAAGATTCTCGAGCCTCAGAAGTCCATTTCACCTCGTTTTGCTTTCTGAGCATGGTTGTAAATTACTTCACTAATTCAACAAAGTTAGAGATGAACCTTCTTAGAAAATTTATTTTACCTAAGAAAGATTGAACCTCTTTGTTAGATCTAGGAAAAGACAAGGTCTGGATGGCCTCTACTCTAGTTGGATCAATTCTTACCCCTTCTACTGACACACTATGTCCCAATAATTTACCTTCCTTCATAGCAAACAAATATTTATTAGGATTGAGAGAGAGACCAAACCTTTTTCACTTCAGGAAGACCTTCTTCAAATCATGACAATGCTCTTTGTTAGATTTTGAGAACACAGTAATGTTATCCAAATAGATGACTACAAATTTTTATTTCTCCCCAATAAAGGCAATGTTGTACGTGGCTCGCTGGAAGGTTTTTTCCGCATTCATCAATCCAAAGCGCATTTTAGCATACATGAATGTGCCCCAAGGAGTAGTGAAGGTTGTATTCTCTCTATCTTCAGGCAAGGTAGATATATGATTGTATCCAGAGAATCCATCAATCATAGACATCCTAGATGAACCAGTCACTCTCTACAAAATGTGTTCCATCTTTGGAAAGGGGTAGTTATCTTTTTTGGAGCTCTTGCTCAAATTCATGAAATCAACACATAACATGATTTCCCCATTTTTCTTCCTCAAAGGCACCAAGTTATCCACCCATTCTGAATATCTCAAAGGAATGATGATATAGGAATCCAACAACTTTTTTACTTCTTTTTCCATAATAGACAGCATCATGGGATTCATTTTGTCTGAGCTTATGCCTAAAAGTCTTGGTATCCTCTTTCAAAGGGATCTTATGTTCGATGATGTTGGTGTCATATGTTCTTAAATATTCATATTTCTAGGCAAACACATCAACAAAATCTTTCAAAATCTTGACATACTCAGCCCTTTGTTCCTTTGACAAACTGCTAGACAATTTAACATAATTTGGGTCTTCTTTTGTTCCTAAATTTCATTCAGTCACATCATCATTTTCAGTTGAACCTTTAACAGTTACAACCACATCATTTCTGTCAAACAATATCTTCAAGGGGACAAGTCCTTTTGGAATATGGTTACTAGGTAAATGAAAAATATGATGGTCAACAATTTTATTCAGAAAAATATCAGCATGAAGGCTTTCTTCAGGATCCTGATCTTGATCTATATGTAAAGCAGAAAATTCACCCACAATCTCAATAAATATTTTTATCTCAAGATCATCCTCAAAAACCTTCCAATGTTTGACATTGTTATGAATAGAGGGTCTATACTTTACTTCCACATCATACTTGAGTTTGGGGGCAAAAGGAACCCTAGAATTACTTGTTGAGACAACCAAGGAATCTACCACAATGTTCTCCTCTCTTGGAACAAATGAGATATTAAAAGCTAAGAAGAAACTATCGACAAGATCCCAGACTTAATTTATGTACGTCCTTAACCTGGGGTGTTTAGCATGATACATATTTTTGACTTGATGATCAATCAACTTAGCATATGCAAACACTTCTAGCTCTTCAATCTTCATGTCTTTAGCAGCCCCCAAACCCAAAACAAGAGCCTCATATTCTACCACATTGTTTGTTGTTTCAAATTCCATCTTGTAAGACATAGATATGGTCTCTTGGGTAGGGGAAATAAAGACTACCCCAGCACCAACACTCTCCCTAGAAGAGGCTCCATCAAAAAATATCTTTGAAACATAGGTATTCGGAGGAGGGTCTTCACAAGAGGTAGTAGGTTGCATTTTGATTTCAATAGGTGTTTTTGGAGCATCAATGAGTTGTAACATACTAGTTCCTAAATCAATATCAACTGTACAAATCGGGTGGCTGGTAGGATTTTCTTCATCACTGATAATGTAATCAAGTTTTGATTCCCTATAAAGCCTTCTATATTCCCCCCACAAACACATGAATGGTGGCATATGAAAGATTCATCTACAAAGACCCCCCTAGTCTTTTGATACAAGATCTAGACAAGAGGATCCCAAACTTAGGGGGGACATCAGCCACCAAAATATCCATGACCACACTTTTCATTGAAAATTGGAACAAGGAAACAACCAGGTTTTTGATAACTCCAAGACACTTCACCTTCCTAGAATTAAATGAGTATAGGTCATGGTAGGATTTTGTAACCTCCAACCCAATATCATTCATGATAGTCTTAGGAATGATATTATGAGATTCCCTTGAATCCATCAAATAGTTGTGTAGCACTCTATCATGAATGTTCAATGATGTATAGAAAGGAGGGGAAGAGTCATCCCTATCCTCTACCAAAGGCCCTAGTATGACAGCTAGTTTTTCATCTTGGAGGTTGATTGAATCTATGAGATAAGATGAAGGTTCATGTTGTAGTATTTTGGAAAGGTACCTTTTGAAATCCCCATTCTTAACTAGCTCCAAAAAAGGTACAGGGATTTTAATCTTTTGAATATCATTCTCAAAGCTAAAAGAGGAGGGAGGCTTCATAATCTCCATAACTTCTGGGGTAGGGCTCTTAAACATTGCTTGGGTGTTTTGTGCCTCTTTTTCTTTATTGCTAGCTACCACACCCTTAGGAAGATTCTTTGTTTTAATAGGCTGATAAAAAATGTCAGGATTCCCCTCTTTCTTCTTTGACCTTAGGTTTTATCTATTTGGATTGCCACTGGTCCTAAGAGACTCTTCATATGTAGATTGGGTTAAATGAGGAGACAAAGAGGTGTCACCAAAACAATGGATTTCAGGATCATAATCTTCTTCCTCTTCTTCTTCATCAGTAACCAGGTTATTTTCGAGAGGGGATTGGATTTTTTTATCATCCCTATCCATATTTCTTTTATCTCTTTAGTTGATCTAAGGGGAATTATTTGATATTATGAAATTAACCCTATTATCAACATTCTGGGGGTTCCTATAGCTCTGCTTTCCTTCAAATTTCAATTTATCCATTTCTATAGAAAGTGATTTTACATGTTTTATCAATTCATCCACTTGAGGGTGGGAAGCAAAGGAATCAAAGGTTTAAGCTTCAGCCCTACCTTTTCTTCTATTTCTATCAGATTTACTCCTAATTTTTTCAGTTGCTAATATATTAAACTATACTTCAAGGGTTTCATCTTGCATATGATCTAAAGAGGTAGCTCTTATTTATCTCAATAGGAGGCAAAACTCAGGGTTAAAAGCGTTGGCATAAGTAATCTTGGCAGAGGTTTATTTAGGCTTTATTTCAATGGGAATATTATTGTACATCTTATTAAATCTTTTTTAGAAGTCTGAAACAGATCCCCCCTCTTTCCTCTTAAGTGACCCAAATTTTGTAATATAATAAAGAAAATATTTTTTATCCCCCCAATGCCTCAAGAATGAATCATCCAGAGCTTCAATCCCAACAATAGATCTAGGATTCAAGCCCCTAAACCATTTCCTAACCTCACCATCAAGGCTTTGTAGAAAAAATCTCATCCACACATCTTCATTTTCAATGTTAATATTATATGCATAACTATAAAAATATGAAAGGTGTTCTTCTCCAGTTATGTCTTCCTCCCTTGTGAACTTGGGCATGTACTTAAGGTAGTCTCCAATTGGGAGAGCATTCATAGGCTGAGGTAAAAAAAGAGGGGAATATCTAGCAACCACTATGACATCCATCCTATTTCTAGGAATATTAGCACCTGCCATTGGCATGTGAACTGTAGGAGAACTGGGGGGATATGGATTTTGGATAGGTACGAATGCAACTGTGTTCCTAGGGGAAAGGGGAAGCATTTGAGTGTTGGAGGATAATGGTATAGGGTTCAAAGGAAAATAAGTTTCCCCCTCTTTAGTTACAACAACTTTGATAGGAGGAGGAGCAGAAAAAGCCAAAGTGGGAAAATATTCTAAGATCTTGGGTCTAAACCACTTTACAATATCAGGGGAAATAGAGGTTTCAAAAATTTATCCTTCCAAATGAATACTAGAAGGGGGGATTTCAACAGGAAATCTTAGAAAATATAAACTTTTGGAAACTTCAGTAGATGGTAGAAAATGAGAATTGGATACAACTACTGGAGTTTTAAAAGAAGGGTCATGTAAATTACCAGAATCACCTAGTACAACAACTGAAAGTACTTTTTGAGAGTTATTTACTTTCTTGATAATCTTCTCTGGGTAAGCTTCAGGGGTTTCTAGAGGTAGCTTTGGATTTGACCTCATTTTTCTGCCTTTTTGAGCCACAACTAAAATAGTGGAGTCCCCAGGTGTAAGATGCAATATTCAAGGTATTGATTTCTGATGCACCTTCATAATCATAATTTCTTTATCGTTCAATCCCAGGAAAATGTCTTCAATTCATTCCCCGGAAATGATGCCATGAATGTTGGTACTGAGATTCACCCTCATATTGCAGGAGGATAATCCCAACACCCATCAAAATGTTTGTGGAGGTAGGTTTATGAATGAAGGTTAAATGGACAAAGCTCAGCATAAGAATGTTTAAACACAAAAAATTGGGCTAGAAATGCATAAGAAAATGAGGTTCTCATTAACTTCAGTTTGTGGTTTAAGGCTAAAGGTGAGAAGGATTAAGACTTAGTGAGGAAAGTGGACATGTCTTCCATGAGCATCTGGCCTTCAAGAAGCTTGGTGCAGAGAAACTCAGGCACAAGAGAAGTCTTGAACTTAAGTTTAAGATACTGAAATATATCACAACAACATTATAATCAAACCTCCATTACAATACAACTACAAAATATCATCTGGATCATCCATGAAAAATCATTTAAGCATCAGAGGAAACATGATAGTGAAATAAAATACTGAAAAAGATCATAGCAACGTTATAATCAAACCTCCATTACAATACAACTACAACATCTCGTCTGGATCATCCATGCACGAGTGTTTCAACACAAGAGGAAAAAATATTATGAAATAAACTGACTTCTATTAATGAGAAAGTCTCAAGTCTCATATATAACCAGATAACAACTCTATTATCAAACTATTACAAATAGGGATCTTTTCTCAACCATCGACCATAAAATATTCTTCAACTAATGTATCTATACCCAAAAAAGTGGACAACCACTAGGAGAGTCATCTGGTCATCACGTCCAAGGATCTTCATCTATGCATATTTTTGTCAGACTATGTGTGTATCCTTTTTTCAGATGCAAGCTCAGATCAACATGGGCCTGTAGAAAAAATTGTCTATCGTGGTACCTTGAGATGACATTTTTGTCTCCATGGCCATACCCTCCATGATTTCTATTTATGGAGTGAGTCGAGGTTTCAACTACCATTCCGTTCTCATTAACTAATTTCTCCTTAGGATCGGGATGAGGCTTGATGACTAGGGGGTGACCATGTGCTGCCATTGGATTCAACGTTGAATGAGTACATGATTTTGGGGCCGTCGAAAGTGGTTTGGACCCATACCGCTTTTGGGCCCGAAAATCACCACGTTCTGCCACATATCTCTCCCGCAATACCATGGTTTATATTTTGGCTTGCTCAAGTATTTTAACGCCCGAGAATGTTGTGGTGTTGAAATGAAGCATGGTCATTGATCTGAATGGCCTTGGGATCTCTCCCGTTGAAACATGAACTTTCCCGCTGCTTGCATTTCAACCCAAATGGACTTTCTTTGGCCGTTGCGCTTTGTGGTCATGGTTGTCACCTATATCAACAAAGGGCTTGGATGACTTGTTGTGAGCTTAGGAAAACTAGATGACCATTACTTTGAACCCAAATCATGATAAGTGTTTATCCTTCGAGAGATATAGAAAAACTTTCGGCCAAGACTCAATCAAGTGAGACACCAAGGGAAACGAGGTCCTTAAACAAAAAAGGAAATCGACTTTACCAGTCATAAGGGAAAAACTCTAGGACTAGCATACGGAAAAGAGAGATATGAGACAATGGTGCAGACTTAGGTATTAACAACGATTACAGGCAACCCTTGACAACTTCATGTGATAACATATCTAGGTATTGATCCTAAACAGATAGTGAGATAGACTTCTAATGGTTTCCTCTAGATTCAAGAAATTTTTTTTCCTTTTAACCAAGAATGTTGATGAACTTACCTATCAACCGATGGTTTTCCTCACGCATCCAACTAATTTGGCTCCCGAGATTTAGCTCCATCTCCTGCAATATGCTTCATGCACACAAGCATACAAACAATTATCGATCTATTCTTCTTCTAGTCTTAGGAAATTAAAACTTACTAGATCTATCCTGATGTATTAAGTGATCGGATTCCTACACACAAGGAGACAAACAACCATTGATCTAATATTCTTCTAGTGTTAGGGAATTTAAACTTACTAGATCTATCCCGATCTATATAATATGAGACCAGATCCAAAATTTTCAAATGGAGTACAAACATTCACGAGGGGAAATCAATTATCTATTAATTCAAATGAAAGAAGTACATCAATTCACTTTACCTTTAGGTGTAAATGAACTTCTCCTTGTCTGTTGCTCCTTTCTCCTCCTCAAATTCTCAACCAAGATAGGAAACCTAACTACAACTAATGTATATGGAGAAGCACCTCTGAATTTTGGAAAATTATTCTTCCTCCCTCATGCTCAATATTAACCTTACTTACATATATTCTTGGAAGATGACTGTGAGAGATTCTAGATATTTTAGAGACCAATGGAGACTCAATTTTTGTGACTTCCAAGGATCATTCCATGAAGAACCAACTCATCCCTTGCTCATCTCTTTAAAACTCCACAAATATAGAAGGTTTAATATGGTGTTTCTTGTTGCACACTGATGTCAAGCCACATGTTGCTAGTTTTCCCATAGATGACCAACGATGCCCTTTAAGAATCATTTAAAACTTGAGTTGAAGGTTGTGTTTTGGTTTAATATACTTTTGTGTTACTCCCAAAAATGTAGGGTGGAAATTAAGGCTATAATATTGATCAGTTCATCATCTATAATGAAAAACGTTTCCTTTGAATTCCAATATCCTATCAACATTTGCAATAATTTTTTTTATTTTGCAGGTTAGAAGTGGTAAAAGCATTTAGAAAGTTGCAATCATAGAGAAACTTCATGGCCTCATGATCTTCCACGAATTGGTTTTCCACATCCTCATGCTCTCGTTCTCACCACATTATAGACAAGTGTGTTTTTCAAGAGATATTTTTTAAGTTAGCATATTTCCTAGCAGTTTCTAACATCTTTTAGCAACTGTTTTGGCCATTTTGAAGGGCACTTGCACCTTTCCACGAGGATAGGTGTCATTACTCACACTCGTTACTCATGCAAAACACTAGTATGGCCTTATAATTGTGCCTCATTTGAAGGAAAGGTGTGAGTGAACCTACCCTTTATGTAGGGGGGTCCTCATCAACCAAAACATCACATGTCTTAAAGAATAAATGGATTAATTGAAAGAGGAACGGATGATGAGTTATTTGGACTTGATGAAATCAAATTTTGATGGTGGAATATCCTATAATATTTTCCTAAAGTTCGAGGCTTTTTTGAGGTAAAAACAAAGGTTTGGTTAAAATGTTACAATGAATTGGTAAAAACACATTTTTTTACTTATATGTTAATTTTTTACCCACTTTTATATAGTTCAAAATGCTTTATTACCATTTTTATAAGCTATTTTTTCATATAATTTTTAATGCCTAACATGGTCATTTGATATTGCACTTGCATTGCTTCAAATGCGACAAAGTTCCAAGGTCACTTAAGTCATTTTTTCCATCACATTGGTCCACAATGATCTCTTCTAACGGGAAATGACCAAAAAACTAGCATATATGTTAGGTTTTCCCACCTTACATTATTCATTATTTCTTATTCCATTTTTCCTTAGGATTCAACCCAATGAGTTGTGATGCAAAGCCTTATTTTTTGTTTAAAATGTGTCATAATTTATGTGGTATATCCTACTAATCATGGGTGCCCTAGTTAGATCCCAACTTTCCATCTTGGCACCCATGCTAAAGTTTTTCATAGGATTGAGAGCCCTTTTATCCCTACCATGAATTTGAGTCAAAGTCATTTGACTTCTTCTCAATCTATTGATGTTCATTACTCATGGGGCTCCCATTTTTCATTTCAGGTTGTATTGCTACATCACATACTACTTCTTATGCTTTTGATCTTAATGCCCAACTCAGTTCACCATTTTCTTCTTATTGCATGTTGTTCAAAAACACATGTATTCCAACAGAGGATGAACACCTTCAGTAGCCACTCGCACAACTAGATAAAATATCAACACAGTTATGTTTTGACATGGTAAAACCCTTATGAGAAAACATCCATGACTCCAACCAATGTGGCCACTGCGAGCAATTTATTAATGAAAAATAAAAATATTACAAAGATATTTACAAGAGAGACTCTCACAATTGATATTTGGAAAACAATCCTCCATTCTCTTTAAATATAGATCATGGACCAATCAATTTTTAATCCATGGATCAATGTAAATATCTAGGAGAATATTATCCATCAGATCACTCTATGTCAGGAACATATCATGATCGTCAGATTACCTAACTACAAATGCACTAAAGAAACACACTTTTTTTACCTAACGACACATTAGACCAAGTTGATATTAACTAAATACTAAGTGTCTAAATATCCTAACATCCCCTCTTAAGAACAACTTGGGATAGGATCGAAGGATTTACAAATATGAAAAAATAGGAGAAGGAAGGAGGATCTAAAGTTGATCTTAACTAAATCCTAAGTGTCTAAATATCCTAACATCCCCTTGAAGTACAACTTGGGATAAAATTGAAGGATTTACAAAATGAAACAATAGGAGAAGGAAGGAGGCATTAAACCCTATCCCCCCTTAACGAAAACTTCCTAAACTCCTAACATAGATCAAATTTTGGAGAAATTTTCTTTTGTAAAAGACTTTGTGAAAATATTTGCAACTTGATATTCTATAGAGAAAAAGAGAACTTCAATAAATCAATCATGAATGAGCTTTCATTGAAGTGCATGTGAAGCTTGATGTTTTTGTTGTGTTGATGTTGAAATGGATCTTTTGTGATATTGATGATACTCTGATTGTCACACCAGAGGGTGGTGGGATGTTTTTACTGGAATCCAAAATCTAAAAGGATTTATCGAAGCCACAAGGCTTCCTGACTTGCATTAACCATTGCTAAGTACTTAGTTTCTACTAAAGAAATAGAAATAACATGTTGTTTCTTACAGGCCCAAGTGACAGGTACTGAACCAAGTATGAAAACATAACTTGTAGTAGACTTTCAATCATCAGGGTTGTAATGTAATGTATCCCTGAACTATAATGTATCCCAAATTGAATTGTATTCCATACATATTAAAGTATTATTTTAGATTATTTCCATTGACTTTCATGGAGTGTTTTCATATATTAGTGATATATATTATTTTGAGAATGAAATGGAGGTAGATATATAACAATTAAATATACAAAGATATTGCAATAAACACATAGATACAGTAATGCACAATTTGTATTAATAAGATAAATTTTCAAAAACTGTAAAATTACAGAGTGAATGACTCGCTACAATGGTGGAAGCTTATCTCTAAGAAGAGATGTGATGGATACACTCATTTGCAAGAAGATGATGATGCTTAAAATGAGTCTCTAAAGGAATTTTTAACATAAAGAAAATTCAAAACCCTAACCCTGGAAGATGAAACGCCAAAAGGTTTGCGGGCCCCAATTGGGGTAGTTGATATGTCAAGTTCCTAAGTGCGTAACTTTTTCATACGATATTTTTTTGGGGTGCACGATATCTCGTTGAAAAGGTATATTCGAGGAATACATATTTTTCTGAAACACTTTGGCTAAATCCTATTGTGTGATTGTGGTGGGACAAAAAAATGTTTTTGAGGGCCTGAAAATGACCTCGGAAGTTTAGGACCTAAAAAGTTGTAGAAAGAATGCCAAGGTGCAAACCCTTATGCTGAGCCATAGGAATAGGTGGGTGGAGACTGATTTCCACCTAGATCATTCTTCTCCCTTATTAATAAATGGTATCCATTGCGTCAAGTTCCCATGGAAGCATTTGCTCAATCTGAACCTTGGTGAGTTGCTTTCCTTGCTGAAGAAGATGGCATGCTTAGCTTGTTGAAGGTTGTTATGAACCTCTTGCTAGAGGGGTTGGATCCGTTCAACCAATATAGTTGCATGATATTCCTGAGTATCGAAGGAATATGTTAGTGAATATGCAACATGAAGAGCATGAAGGGATTTATTATAACTATGCTTGACTAGACATTATGGAGGCACCCTTGTAGGTGCAGTAAGAATATATTGGTGCTCTTCTACAATATTGTTGATATACTTCTGCTAGATAGAAGGGTCTTGGAATGAGGCTGCAGTGATTACAGTGTCCTTCTCTTCTGAACATATCATGAAGAGGATAAACTTTACAGTATGAGAGATTACTTTGCAACACTATTTTGTCGGGAAAATAGTTGGAACTACCTCTAGTATCCTGTAGGGATGACCTCCCAGACTAAATATGACGCTATGGGGTAAAGAATTATAAAAAAATGATGCTTCCACATACATGGATGGCTTAAAAAAACATCATGTTGGATTACTGAGAGGGGGGGTGAATCAGTAATAGCGTAATTATAATCTTTTTTCTCCAAATAATACAAGTGTTATATCAATGTAGAATTATTATCCAATAGTGAAAAATAAGAAATGAACAATATTCCCAGAAAAAAAATAAGAAATGAAAATTCACACACATACACAGTACACTAGTGTTTTACGTGGAAACCCAAATTGGGAGAAAACCACAGAATGCTTTATCTTATATGTCTTGAAGAATTACATTCATTGGAAGCACCAACTTCCTTTGTTTTCCAACTACAATTGGAAGGAGGCTCCAACCCCCTAGTTTCTCAGGCTACAACCTAAGGGAAGCTCCAACTCCCCAATTCTTCTGGCTACAACCAGAAGGATGCTACAACCCCCTATGTTCTCCGGCTACAACCACCTGTCCTTGCCCCGTCCAACAACCCTGAAGTAGAACTAGAATGATGGAACCACTATCACACTATCATTGTGAGATATACCACTATAAACATGTACCAATAAACCTGAACCATGCATCAACATGTACCTCAACCTGTAATCAACATGTACCATAAACAAGTGCATCAACCATGCACCAACCTATACCAAACAATCTGTAATCAACCTATACCATAAAAAAGTGCAACCAACCATGTACCAAGTATGTACCAATCATTTGTCAATTAATCATCAACTATGACTCATCAATATGTACCAGCATCATCAACTATACACCTCATGTATGTGCCAACTCATCAACTACTTGTCTCAACCATGTACCCAACTTGTACCTCAACCAAAAGCCCTCATCAATTTCATCATCCCAATATGATTTGTAACTCTGTAATACACCTAGTGTATATGATCACATACCTACAAAACTTCCTTAACTTTAACAACAAGAGACTATCATTTTCATCAAACATTTATTTAGTCTCACAAGACTAGCTTTGGATTAGTCAACAACCCTAACTTGAAATAATCATAACTTTGTACAGGTAATGAATAAAGATACGAAACTGATAAAAAATGTTCTTCAGTTTTTTTTATGCAATTCCTCCAGGTTTCACTACTTGAAACCTCTCAAAAAAGGAGTTATGGAAAAAATGGCACACCTTGCTGAATTCTGTCTTATTCTAGAGAGAAACCTTGTATGGCGTGACCCGCACGAAATATTTGTTGAGTTGATATGAAACTTTTACAAAGAATACCATAAAATGTACTATAACCAACACATTTTGTCTTACTGAATTTGGATCTTTTATGAAGAAATTATGACGTTTTTACTCGAAAGACCTGTTTTTGACTAGTTTCGGGACTAGCCACAAACCCTATTTTCCACGGAGTGTAACTCCAAAAATACAACGACCCATAAAATGAATTTTTTACCACGGATACTTGGATATGTTTCCTCAATGTAATAGCAATTTAATGGTCTAAATCATTCTATAAAAAAATTTATTGCGAAAATGGTGAGATGACTTGAAAAAAAAACATACCTTAGAAAGCATCATCAAAAGAATTTATCCTTCCTTGAATTCTGGCCTTCTTTTCTTCACTTTCCTCAGAAATTAGGCTTAGATATCCTTTGGTTACCTCAGAAACATATAGGTATTCAATATTCTCAATTATGTCTTAAATGAGAGATCTTTTCCTCTTATTTATACTCTCCAAGTAGCTTCCTTAAGAACATATTTTAGGTCACTTTGCCCACTTTCCTTATTTTAGGGTTAACCCACTTCTAATTTCTCCATTAAATTTATTATTGAATTAATTTATTTTGTTTTCAATTTGAATTATAGTACATTCATCACTTCACTTTATTATTTACCTTTTAAAATCTCTTAAACCACTTTGACTACTTTGACCTTTTGGGGCTTCTAGATGACATATGAGGGTCCTCCAACTTCGTAAGGCCATAACTCTCAAACCATGAGGAGTTATGCAACATTCCACATACCAACATAAATGGAATGACATGTAATATCCATATAGAATAGTATTACCTAAAAATATATCAAAACTCATACCATTATCCATCAAACAAACTTGGGTCCATTACCCAAACCTCGGTTCTCCAACTTCTCATGGCTATAACTCTCTAACCATGAGGAGTTATGTGAAGTTTCACATACCACCGAAAATGGAATGACAAGAAATATCCATCTAGGATATTTTCAATGAAAAATTCACTGACGTTCATCTCATTATTCCACAAATAAGCATGGGTTCTCTAACCATACTTTTAGGATAACTCAATCTGCAAAGTGTCTTCCCGTGAGGGATTTCCCCATAAGAGGACCACTTTGGAGTTCATCCATTTCTATTTATTATCAACCATGAAAAGAAAATAATGAGTCATATTTACATCAAACAATCTTGGTTCCATTACCCAACCTTTGTGCTACGAGGCTTTCTTCAAGGGTTGACATCAATGACAACCAACCTTAATCAACACATCACATACTTCTAGTGGGGCAACATCACATAGTACCTCCTCCTTGAATGATTTGATGTCGTATGACATGAGGCATTGTTGGTTGATATGAAGATATTAGCCATGGTGAAGCCATACGATGTTGTATGTATATGGGTGTGGTGTTGTCATAAAATCCAACTACTTGACGATCTCTGTTCAGATGAGGTTATTATAGATTCTGCTATCAAAAATAAAATGCAGTGGGGTCCCCTTCACCTAAATATGTGAATGGAAAAGGTGCTCCCCCTCCTCAGGATCATCTGGTTCTTCTGGTTGGATTTTTGTGGTTGCAACAGTAGAAGTGTATTATGCATCAATGATCCCTCTCCTTTTATTATTGTCTAAATTCGAGTCTAAGTCAGGGCTAGGCTACCAATGACTATTTTGAGCGACATTCATCGGTGTTGTGCAAAGGGATTTTGTGGAAGTCACACCACTTCCCAGTTTCCTTATTCATCTTCTTGTTTCTCTTCTTTTCCTATGGCTTGGACTGGTTTTCTTAAGGTTGGTTGTTTTTTGAGTTAGGGATTCCTTTACCATACTTTGGTTGTTCCATATTGAAGATCTGAACTCCTTCTTGTTATGATGCTTAAATTTATGCTTTATTTTGAGAACATATCAAAATGCAGTTCCCAATGATGAAATGTCCAAAAAATCCATTTTGGTTTGGATGTATCTATGTAGAGCCCGACGGTATTTTAAAACCATATGTCACTTGGAGACTTTGATACCCAACTTGGTGAGCAAGGTATGGGAGGTATTTTTGAACTCCGACATTGTTTGGCCCCTATCTTGATGAAAAGTGGTCCATCTCATATATTGGTTGTCATAGTTTCCCATTGGGTAATATTTTTCCTTGACCACATCCATAAAAAAATCCCAAGTGGGCTCGACCCCAAATATTTCAGACTCCTCTATGAAATTGTTTTCCCAGTAAGTTTCCCACTGATGTTTTACATGGAAGAGAGCCTTAAGGAGTGAAAAGGTGATATTTTCGCTGTCGTAAAAATTGTGAATAGAGAAATATCGTTCTATAAAATTTAACCATTTTTCCAAGGCATTTGCATCGATCTGACCTTCAAATACAGGAATATCAAAATTAACTTGTGCCTTGAATGGGGAAGTGACTCCAAATCAATTTCTTGACAAAGACATGCATGTTATTGTCGATAATTGTTGAAGGATTTGAGAAAAATTCTTTAACATCTTGTTCCTCTATTGTGCGAGGGATTACACAAGAAATAACTTGATGGGATATTCTGCTCCTTCGTCTCTCTTTTATTTTTCCATGGGAGGTCTCTTGGGTTGGTGAGAGAGGTTGTCCTCAAGAGAAACTAGCATGATACCTAACTCTCTATAACCTGAGGACATGCACTATGAAAGGTAAAGGAGTAGCTTGCTCTGATACCACTAATCTAGATATTTTGAGAACGAAATGAAGGCAGGGATATAACAATGAAATATACATAGATATTGAAATAAACACAGAGATACAACATTGTACAATTTTTATTAATGAGATAAATGTACAGAAACTGTAAAATTACAGAGTGAATGACTCATTAGAATGGTGGAATATTATCTCTGAGAAGAGATGTGATGGTTACGCTCATTTGAAAGAAGATGATGATATTTACAATGAGGATCTAAAGGCATTTTTAACATAAATAAAATCGAAAATCCTAACCACGGTAGATGAAACTCCAAAAGGTTTTGCAGGCCTCGATGGGGGTAGTTGATATGTCAACTTCCCACGGGCATAACTTTTGCATACAATCTTTGTTTGGGGCACATGATAGGTCATTGGAAATGTCTATCTGAGCAATACAAATTTTTCCATCACACTCTAGATAAATCCTATAGTGTGACTATGGAGGGCCCAAAAAAAAATTCTTTAGGGGCCCTAAACAACCCCAAAAGTTTAGGACCTGAAAAGATGTAGAAAAACTGCCAAGGTGGAAACCCCTATTTTGAGCCAGTCGAATAGGTGGGTGGACACCAATTTCCTCCTAGATCAATTAGGCAAAAATATAAATAAAAAAGGAAAGATCAATACGGGTATGAATCAATTATAAGAGGATACCAACTAACTGATGGTACAAAGTTTCATCAACTTTAGGATAAGTACATGTGGCAACAAGTTTGACTCCATAATGGAAGGGAGAAGGGGTTTGAATCTTCAATGTGAAAGAGATGAAGAAGGTCACAAGAATACTTAGAATGGGAAAGAAAAAATCCTTCCTTATTTTATAAAACTTGGAGGCCAAGGAAACAATACAAATACAATAAGTCAGTCATTTCAAATTTCTTCTTAAGGTTGGTTTTCACATGGATTAAAAGTTTAACATCACTACTAGTGAGGATAATATCATCAACATAAAGAAAAAGGATTATGAGATGTCTTCCTACTTTCTCTGTATAGATATTAGGGTCAGAATGGCATCTAGAAAAGCCGATATCAGGAATAAATCTATCCATTTTGGCATACCAAGTTTGAGGAGCTTGATTAATACCATAAAGAGATTTCTTAAGGAGAAAAACAAGGATAGAGTCATTCTGGACATAGCTAGGAGGTTGTTCCATGTATATTTCCTCTTGAAAATCCCCATGCAAGAAGGGGGATTTAACATCCATCTAATGGACCTCCCATTTATGTGATGCAGTAAGGGATAGAATGTAATGTTCCTGACTTAGCTAGTCTAGGAAATGTTGCTAATGTGTGTGTAGGATCAATTGTTTACAACATATAAATGGTCAAATAATAAATGTGACAAAGGAATGCAAAGTTTATATTATGATAGGATTACAAAATAGTCGAATGAGGCTAAATAAAATGACAATACTCGGCTAGATAAACAGACAAATGATCTTAGCCGGAATACAAATAAGCAACTAAAAGATAATACCCAAAATATAGGAGCACTGCGGAATCAATGGATGCATTGGGACTATGGAAGCTCTGACGGTAATTGCTGGAAGTTTGGAAAGTTCCCCCTGGGAGCTATACTTCTCAAAATGGCCTGGAAACTATCCCAAATGATGTGCCCTGCTCTAGTCCTCAGTATTGGTATCTGTCGCACCCCTCTACCGATGAATCTGGACCCTAGATGGATACCCCTGGAGGAATGTGCCCCTCTTCTTCTGGAAAAATGTGTCCTAGTGATTCCACCATCGAAATCGGATGAGATATGTCTCAAAACAACCGCCTTGGTCTATTGGGAAATGGGTCGAAAGGTTTTACCTAAATCTGGTCTGATGCTCGCTCTAGAACCCCAAATGTGCCCGCCAAAATTCTCGCACATCCAAGTCTGGAAAATGCATCCCAGTTGATTCCTCTATTAGAATCTGATGAGGAACTAGGAAAAATATGTGCCTTTCCCACCTCTCAAATGGGTCAGAGGGAAATCTAGGAATTCTCCCTGGATGGGATAAGTCGACTAAAAACCCTCTCAAAAGTTGTGCCCTCACTCTGGATGAATGTGCCCTTGATGTTGAACACTGTGTAACTGTTGTTGAAGAATGATGAAATACCTGAATGATCTTCCCAGTGACTAGAGTGTGTCTCTCAACACCAAAATCAGCCACTGGTGTCTTCCTCCTGGAATACACTGAACTATCTCTCTTGAGATGTGCCTCTTCTCCTCAATGACAAGTCATAATCTGCATAATGATGAATTAGGTCGTTGACCCTTTCTTTATAGCTTTCCAAAACCCTAAATCATGCTAGAAACCTAATTCACTATTGACTTCCAAAACCCTAAATCATGCTGAAACACTAATTCATTGTTGACTTCCAAAACCCTAAATCACTGTTGAAACCCTAATTCATTGTTGACTTCTATTTTTAGCTCATAATGACTTAAAAGTGCTTTTAACCCTTTTTAGCTCAATGTCACTTTCTCAATATAACACCTATGACTTGAGTGACCTCTAGTAACCCTATTTACCTCTCTTTGGCCTTGGATATAGTCTAACAGGGTAGTTTAGACCATTAAGCCTCGTCCCTGGAGCTCCTAATTGGAAAGGGACATTACAGTCCTCCCTTACCGAAATTGCCTGTCCTCAACCAATACCAGTCTAGGGTGCTACAACACTTGCTTTCTCTCCCAAGCAACGTCCTCTACTGGAATCCCTCTCCATCTGATCAAACACTCTCTGATGACCCTGCCCCTCAATTTCCACTCCCGGAACTCCAAAACCCCCTCCGGAACTAACTCCAACTGTCCCTCCTCATCCAATGGGGAAAGATCCTATAATGTGCTAATGAATTGTCCCACTACCTTTTTGAGGCAAGACACATGGAACATGTTATGAATATTTCTCCCCTCTGGAAGCTCTAGCTCATAAGCAACCTTGCCTACTCGGCGCATGATCCTGTAAGGACCATAAAATATGGGCTTGAGCTTCTCAAACCCAATATTCTTTAGAGATGACTGTCTGTAGGGCTGGAGTCTCAAGAAAACCAAATCTCCAACCTCAAAGTTGCGCTCTATCCTGTGCCTATCCGCACTTATCTTCTGTCAGTTTTGCACCGTCTGCAGGTTCTCTTTCAACAACTTGAGAATCTCTTGACTCTATATGATCCAATCCTTGGCCTTGGGATCTCTTCTCTCCCTGAATACCAAGTCTACCAAAGTGGGAGCATCATATTTGTACAATGCTCGGAAGGGTGTCATACCAATGGACATGTGGAAGCTAGTGTTGTAGCAATGTTCTCCTAAATTTAACCACTTTACCCATGTTCTTTGTTGTCCTCCTACATAGTTCCTCAAATACCCTTCAACCCACTTGTTGACAATCTCGGTATGCCCATCTATCTGAGGGCGATAATTAGTGTTAACTGTCAACTCTATCCCCACCAAACAAAACAATTCTCTCCAAAATGTCCCTATGAACCAACTATCCCTATCACTAACAATGTTCTTCGGCAACCCATGAAGTCTGAAGACCTCCCTGAAGAAAATCCCAGCTACTTGAATTGCGTTGTACTCTATCGGTATGGAATAGAAGTGAGAAAATTTGGTCAATCTGTCAACCACTACATAGATACAGTCCTTACCCTGGACCTTGGGTAGACCTGTGATGAAGTCCATAGATATACTCTCCCATTTATGCTCTGGAATGGGGAATGGCTAAAGTAGCCATGCTGGAAGAGCATGCTCTGACTTGTTCTGTTGGTAAGTCACACACTCAATGATGTGTCTCATAACATCTTGTTTGAGGCCCTTCCATGAGAACCTCTCTCTGATCTGTCTATAGGTTTTGAAAAACCCCTGATGGCCTGCTAGAGGTGAATCATGAACTGCGGTGAGGATCTTCTTCTTAAGCCATGAATCTGGCACCAAGTAGACTCTATCCTTGTAAAATATGACATCGTCAATGACCCTATACCGGTCTGTATCTTCCCATGTATCACCTCACAAGTGAACTTGTTCTTGGAATATTCCACTAACAAGTGGGATTTCCAATCTGCTAAAATCTCCATCAAAGAACATGCTGCAGGTCTCCTCGAGAGTGCATTGGCCACAATGTTCTTCTTCCCCTTGAAATACTCTATGGAAAAGTCAAATTCATGTACCTTTGTCACCCATTTCTTTTGGCGCTCACTGAGGTCCTTCTACTCAAGGAAATACTTCAAACTATTGTGATCGATCTTGACCCTGAATTTTCTGCCCACCAAATATTGTTTGAACTTGGTCAAGGCATGCATGATTGCCAACATTTCCTTGTCATAAATGGAGTACAACCTCTCAAGTTTACTAAGCTTTCGGCTCTCAAATACAATGGGGTGTCCTCCCTGCATCATAACTGCACCGATCCCTTCGTTGGATGCATCACACTCTAGTACAAATGGCAAGTTGAAGTCTGGTAGTGCCAACACTGGATAAGTGCCCATGAATTCCTTCATGTGATCAAAGGCTTCCTGTGATTTCTCGGTCCATATGAAGGCCCCATGATTGGTAAGATATATTAGCAGTGCTCCAAGATGAGAAAAACCCCAGACGAACTGCCTATAATAGATGCACAGCCCGAAGAAGCTCCTCAATTCTGTCACGTTCTTCGGCGTCAGCCAATCCAAAATGGCCCTGATATTCTCTTGGTGCACCTGTACCCTCTGTGCACTGATGATGTGGCCTAAGTAAAGAAGCTTTGTCATACCTAAGTCGCACTTGGACTCTTTGGCATATAATGACTACGCATCCATGCTGCTCAATACCTCATCTAGGTGCCTCATATGCTCTTGCCATGATCTACTATAGATCAAGATGTCGTCGAAGAAAACCAAGACTGATTTCCTTAACTGATCCTTGAATATATGGTTCATGCAATACTGTAATGTAGCGGGTGCATTGATTAGCCCAAATGTCATAACTAGGAACTCGAAGTGTCCAAAATGACATCGAAATGTCGTCTTCTCTATGTTCTGCTCTTGGATGTTGATCTGATGATATCTAGAGCGTAGATCAATTTTTGAGAAGAAAACTGTCTCATGCAGTTCATACATCAACTCGTCAATCCATGGGATAGGTTACTGGTTCTTGATGGTTTTCTTGTTCAAGGCTCGGTAATCAATGCACATCCTTATGGTGCCATTCTTCTTCAGAACTAAGACAACTGAAGAAGCAAATGGGTTGTTGCTCATTCTGATGTGTCCCATCACCAACAATTCCTTGATTGCCTTATATATCTCATCCTTTAACCTCCTAGAATGATGATAGGGGGGGGGGGGTGATCATAGGTTTGGTCCCC
>JZKD02S2228988.1:0-10649 GCA_000966675.3 Picea glauca
TGTGTGTGTGTGTGTGTGTGTGTGTGTGTGTGTGTGTTGAATTACGTGAAAATTTGGCATGGAGTTGCGTTCCGAGGAGGGATTGAATTATATTCTTTAATTAAGGTTAATCCACTTAAGTATATTATGGAGAAATCAACCTCATTGTGTTATGATATAATTACTCATAATTATCATATGAGTGATTAATTGAATTAGTGTTAAACCAATTCTAAGGGGGAGAAAGAGAAAGTAAAACCTCAGTAGTTACTGGGCCATGAGTATTAGGCTAAGCAAAAATTAATTGTTGTATAATTAGTTTGTGGAGAATAATTATCCTTAATGAGGTTTAAGTAATTAATTACCAAAGAATGGTATTCTACGAAATATTAATCAAGTATTTTAATTGGACTGTAAGAGAGAGACAAATGTCATCCTCTAGTCGAGCAAACCTAAGCACCCTACGGTGACATGGCAGTGTGATGACACATGTTAATCTTCAATGGGTTGACGAGATGAGTGGGGTCCAGTAAGATTGGTGAACCTTAGGTGCCGAATAGATCCTAACCGTAGTTCGGGAGGCCTAGCATGCGTCGAGACTGTCCATCGAGAGAAAGGGAGTATTCCTTGATACCATGTTCGTCGGAGGTAAGATACAAATTTATACCCCATCCCTTAAAAAGGTACTTAGGGGTCGGGTGTGTGACACCCACATAGCCCAAACGCAAAGATTCCCACTAAAACCACCTCTAGAGCCTCCATCCTGACCAAGGAGAAACACACGACTTCCACAAAGCCTAACATCGCCAACATGACCATCGTTGAAGCCTAACAAGGAGCTTGCATAAAAAACACCACCAAAACCACTAAAGAAACCACCACCAGAACCCAACAAACCGAGAACCAGAGGACCCAAATAAAAATCTTTGAAAAGAGCCCAAAGCAACCATCACACATTGCCAAATCCCAGTTTCTAATGGGCATTGAATTTCCACAACAATGCATGCAACATTAATTGAGTTGGGGGAATGGAGCTCCACCCATAATCCTTCGCAAGGCACGACCAAACCATTCTCATTAATTGATTCATAATGAGAAAATATTCCATTTAGAACCACTAGTTAGTCAATCTAAGGGATTATGCAATAGCTTAAACCCCCATTTTTTAACAATGTTCCCGAGCTTAAATCAACGACAAGCTTGACCCAATGATCAACCTCTAAGTTCATATCTGTTTGATATGTAGGAAGGAAACTTCGTCAAATGAAGAGAGTTCACGTTTTATTCTAGAGATCAAAATTTCGAGTTTATTCCCCAATGCATATGATTGGGGTATCATTACTTTAATGACCAACATTGAATCTTCAAAAATCATTAAGGATCGAATGATTTCCCCCTTTGCGATGGATAAACACACCACATGGAGTAAGACTCTACTAGATTATTCAATACCTTTAATAATCCCCAAGCGTAATGAACAATATTATTACCTTCGGTATTGTTACCCGTTGATTTGCACAAGGTATCCCAACAATTCCTTCATTGTTGTCACCACTATTAAAGGCACATGAATAGTAATCTTGACAGTTGTGGTCCCAGGTGAAGAGGAATTACATAATATGGAACTAAAATTGCCTACTATATAAGAGGACAATGATTACTAGATGGATATAAACTGAGGTCTAGTATATGCTACAATTGTTGCAGTTTTGAGGATAGTTTCTCTTAGTTTGAAGCACATACTAGATGAGCCTCAAGGTGGAATCCTTGTAATAGTATCTATCTTCTGAATGGGCAGTCCCTACATGAAATGGCACTTTCTCTGACTACGCCAAGAAGAATAATGTCAATACATCAACATTAACCCAACCAAAAATACATGATGTTATCCTGGAGTTGAGATAACCCCCCCTTCTCAACAAAGGCAACATATTATCGAAATTGGAGAGTAGGCAAAGGAAGTGAGCAAGCTCATTTTTGTTGCGACAAGGACTACAAATGTGCATGGTGATGAGTTCACTGTCACCGCGATCAACCCATATAAGTAGGCTGATTTTTGTTCTAAAACATATTGGCTTGTGAAGCCAACATCTCCCACAAATTTGTCATATCTATGATGATATCAAGGAGACTAGCTATACATGCATTATGGAAAAGAACATATTATTTGCATGACTGACCTTAGGACTTTGATTTCAAGGTATTTTTATAGTGTAGGCCCTCCGAACAATCCACAGGTGACGGAAATTCATTGTATGGCTATGCCTCCACAATATGAACACATCAACAAGTTCTTTTGCCTTTGGTTTTTCTAGATCATGCATTTGGAATGATTTAAAGCCTTTGGAATGGATGCATATGCAACCCAATGAGCTTCCTCAGATGTCATTTGAGAGCTTCATGCTTCTTCATTAGGAAAAATTTTGATTGCAATTATCTATGAATACTTGGAATGGGTGCAATTGGAACATACTTTGAAGGTGTATTTACTAGAGTGTAATCTACCTAGGGGATTTTGAAAATCCGAATTAAGGGAGAAATTTGGACCGAAGATGAGGCTGATTCTAACAAGGTTGCAGAAAATGGTCCTTTTCCCATGGAAATTTTGGAAACCTATTTGAAGTTGGAAAACACATCTAGGAATTTATCTAAGGGTAATGCAATGAGATATACTACAAATGGTGCAATTGTTGTGCTGCTTGAAGGGGGTCTATTAATGTTTTGGAGGAGATTTTTACACAAGTGAAAGAACTGCAACAGTTAAGAATAATGTGTGAGGCCTCATGCAACCTGGAACTACAAAAGATATTGATGATGCATCAACTATAAAGATGAAGTGTGGTATGTTCTGTAAATTAGAGCATTGTCTTGATATGTTTTAAAATTAAAAGTGACCAAAACTCCCATTGTTTATATACATTGGCACTAGGGTAAATATTATAAGGAGGGCCAACCTTTAAATTAGATTAGAGGTGAACTGTATGTATAATGACTACTTGAGCCGACCTTTGGAAGAGTGATGATTTGGTGTGAAGTTGGAAGCATGTCTGACCTGTACACTTAAGGATTACTTGAAGAAGATATGCATTGAAGAGCCTTTAGAGGTTGGATGCCCCACCATTGAAGCCATGTTTTCCCCTCATTAGTGGAGATGGTTCATCATTGATGGATTTTTCCCCTTAGTTATTGTGCACGTGACACAAAAATCCCTTTGATTTGTATTTTTGATTAATTGATTGTTGAAGAGGGCCTTTTGCCCCATTCATAGGCTAGAATAGGGGATTTAAGCATTAGAAATTAATATTTTATTTTGAGGGAAGTTGAGCATCTCCTCTATAAATAGAGGTGCACTTCCTCTCTTTTGAACACAACAACTCGAGGGAGAAATCCCTTGAGAGGTATGAAATTTCTTAAATTTCTTAGAAAATTTTGGTCTTGGATTGACATTTTGCATGTATGAATAAGGAATTATGTTAATTGATGATTTTAGGGATTTTCTCTTGTTTTCATGGATGATCTATGATGCTAGGGTTTCTTCATGCATAACGACTTGGTGTAGTAAGTGTTCTATTTCAAGTTTAAGTGTTAGTTCATGGTATATCTTGGTGGATGCTCTATTAGATGGTTAATAGTTGCATGTTATCTGGTGTTCCTTGGTTCATTTTGTTGGAAACCCCAAGGAAGGGTTCAAATTGTCCAACCCTTCTGTTACCTCATTCATATTAAAATTTGTTGAAGCATTTAATACCTGACCCATGGGTTAAGAGGGTTTACCCCCCTAGACCTTGTCTTTGGCTAGTTTGAATTCTAGGGGTTAAGAGGGTTTATTCTCCCTAGGGCTTAGCCTAGTTTCCTTTTGATTTTGTGATAGAAATCAAAGAAACATAGGATGACATTAGGTATTGTGAGGGTACATCCCCCTAATTCATCTTCCTAAAGGATCATACCTAGGGATTGTGATGGTACATCCCCCTAGGGTCAATCCTCAAGTTTTATTTTCTCTTTGTCCTCCATTAAAGCTACCAGGGCCTTCACCCTCTCATAGTGTACTAAACTTCAACAATGGGTCATGGTCCATTCTCTCATGAGAAGAGGGGTTGAAGGCCCAAAGGTTTATTGAAATTTCTATTAAAAGAATAAGAAAATGATGCTAAAGAAAGAAATGAATGTTAGTGAAAAGGACTGACAAAAGTCAGTCCAAACTTGAGCTCTACTCTTTCAGTGCTCGCCCTGGTCCCAAATAGCAATGCTAAAGCTTGAAACCTTAAAAAGGGGACTTGCAAATATGGTAAAGCATACTAGAAAGATGGATGATAAAGGGGTTTGGAAGAAACAACATGTAAATATGGGGTAACTTAAGAGCAAGTGCACCCTCCACAAAGGTTCTCATAGAAATGGATTTGATCAAACCATAAGCCATGAAGTAAGCCCTAAAACCTTATCATTATCACACTTACTATTGAAGGGTTTTTACTTTCGCTGCCACTCTCAGGACCTATCCCTCTACCTGGGCTATTTTATTTCTTGCTTAGGTGGCACACCTAAAAGGGTTGGATTAAGGCCCTCCCATACTTAAACTTGTCAACTCACATGGGGTCCTTGGTTGGTGTGATGCTTGAAGGTGATACTGAGGTGAATTCTCTTACATGGCTTATATGTTGAGTTACAACTTACTTTTCATGCTTTAATGACTAATGTTTCTTATGAATCTTAGCTAACCTTGTTTTATATTTTCGTTTGTTTTGGATGGCCCTGACATTGTTCCTTGAGGGATGTTGGCCCTTGACCAAGTTTTGGGAGATCCTTGGTCAAGTTGACCTATTTTGGACTTCGACAGCCTATCAAAGGAGGATCATGGGATCTCAGCCCCTTTTTGGGTCCTTTTTGGGTTTTGGGATTATGTAACGGGCATGGGATGTCTGCCCATGGGTTTACCCATGCTTAGGCCTATTTTGTAATATATAAATAGATGACTAAGCAATGTAAGGATATAGAGAGAGGCATCTATGTGATGTTGTGCTAAGTGCAAGTATGGTTTGAAAATGCTTTGTGCATACTGTGAGAGACCTGCAGAGCTAAGTGCAGGAGGTTGTAACAGACTGTGAAAGGCTTTGTGCTATAACGCAAGGAAGGAGGATCTAGAGAGGTGCGCATATCTCTTGTCCTATGAGGAGTAAGGTTTCTTTGGCTCTATGCATGTATCCGATTGAAGAAGCTAATGGATAGAACAAAGTTCATGAAGGCTTCATACCCATTGCAAGCGACCCGTTGCTGAGTTACCTATTTATCTCGTCGCGCCATGCACCGAGAACACTTTTGCTAGCCGAGAGTTTGAGCCCGCAGACTAAGTTGATTTTGCACAGTGATCATCGCATTGTTTCCATCTATTCCATTGCAGTGTCTAAGTTAATATTTAACCCGATCTAGTTAATCCCGAGTACGTATGTCCGAGGAGCTCAATGCAGTCGAACAATCTATGACAGAAGTACTCCTCGACCTGATGACTGAAAGAGTCATGTCAGAGAGAGGATTATCTGTAGGTGTACAGGCTTCATCCACAAGAACAATGCAAGCATCCCCGTCAACTGCTCACGGAGTCGGACCATCCCGGCTAGCAGATGAAAAGTGAACCAAGCACAAGGATGACTTAGCGAATGCCAAATTAATTTCGACCATATCACCTACCTACATACCACCTCTTAGCGACGCAGTAAATCGAGATAGTGTACCTAGAGATTTCGAGTACACCTTGGTCACTGTGTACCTCCTGAAAGGGATCCGCGCAGTTCAAGCAAACTAGGATAAGATTGAAGCGTTGAAGTTTAGTGACTTCAACCTCGACGACCAGAAGGTCTATAACATGCTCGCCCCACATAAGTACCTGACCAGAACAAAGGGGAAGAATTCGAAGATAATCCCCCAGTCGTGGACGATGAACCTCATGCAGTCCACCCTGCTGAACGTCATGAAGATCCCACACTTCGAAAAACACCAGGAAGTCAATGCATGTGTCAAGATGTTGCTTTCCTATTACCATGGAGGTTATTTATGGCTAGACCACCGTATCATAGTTGATCCGACGCTGATCAATCGGATCACAGGTTTGAGTATGTAAGGACCTGATCCACAGGAGTTTTACCCATGAAAAACCATGGATCGCACTCTAGAACAAAGGATCAAGGACACCTACATCGATGTCAAGAAGGGGACGTGAGGCTACAAGGTAGCTTCTATCCAGAGTGGCATAGTGCGACTCGCCTGTCAGTTGATTGTAGGGAAGTTAGTAAGAAAGAACAGACCTACCCAAGTCACCGGCTTCGTAGTTGACCTCGCAGGGAAGTGCGCGAAAGGCCTACAGATGAACTGGGCGAAGTACCTGGTGAATCAGTTGGAACTAGACTATAGAGAAGCACAAGATCAAGGTTACAAATTCCATTTTAGTTGGCTTTGGATCCTTATTGCATTCCTTGCCTGGGAAATGCCGAAAGGTGCGACCTTCCCCGACATAGAGCCATTTGAGCCACTCGCTGCGAAGTTTAGTACCCTTTGGTATTCAAGCAACATGAACCAACAGTGGCAGTCAAATGTTGTTTTTCATACCTACTACAATCAGTTGAAGAGATCCATCCAGTCTGGGCCTTGCATGACTCCGAACAATCTACACCGGTTCCGGCCCTTGATGAAGTTCAACGCAGATTGACATTTCATTTACATTACAATGCGCGTTGATGAACATAAGCAACAACTTCAGTCATACTACAAGCTGACGGAAGAGGATCTAGAAGAGATCACTAAGGACTGGTCGACAGACCTCCTTATTTCAGCAGACCCTGTCGAGATATATGACATTGATAGCCCAGAAACTGCACATGATACACCCAGACCCAGCAGAACAAATAAGACCGAAGAAGCCCAAGATTTAAGCAGCACCTCAGTGAAGACTGCTTCCATATCATCAGAGCGAGGGGGTGATGGCGAAGAGATAAACGACATAGAAGTTGAACAAAAGAAAGGTGAAGTAACACCGCCCAGAGACGAGACAGACCCCTTGAAGAAGAGGAAGGTTTCTCCCATGAAACCTTCTTGCTGGAAGAAATTGAAAGCCTCCATGACCAAGATGCAGATTGTCCTCACCTCTGATGATTTTGACTTCATCATAGCAGCCCTGAACGATGCTTCGCCGGCAATAGCAGAGAAACAAGAGGCCAAGCAGGAAGCAATGTATGATGGGATTGAAGTCGAACTCCGAGGCGTACAACAGGCACTACAGTCTAGTCGCGTAGTCTCCACTGCACCTCTGCCATTGGGAACAACAGAATTGGGAGATGAGCCAACCCAACTCCACCGATTAGTTGATACAGTCAAAGCTCACCTTCGATGAGCACAAGAGGAAACAAAACAAGCCACCCAGGCTTTGACGCAAGTATAAGGAGTACTTGTAGAACAACGCTAAGCCGCAGAATAGGAAAAGATTGCCCTCCAAGCGAAGTTCGATGAAGAAAAAGCACAGATACAACAAGGAAAAGTGCAGATGCTCGTGGAGCAACTAGAAGTGAAAGAAGCGATCAACATAACACTTCGCTCTGTGACAGTCATAGAAATAAAGGCAAATGATCAAGTCACGAAGCAAGTAGAGAAGCTCACAGAAGTGATCTAACAGCTCCAACAACACATAGCAGATTTAGAGCTTCGCACAGTGCCCGAGACCCCGCAAGATGTAAGGGACCAAAGAGAAGCCACTGCCCAAAGCGCAGTTGAGAGATTAAAGGACCTTTCCACGGAATGCAAGCAGCTGAGTAATCGCAGTGCCCAGAAATATGAGCAACTTGCTGAGAATCCAAAATTGCAGGCATTGGAATCGCAGCTCTAGGAAGCGAAGCAGCACGCCAAGACACTACAGGTGCAGTTGAAGGCCCTATCAGCTATGGAAAGAATGAAGAGATCTCAAGAGAATTGTACTGCCCAGGAGAAGGTTCACGTTATTCAAAGCAGAGTTATGGAAGTAACTCAGAGACTCCAACCTGTACAAGATAAGGCCTACCAATTGTTCATAGAATTTGAAAGCCAAGGAGCTGAACTGGAGCAGGTTGTTAATGCAACAAAACAACACATAGAAGGACTTGTGAACGAAACAATCATCCAAGAGTTCGCTGAGCAAGAGGCTGTAGCAAAACAGGAAGTCGAAGCAGCTCGAGCCAAGCTCGAGGCTTTCGAAGCAGAAATACCCAGATCAGAGTGACTCGGGATGAGTCACAGGTGAGTGTTGTGGGTCTGTTGGCCCTTGACCAAGTTTTGGGAGATCCTTGGTCAAGTTGACCTATTTTGGACTTCGACAACCTGTCGAAGGAGGAGCGCAAGACGAAGCGGAGATCACGGGATCTCGGCCCCTTTTTGGGTCCTTTTTGGGCTTTGGGATTATGTACCGGGCATGGGATGTCGGCCCATGGGTTTACCCATGCTTAGGCCTATTTTGTAATATATAAATAGATGACTAGGCGATGTAAGGATATAGAGAGAGGCATCTATGTGATGTTGTGCTAAGTGCAAGTATGGTTTGAAAATGCTTTATGCATACTGTGAGAGACTTGTAGAGCTAAGTGTAGGAGGTTGTAACAGACTGTGAAAGGCTTTGTGCTATAACGCAAGGAAGGAGGATCTAGTGAGGTGCGCAAATCTCCTGTCCTATGCGGAGTAAGGTTTCTGTGGCTCTGTGCATGTATCCGATTGAATAAGCTAATAAAGAAGAAGAGCCGGTGGACGTAGCCCCAGGGTGGGGGTGAACCATGTATATTCTGTGTTGCTCTGCTTTGTGCTATGTGATCATGTGTTTATGTATTTACTTGCTAAGTACTTCGATATAGATAGATATATCTGGTTATGCTTTGTGCTTATGATGAATCTGGATGCTAGATCTGACCTATGTGAACTTGCTTAGTGCTTGAATCTGCTAGATCTGATTTATTTCTTCATGCTAAGTGCTTATATACATTAGATCTGGGTGAATGTTGCGATGCTTTGTTTTATCTGCGGAGTAGATATTGGTTAAATATCGATGAAATGACAGTGCTAAGTGCTCTATTAAGTAGTACAATCACAGATCTGTGTCCTAGCTAAGGTTGTACACATCTGAGTCCTGCAACCACCCCTGCCTCTACCTCGGGTGAGACTTCATCTGCTTCGCAGGTGTTGCCGAAAGGGCTGGTAGTTAGGGTTTTGTTGATGTGCTGTTGTAGTGTTGAACCTTGGGTCTGCTCCTGTGCCAACAAGGGACATCCTGGGCTTGAACCTAGGACATTGTGCCTTCATTTGCAGGACCTTGGCACATGTGATGGAGAGCAGTGGGTCATCCAATTACTCACCACCTTCAAACATCAACTCTCACATTCTCAGAACCTTGAACGATGGACATATGGGATTTGTATCAATAAATTCAGTCATGATGGCACATGTATGGGCTAGAAGCCCATAGGATGGGCATAGTACCCCAGAGCTTATTCCTCACCCGAATTAGGGACGTTGTAGTAGTAGACAGTTAGAGACATGGTAGAGGCGAGATGAAACTCCCTAGAGCTTCAACACAACACTCAGATAATGGACGTTAGGCCTAATTTGATGATGACATCATCTTCTAGGGTTCGATGGAGCTAGGGTTTGGAGGATTCTGGGGGTATTGATGATGGTTGGCATGATTTTGAGTGGGGAGAGACATCAATTGTGCCCACTTTACTCCAGATGGATTCCATGTGGTCTATGGAGTCCCCCTTCTTGCCTAAGGATGCTTAATGTGTCACACGTGTGGGCTATTTTGATTGTATTTTGCATTTATTGCACATTGTAGAGGTTAAATGAGGGGTCGACCCCACTTGGATTAAAATCTTGTTATGTCATGTGGAAAAATGAGGAGTGCTAGCCTCATATAAGAAGGCTAGTGTTACCTCTTTATTTTCCCCATCATTCCGCACCATTGTGAGCCACGACTTTTGAAATTTTCGGCCCTTGTGGTTTACTAGTTCTTTCTTTGTCACGCATTATGCTTGGAATGGTCTCTTGTGGATGGATTTGCTGATTTTGGATGGATATTTTTGGAATTAGCATTTGTACTCTTGTCTTCTTGGATAAAGTAAGTGATTTTCTACAATTTTATGATGTATTCTTGATGTAAATGGTGAAATTGCTATCTTGTTTCAAGGATTCTTATTTGTCTAAACCCTAAGAGAGGAACATAAGTGCTTCTTCCTCTCACAAAGTTTTACTTGTCCAAAATTTGTAATTTTTTTCTTGCTAGGGTTAGAACCCTAAAGCCCTAAAGTTCTATCACTTTATGATTTTAGCCCTAGACAATTGATCTTTTCCCTAGTTGAAGCTACAAGATGAGAGGAAGGATTTCTAGGGCCCAAATGTGCTTGCACCCTAGATGTCCTTCTCCTCAGATATAAATTTTAAGGCCCAAAAGTGCTTGCAGCTTAGGGTTTAGATCCAACCTCTTGGTTTCAAGTAGATCGACCTTCAAGCTTGGTTTCATCGGAAGACTCCATAACCCTAAAATGCACTAATATTAAAGCAACTCTTGTGGTGAATTGATTGATAAACTCTCTCTCTCAAAACTCTTAAGCATTTTACTAACTATACTAACTCCAACCCTAGAAAACTCACTATATTTCTTGTTGTTG
>JZKD02S2228999.1:24212-38123 GCA_000966675.3 Picea glauca
CTCATCATACCTCTCCCCTTCCTCATAGTTTTTCAACCACGATTTTTTTGGCAACCCTCTATAGATAGCATAATTAATTATATAAAGATTAAATACTGAATATTTTATATTGATAACATAATAATTAAGATCTATTAATTTAATCTTATAAAGTAATAGATATTGATAGATAAAGACAAGTAAATAATTGAGACCAATATTACACAGAAATCCGTGAAAGCCGTAAAAAGATTTGGAAAGAAGAAACTGAAGACGGAGCGAGTGCACCATCTGGGTATGTGTAGACTTCAATGAGGTATTGTAGGCCAACTGCCAATTGCTCTAGAAGTAGGAATTAATTCCACCGACGTTCTCACTGAGTTCGCAGTAGTGAGGATCATTCTTAGGATCCACTCTGGGATAAGCCAAACCTCTTTCCAACCATCATCCACCCATGTGATCAATGTCGTTGGTGTTTATGCTAGCAGAAGTAATGCTCCTTGCTTGGGGTTGAACACATATGGTTTTGGCTTCTTGTAGCTCGTTGTCTTGATTTGCATGTATATCTCATTGTTTTTTGGTTTCTTGTAGCTTGTCGTCTTCATTTACAGCGATATCTCATTTCAATGGCCTCCTCTTTAAAAAAACCATACGGATTTTGTGTGTGTGAATTGAGATTGATCATCTGCACATTAGAATGTGTTATATTTTTTCTAGTTTTATTATGTTATTTATCAGGTGATGCCAAGAATGTGCCATAGAGCAGAGGGATGTAGAGCTCGCTCTCTTTCGAATCATTGCTTCAAGCTGAAGTTTATAAGCACTTCTTTCTTTCATTACCTCCAAAGGTAGGTCGACTGAAGGGTTGCTCAAGACCCAATATCTTATTTCGCTCATCAAATTGCTGGGAGAGAGAAGGTAGTTGCGACTGAACTCTCGATCGAAGGGACACAACTGAGAGCTGGACGACCCTAGAAAGGAAGGCCTAAGGCCTACCTATGAAGGGGGAGCGAAGCCAATTTGGAATGCAACCAATTGTGTCAATGCATCATTTCAAGTGGGACAACTAGACTACCCACCCAACCTGGCAGAGGGAATCATGTGTCGGAATGTCATCCTCAGGGGAAATAAAAGAAATGAATTTGAAATAAAAACACTACCATAAGTAATCGACTTTCCTCTAGTTCCAGCGTGTTAATGACTCTCTTAAGTTCTTTAAGGAAAGGAAATACACTTTAGGCCGGTGCACTAACGGAATTAAAGTAAAATGAAAGATCTCACGGTCTAAATGCAGAGTGCTCATGTTGGGAACACAGTGCGCTTAGCGAGTCAGAACTCTCGTCTTCTTGTTCTTTTGAACGGCCTGAGCAACGACGGCCACAAGCTGATCTTTCGTGAAAGGATAGACGACTTACTCATTCGTGCAGGTGCTACGAGAAACTCACCATATGCATTAGAAGCTAGACCGAGCAAGCTAGATTTCACAATCAACTGAAGGAGAGCGTAATGCTACCAATTCTTCTGCTTGGGATGATGTTGATTCCATTGGATGAGGATCTATGAAAAACAGAATCCAGGTCAGGGCTCAACACATTTACCTTGTGTTGCAGAAAACATTATTTTCTATAGACCTCTTTTATGCATATATCTATAGACCTCTTTTATGCATATATCTATAACTAGTTCTTTTTGTGCATATGTTCAATATCCTCATGGTTGATGGTTGGATCTTGCCCACCCACTGCAACAAAATCTTCTTAGAAATTTTTTTACAACTTTGTTTGCAAAAGAATTATTAAATAATGATATAGAGAAAAAGGCACAAAAATAAGAGATTCGTAAACACATAAATTTGCAGACTCACCCTGCTCTAGACATGCATTTGTCTTCGTCCTCTGATTTTCTCATAACATGTTCTTTCTCGGTTGAGCTCCTGAGAATTTAGAAGCACCACCTTTTCCAGTAGATTGAGAGTCCATTTCATGGCTATGCTCATAATCTATATGGCATGTCCCTTCCATCCATATGAGTTGTTCTCACAAAGAAGATATTTTTCATTTAAGATATTGAGTTGTCTTTCTGAACTTATTGATTGATCTAACTATCTTCTTTTGAAATTCATGAGTGCGAGGACAATGATTTCAATAAGAAGGAAGAGGGACGACCAGGATGATGAGATGATGCAAAATCAAGCTGAGAAGGCCCATGCTTAACAAGAAGGACGAGGGACGACAGGATGATGAGATGATGCGTAATCACGCTCAGAAGCCCCAGTCTCAGACAAGAAAGACGAGGGAAGACATGAAGATGATCATGCAGAATGAAGATGAGGCAAGATGGACGAGGGAAGACAAGAAGATGATCAAGCAGAATGAGGACGAGGCAAGAAAGATGAGGGAAGACAGGAAGATTATCAAGCAGAATGAAGATACAATCAAAGAGAACCGCCCTCTGCATGTAGAGGTGGTGAAGACAATAGGATGCATCGACTACAATGTGAGCCTGGAGGGTAACCATGAATGTAAAGGCGATGCAGACAGCAGAATGCATTGACTGCCTTATGAGCCTGCAGGGTAACCAATGCTATAATTGAGTTTTAACTAGCACAACAGCTAAATAACTGCACAACAACTAAATAACTGTTGGTGAATGCCGAAAGGCTGATAAGATGAAAAGAATACTTAAAAGAATATATTAAATTTTATTATTGATTAACAAATAAAGGTTGAGCTTCATTTATCTCGTGTTAATATTTTAATTTATGTTAATCACTTAAGTGGCAATCGATTAGCTATCAAAGTAATTTTTAAATAGGATTAGGTAAATGTAAAAAAGTAAACACATAAACTGATGTCTTTATAATAGCTAGGAAGTTAATAATTGAAATCACAGCCATTTATTTTGTGTGACTACTAAGAATATTCCAGCCATATTTAATCCTGTCCATAGAAAACTTATTAAGCACTAAACCCCTATTAAATCTGTCCATTGTCAATAGGTATACGACATTCTGCGTAATTATTTTTTAAATGAATTATAAAATTTCACAAATAGACAAATACTATTTCCCTCCACCATTAGTCCCATCATTATGGTGTGATCCAATCATAAAATGCAAATAAAATTGCTTGAAATTGTAAAAAAACTCTTAATTTTAATAAAACATAATTAAAAAAAAATGTGCCAAAACACATTGATAATATGTGTAAAAGCTCACCAAAACAGACCTATTAATATCTCAGAATGCACCCACTAATAAATTGNCTCATCATACCTCTCCCCTTCCTCATAGTTTTTCAACCACGATTTTTTTGGCAACCCTCTATAGATAGCATAATTAATTATATAAAGATTAAATACTGAATATTTTATATTGATAACATAATAATTAAGATCTATTAATTTAATCTTATAAAGTAATAGATATTGATAGATAAAGACAAGTAAATAATTGAGACCAATATTACACAGAAATCCGTGAAAGCCGTAAAAAGATTTGGAAAGAAGAAACTGAAGACGGAGCGAGTGCACCATCTGGGTATGTGTAGACTTCAATGAGGTATTGTAGGCCAACTGCCAATTGCTCTAGAAGTAGGAATTAATTCCACCGACGTTCTCACTGAGTTCGCAGTAGTGAGGATCATTCTTAGGATCCACTCTGGGATAAGCCAAACCTCTTTCCAACCATCATCCACCCATGTGATCAATGTCGTTGGTGTTTATGCTAGCAGAAGTAATGCTCCTTGCTTGGGGTTGAACACATATGGTTTTGGCTTCTTGTAGCTCGTTGTCTTGATTTGCATGTATATCTCATTGTTTTTTGGTTTCTTGTAGCTTGTCGTCTTCATTTACAGCGATATCTCATTTCAATGGCCTCCTCTTTAAAAAAACCATACGGATTTTGTGTGTGTGAATTGAGATTGATCATCTGCACATTAGAATGTGTTATATTTTTTCTAGTTTTATTATGTTATTTATCAGGTGATGCCAAGAATGTGCCATAGAGCAGAGGGATGTAGAGCTCGCTCTCTTTCGAATCATTGCTTCAAGCTGAAGTTTATAAGCACTTCTTTCTTTCATTACCTCCAAAGGTAGGTCGACTGAAGGGTTGCTCAAGACCCAATATCTTATTTCGCTCATCAAATTGCTGGGAGAGAGAAGGTAGTTGCGACTGAACTCTCGATCGAAGGGACACAACTGAGAGCTGGACGACCCTAGAAAGGAAGGCCTAAGGCCTACCTATGAAGGGGGAGCGAAGCCAATTTGGAATGCAACCAATTGTGTCAATGCATCATTTCAAGTGGGACAACTAGACTACCCACCCAACCTGGCAGAGGGAATCATGTGTCGGAATGTCATCCTCAGGGGAAATAAAAGAAATGAATTTGAAATAAAAACACTACCATAAGTAATCGACTTTCCTCTAGTTCCAGCGTGTTAATGACTCTCTTAAGTTCTTTAAGGAAAGGAAATACACTTTAGGCCGGTGCACTAACGGAATTAAAGTAAAATGAAAGATCTCACGGTCTAAATGCAGAGTGCTCATGTTGGGAACAAAGTGCGCTTAGCGAGTCAGAACTCTCGTCTTCTTGTTCTTTTGAACGGCCTGAGCAACGACGGCCACAAGCTGATCTTCCGTGAAAGGATAGACGACTTACTCATTCGTGCAGGTGCTACGAGAAACTCACCATATGCATTAGAAGCTAGACCGAGCAAGCTAGATTTCACAATCAACTGAAGGAGAGTGTAATGCTACCAATTCTTCTGCTTGGGATGATGTTGATTCCATTGGATGAGGATCTATGAAAAACAGAATCCAGGTCAGGGCTCAACACATTTACCTTGTGTTGTAGAAAACATTATTTTCTATAGACCTCTTTTATGCATATATCTATAACTAGTTCTTTTTGTGCATATGTTCAATATCTTCACGGTTGATGGTTGGATCTTGCCCACCCACTGCAACAAAATCTGCTTAGAAATGTTTTTACAACTTTGTTTGCAAAAAAATTATTAAATAATGATATAGAGAAAAAGGCACAAAAATAAGAGATTCGTAAACACATAAATTTGCAGACTCACCCTGCTCCAGACATGCATTTGTCTTCGTCCTCTGATTTTCTCATAACATCTTCTTTCTCGGGTTCATCTCCTGAGAATTTAGGAGCACCACCTTTTCCAGTAGATTGAGAGTCCATTTCATGGCTATGCTCATAATCTATATGGCATGTCCCTTCCATCCATATGAGTTGTTCTCACAAATAAGATATTTTGCATTTAAGATATTGAGTTGTCTGTCTGAACTTATTGATTGATCTAACTATCTTCTTTTGAAATTCATGAGTGAGAGGACGATGATTTCAATAAGAAGAAAGAGGGATGACGAGGATGATGAGATGACGCAAAATCAAGCTGAGAAGGCCCATGCTTAACAAGAAGGATGAGGGATGACAGGATGATGAGATGATTCGTAATCATGCTCAGAAGCCCCAGTCTCAGACAAGAAAGACGAGGGAAGACAGAAAGATGATCATGCAGAATGAGGATGAGGCAAGAAGGACGAGGGAAGACAAGAAGATGATCAAGCAGAATGAGGACGAGGCAAGAAAGACGAGGGAAGACAGGAAGATGATCAAGCAGAATGAAGATACAATCAAAGAGAACCACCCTCTGCATGTAGAGGTGGTGAAGACAACAGGATGCATCGACCACAATGTGAGCCTGGAGGGTAACCATGAATGTAAAGGCGATGCAGACAACAGAATGCATTGACTGCCTTATGAGCCTGTAGGGTAACCAATTCTATAATTGAGTTTTAACTTGCACAACAACTAAATAACTGTTGGTGAATTTCTGTTAATCACTTAAGTGGAAATCGATTAGCTATCAAAGTAATTTTTAAATAAGATTAGGTAAATGTAAAAAAGTAAACACATAAACTGATGTCTTTATAATAGCTAGGAAGTTAATAATTGAAATCACAGCCATTTATTTTGTGTGACTACTAAGAATATTCCAACCATATTTAATCATGTCCATAGAAAACTTATTAAGCACTAAACCCCTATTAAATCTGCCCATTGTCAATAGGTATACGACATTCTGCGTAATTATTTTTTAAATGAATTATAAAATTTCACAAATAGACAAATACTATTTCCCTCCACCATTAGTCCCATCATTATCGTGTGATCCAATCATAAAATGCAAATAAAATTGCTTGAAATTGGAAAAAAAGACTTTTAATTTTAATAAAACATAATTAAAAAAAAATGTGCCAAAACACATTGATAATATGTGTAAAAGCTCACCAAAACAGACCTATTAATATCTCAGAATGCACCCACTAATAAATTGTTGACTCCGTACCGAAAGTTATAGTCCCTTGGCTAGGTAGGGACTAATAAGAATAAATATCACAACAACTTACATTAGTGTTTAGCTCATATTGTACAACAGTTCTTGCTATGCGAAAGAGCCAACACTACATTTGCATGTTTCTTTCTTCAATATTAGCACAAGAAGCCTAATATCCTTGAAATTCTTAATAAGTGAAGGAATGGAATCCCCATAGACCAAAATATGCTATTGTTTTCACCTTGCCTTTCATTTGTTGTTGTTCATATTGTGTGATGCAGGAGCATCGTTGGCAAGCATGCAGAGGCAGGACCACTCANAGCCATTTATTTTGTGTGACTACTAAGAATATTCCAGCCATATTTAATCCTGTCCATAGAAAACTTATTAAGCACTAAACCCCTATTAAATCTGTCCATTGTCAATAGGTATACGACATTCTGCGTAATTATTTTTTAAATGAATTATAAAATTTCACAAATAGACAAATACTATTTCCCTCCACCATTAGTCCCATCATTATGGTGTGATCCAATCATAAAATGCAAATAAAATTGCTTGAAATTGTAAAAAAACTCTTAATTTTAATAAAACATAATTAAAAAAAAATGTGCCAAAACACATTGATAATATGTGTAAAAGCTCACCAAAACAGACCTATTAATATCTCAGAATGCACCCACTAATAAATTGTTGACTCCGTACCGAAAGTTATAGTCCCTTGGCTAGGTAGGGACTAATAAGAATAAATATCACAACAACTTACATTAGTGTTTAGCTCATATTGTACAACAGTTCTTGCTATGCGAAAGAGCCAACACTACATTTGCATGTTTCTTTCTTCAATATTAGCACAAGAAGCCTAATATCCTTGAAATTCTTAATAAGTGAAGGAATGGAATCCCCATAGACCAAAATATGCTATTGTTTTCACCTTGCCTTTCATTTGTTGTTGTTCATATTGTGTGATGCAGGAGCATCGTTGGCAAGCATGCAGAGGCAGGACCACTCAGCACATGGGAGTTCTTCCAGAACTTCAACATTAGCAGCTGCAGCCGATTTTGAAATCCTCCTTAACTCAACGCCAAAATTTACCTTTGGAGGCACACTTGAACTAGTGTCGAATTTTACCCTTTGAGGCATGTTTTGAAGATCGCAAGTGGAACATGAGTTTCCACTACGACTCTAGAGTAGGACTGGACTAAGATAGCATAGGACAAATTTTAGAGTAGGCAAGTATCCAGGGGAAACCCTAGAAATATTTTTGAGTTAAGTAGAATTTTGTACACCCAAGTGGGGTTAGCTACAATACAGAGATAAATTAGTTGTAAGAGAGAACTGCAAGTTAGCAGGAGATCTCAGTTTTTGAGTTACTGTAATTTGAATGTATTTTGTAGCCATTTCGACACTTGTGAATATAACAAAAGGAAAATTGAACCAAATACATATTATAAGATCGATGTTTGAAATTTACTCATATTTCTGTTCTTATGAGAAAGTGAATGAATCTCTATGGGAGAGTAGGAAACTCTGAATGTTAGTTTTTCAGTTTCAATTGTTTATCTTAATTTAAAGCTCTGCAAGGTATGCATCGAGCCAGAAGGGAACACAAGGGGATTGGGGGGGGGNTTAATTTTAATAAAACATAATTAAAAAAAAATGTGCCAAAACACATTGATAATATGTGTAAAAGCTCACCAAAACAGACCTATTAATATCTCAGAATGCACCCACTAATAAATTGTTGACTCCGTACCGAAAGTTATAGTCCCTTGGCTAGGTAGGGACTAATAAGAATAAATATCACAACAACTTACATTAGTGTTTAGCTCATATTGTACAACAGTTCTTGCTATGCGAAAGAGCCAACACTACATTTGCATGTTTCTTTCTTCAATATTAGCACAAGAAGCCTAATATCCTTGAAATTCTTAATAAGTGAAGGAATGGAATCCCCATAGACCAAAATATGCTATTGTTTTCACCTTGCCTTTCATTTGTTGTTGTTCATATTGTGTGATGCAGGAGCATCGTTGGCAAGCATGCAGAGGCAGGACCACTCAACACATGGGATTTCTTCCAGAACTTCAACGTTAGCAGCTGCAGCCAATTTTGAAATCCACCTTAACTCAGCGCCAAAATTTACCTTTGGAGGCACACTTGAACTAGTGTCGAATTTTACCCTTTGAGGCATGTTTTGAAGATTGCAAGTGGAACAAGAGTTTCCACTACGGCTCTGGAGTACGACTGGACTAAGATAGCATAGGACAAATTTTAGAGTAGGCAAGTAGCCAGGGGAAACCCTAGAAATATTTTTGAGTTAAGTAGAAGTTTGTACACCCAGATGGGGTTAGCTACAATATAGAGATAAATTAGTTGTAAGAGAGAACTGCGAGTTAGCAGGAGATCTCAGTTTTGGAGTTACTGTAATTTGAATGTATTTTGTAGCCATTTCGACACTTTTGAATATAACAAAAGGAAAATTGAACCAAATACACATTGTATGATCGGTGTTTGAAATTTCCTGATATTTCTGTTCTTATGAGAAAGTGAATGAATCTTTGTGGGAGAGTAGGAAACTCTGAATGTTAGTTTTTCAGTTTCAATTGTTTATCTTAATTTAAAGCTCTGCAAGGTATGCATCGAGCCAGAAGGGAACACAAGGGGATTGGGGGGGGGAATTTCTCTGTGAGAAATCCCTTGGATCTAACTTATCAAGATCCCTTAGACTCAAGGAGTGCCCGGGAAATCGAAGTCTGCACTAGACGAAGCTTAGGAGGCAGAGCACTATTGACTTTCAAATTGCGGTGAAGGGTTAGTATTCGCTTGAGGTGAGACAGGCACACAAATTTCAACATTGCGTATGCCAGGGAGGAAAGACCCATGAGGACCTAAACGAATGGTGGAGAGATTTCGGGGAGGGATGCAAAATCCCGTGAGTTGTTGGATCGAGAGGAGTCGCGAGTAGGTTAGTGGGGAGACCTTTCAATGCTCGACCCTCAGGGGGAATAGTAGCCGTCAGAACCCAATAGATCTGGTTCGTTGATCCCATTTCGGATTTTTGGCTACGAGGAATGCAAAGTGAAATAGATGGGACTCTTGGCCCACAAAACCCTGAAAGGATCCAAACCATCGAATCTTCGGAGGTTGGGAGCTATCGATCTGCAGCGTGGAGTTGTATCAGGTTTTGTCTATTGGGAGTACAAGGGGTGAGAGCAGGGACTCTTGACCCACGAAACCCTGAAAGGATCCAGGCCGTCGGATCTTTGAAGGTTTAGAGTCGTTGATCCACGACGTGGGGGTATTTTGGATTTCGATGACCGAGGATACAAAAGGTAAGAGTCAAGACACTTGACCTACAAAATCCTGAAAGGATTCATGCCATTGAATATTGGAGGCTTAGAGCCATCGATCCACAATAGGGAAGTGTTTCCACTTTCGTGACTTGGAGGAAAAAACAGACCTCGTGAGGGGTGAAGTCACGAAACGCGAAATGTCGAATTGATCATTATCATTGATCGAAGGGATATCTGGACCACAGATCTCGGTATTCATGGTTTCGACTCTCTTAACTTGGAGAAGCCCAGAGTGCTCTGTGGTAAATTTGGTGGTCATGTGCCTGCGGTCACATGAGCTGGGTAAAGGGGGAAGATAGCCTCTGCTATCCCTTATCGGGGTTTTGGGACCAGAGGAACCACATACTCATTACATTGGAAAACCCCAGGGACGCGAAATGCGACCGACCTTTCAAGCTAAGCTAGTGGTCCTACCTGTGGTCATGAGGAGTGGGGTTCGTGCCTAAAATCAACTTGCGTGGGTAAATTACAAACAATATTATGTGGACTAAGTGTTAGAGGTAGTAGTTCAAAACCAGGAGAGTCACTCCAGCTCCAGAATTCGAAGATCCTGACCAAGCATTCGTGCAACCCTGAGGAGGGATAAGGGGGTCTGTATCATTGTGTATGGTTGTGGTATGCATTAGCAAGTTACCATAGGGTCGTAATATTGGATTACCTTGGCCAATTCCCACATTGACATAAAAGTATTCTTATTGGAGAGATTCTTAATCATATCCTTGGACATGAGTACGATGGTAAATAGTAAAATATGATTCGAGTAATCTAGCAATGGTGGATGATAATTCCATCCTTATTCTACTTGTTCATAGATCCTTTATTGGTTTTCGTTAGCTAGGGTGAAGAAATAGTTAATGGTGGAGCTATTTTTTCTAAAGGTATTAATCCTCAATTATTTTCAGTTTCCCCTAATGATCCAGTCCAAAGGTTTTCGTAATCTCAAAACATAGTGGTATTGCTTGAGACCATTTCTATTGGGAATTGTCTACTCCATGTGTTTTTTTGAAGTGGGTGGGAGCATACAAGCTTGGATTCACCTTGCTAGAGGTATCCTTATACTAGTTTTGACTCCATTAAATCCCCTATTGGTTTTGACCCCATTAAATCCCGAGGTTGTTCTGCATATTACAATAAAAAACCCTTTCATTTTCAAGTGTAGTGTAAGTTATGGGTGGACAAAGATATGGTGCTCAACAATGCAATACGCTCATAGTCATTTTCTAATGGGGTATGATAATAATTATTACAAATGAAATAATTATGGGTGGACAAACGGATGGTGCTAAACAATGCAATATGCTTGGAATCATTTTCTAATGAGGTATAATAATAATTATTACAAATGAAATAACTATGGTTTTTTTGTTGGTTTGCAAATCCTTTCTTTATTTCCAATTGGAAGGGTGAAGAAACAACTTCTAATAGAGTTGTTTTTTCTATAAGTCTTATTCCTTACTTATTTTTCCTTCATCCACAATGATATGATGTAAAGGTATTTATATGCTCACAACATTGTGACATCTCTTGCACATATTTTTTAAGGAATTTTTCTACTCCTTGTTTTTCTCAAAAGGGTGGGAATACACAATATGGGATTTGGTTTATTAGGGAAACGTTGATATTGAGTTTGACTTTGTGGATTTTTATATTATGGGATTTGGCTTACTAGGGGAAATGTTGATATTGGATTTGATTCAATGGATTTTTATTATTAAAACTACAAATTATGTATATATATACCATATATATATAAACCATGTTGCAAGTACACATAGTTTGGCTTCACCTTGAATTATTTCATTAGAATTTTTTCATATTTCACTAATTATTACATTGGATTTTATGCTAGCATATGTCATTTCTACTCATTAAAGATATAAAATACAATACATATGATCTAAGTTAATTTGTGATTTTTCATATTGGCTTATATATTTTTTTGGCAAGTTTTGTTTCTTAAATATTTTTTTCTACTAAACTTAAACGACAATTAGGAGGTATAAATTTATAAACAATTTTATTTTATTATATGAGAATATAAGTGTTTTTTTCTTTGTTGTATTTAGAAACTAGTCTTCTTCATTACCTTTTTTATCATTTTTTTAAAATAAAGGTGGGTAATGAGTTGGGAGCTAGGAAACCTAAAACCACACCACACCCAACCCATTCTATGAACTTAGAAATTTCAATAATGTTTTGATCATTTGAAGCAATTTATATGCAACACAATGCTAGGAATCAACTTTTAGTAGATTTAGGTTTATATATTTATTAACAACACATTGTTGTTGTCATGATAGGGGTGATAATAGGATGTGGATGGAAAGATATGGTGGCATTTTCTATATTTCAGAGAGAAAATAGGGTTTATAAAGTGATCTTAGTTCCTTATTATTCCTATAATGGTCTATGAGTTTTTACAGTTATTCATGTTTGATCAAATTAATTTTTCTTAGTGCAATTTTATAAAAAGTGTTGTATTGGTTTCTAAAGCTATTAGTTTGTTGTGAATTAGATATAGATATGGAAGGAATGCTCTCTATGTTTCCAAGAAAAAATAGAGGGATGAAGTAATTCCACAAGGTTATGATGTTTCCTTAGAGGGTGGCAACACAAAATAATATAGAACAATTCACCCATAAATAAATTTATGGAAAGAGAAAATTAATGTGCAAAATACCATTATTATCCACAATAATATAGAACAATTCACCCCTAAATAAATTTATAGAAAGAGGAAAATTATGTGCAAGATACCATTATTATCCTCCTAGGATGAAGTAATTCCAATTCCATATTCTTTACATCGTTATTCTAGGTAACAAGTTATTGTTATTGAAATATAATAGTAATGATGTGGGTGTCTTGTAGAAAGAAACATATCCACAAATGGAAAATCGAAGGTTTATGATATGATATTTTTTTTATATTAAGGGATTTGTCTAGTAACTAAGAGTCTTAATTATGATGGAATTCCTTTTTTCACAATCACATGGAAGGAATTTTCCAGGGAAAGGCCTTCAATAACCCACATTGTAATAAGTAAGTTTAAGTAACCGACTTTCTACCTATTTCCCATCTGTGAAACCATCAATATTCCTTTAGAAAGATATCAATTATGAGTTGGACCTTGGAAAATTAATCAATATTTGACAAGGATTTGTTGTGGTGCCTGGAATTGAATATCACAAGCAGGATGGTGTTTAATGTGGATAACATTAAAAATAACATGAAATATATTCTGTCATATTTGATTTTTTTAAAACTACAAAATGGTGGGTTAAAGTAAGAGTAAAATTAAATTAAACATTTTAATATTATAAAAATATTCCATGTTTAATTACTCCGCATAATATCATCCATATTGTAGTTTCAAACCCTATTTTTTTAAGGATTGGGACACTCAGGTTTAGGTTAGAGATCGTATATTTCATGTTGAATTACTCCGCATAATATCATCCATATTGTAGTTTCAAACCCTGTTTTTTTAAGGATTGGGACACTCGGGTTTAGGTTAGGGGATCGTATTTCTAGCTACTTGGTAAGATGTATTTCAAGTTTCGGTATCATCCTCCGTTCAAAGTATTTTCCTTAATTTAATTAGGATAAATTATTTACACATAGATGTAGGTATGTATGTATACATGTATTAATTCTCATATATATGTGTGTGATAGAGTTTTATTGAGATTAATGATAGAGTTTTGTAGAAACCCTATTTTTATTTGTCTATTAGATGCAAGAGATGTTGCTTTCTATTTAGGATTTATATTGATGCGTATTCATGGCAAGGAAATGTAGTCTCTAATCTATTCATATACATATATGCCAACCCTATTAGATTCTAAGTAATATAATCCCTATGATTAGACAAAAAAATATTTTATTAAGTGGATATGTATTGTTGTAATGTTTTTAACGGTTCATACGTTCATACATATGCTAACCTAGTAACCCATTATTTATACATTTTCTCATCATTGAAATAACAAACCAAGATGTTGAAACAAAAAATTACTATACATTGCAGGAGAAACACCAATAATATCTCTATTTGACCTCTAAAGTTTATTTAAGGAATATTATGTCCTCTAACACATGTCACATGTTTTAGACTTTAGTTCACTTTAATTTCATATTTTGAATTTATCCATACCATCTTTGATAACCTAATAGATAAGAAACTATCTCCATTCATGCAAGTCTTATTGATGAAATT
>JZKD02S2229021.1:0-14475 GCA_000966675.3 Picea glauca
AATAAATTAAATAATTTATTAAGGTTAAAAGAATATTAAATTAAATTAATTTTATATTAATATTTAAAAATATAAAAATACTAAGCAAACTCAATAAATAAAATAAACAACCCCGGATGGGGTGTCTTCATGAAATGACGGGTGTTATTTGGGACGAGGCCACATGGCCAAGCCACATGCCACCTGGTGTCCATCCATCGCCATCTCCCTTCTCCAGTCACCTCCAAAATTTAAACGGCCCACCGCCACCCTCCATTTCTCATTTGCACCCCGTAGCTCACACGAACTGGAAGCTCTGCGGCCTGTGCATCTTCATGGTGTCGTGTAGAGGGCCTTTCCAGTCACTTCATCTCTAGCCTATTCGGCCTGCTCCTAAATCCAAGATGTGGTTTATTTATCCTCGCTCACTCACTCATAATTCACAGAGCCTAACCTCCCAGGTGCACCCCTTCCTTCGTTTTGTGACCGAGTTCTGGTGTGACCTCTCCTTGTTTTCAATTTTGTTGTGGGGATCCTCCCTTCCAAGATCATTGTTCTTTAGAGGTCTCCTCCCCTGGAGGCCGCCAACTTTCATCATGCCCCGACCCCGGGGCAAGCCAAAGCGAGGAGCAGCCTGGTACGAGGCCTGGGGAAGGAAACCGCCTGCCTCTGACTCTCCCTGTGAAGTTACTAACCCCCCTCAAGTAGATGCACATCACCCCCCTAAAGCAGTCTTTCCCCCTCCTTTGGCTCCCATAGTTGACCACCCCCCTAAAACAGACTTTCCCCCTCCTTTGGCTCCTGTAGTTGTGCCCGCTCATGCCCAGCCACCCTGCGACCCCACCCCTGACCTCACACCCTTCTCGATCCCCTACACCTATAGGCTCGAGTGGTTTGATCTTCTTGTAAATTCGCTAGGATACGCACCACCTCCCCCTTCTCCCCCTCGACGTCCCTCTTTTCCGCCCTCCCCTCCACGTCCCCCTCTTGCCACCTCCCCTATGAGATCCTCCTCCTCTTCTCCACAGTCCACCCACCCCAATCCTTTCTGTGACAAGTGCGAAGATCGAACCGAGCTCCTAAATACTCTGAGTAATATTTAAAAAGACCTGGAGGATATCAAATTGGCTATGCTCGACACACAGAATAGGGACATCGACCGCTGGAGCAGAGTGGACACCCTGATGGATTTTCTTCAAGATCTTCGACAGTCCATGGCTAACCGCGACAAAGGAAAAGCACAGGCGAGACAGGTTTACGTCGGGTCACAGCTAGGACCAGATTTCTAATGCTTTCTATTTCTCAGCTCAACACCATTGGCTCTATTTTTTTACACTGTTAGTATTTCGGCCCTACGTGACCTCCTAGCATAGCTTACCTCCTTTTTCATGACACTTGGCAATGGTGGTTTCCAGATGGGCACCGTTTCCACCTTTGAACTTGGACACTTGGCAGCGGTGATTTCCCACAAGGGCACAGGTGTCATGTAGGTAATTGCATCACAAACAGCTTTATTTTTTTACAGGAATTAATGCAAACCCTAATTTACAAAAAAAAGTAATAAATAAACAAAAGTTCATGTGTAGAAGTTATAGGGAGCTTGGTCCCCGTCTTTGATGTAATAATTGTAACATGCAACCAACCACTTTGAATTATCAATTTTTACATATATTTTTTTATTTATGAGTAGTGATGGTATAAACATCTTCCATATTGGGATGTTCTTTTTTTTCAAATATTATATTGGGATGACTTATGCCAAGTGCCATATTAGACTATAAAATGCACCTCACTTTATATCAATAATAATAATAATTAATAAAGGTCTTAATATAATCAACATGTTTTTTTTAATTTGTAGGTGAAAATGTCAATTTTTAAAAAATCGTTATGTTAAAATTTTATTGCAAAAACATAGACATGTTTTTTAAATTATGATGCATGTTACACGAAAAATATTAAAATAATAGGAAATAATAACATTTTTATAATAGTTATATATATTTGGAACTATTAAAAATATATCTATAAATCCATGCTATTCATCAAATAATAATAATTGTATAAAAATATATATTTTGAATCTATATATATATATATAATGCATGCAATTTCATAAAAAGATGAATATGTGTAAATTGTTTAAAAATATTGTCAAAATGAAACACAATGACAAATGATTTGGAAATGATGGATTTAATTTGGTTTATTCGGCCCCAACCACCACCATGTTTTTTAGGACAAAATAAAATTTGACATAAAATCCTTAGATGACATGGACATATGATACTATCCCTCCTAAAAAAAAATATTTTACATAATGTGCATGCATTCTATGACATTGGTGTTCTATGTAAATTCTACAATTACTAATATTCATTCTCATAGTTTTTGTAATCATGTAATGAAATTCATATTATAAATACATATGTCTTATCAAATAACTAATATACAACTATCATGTGTCCTCCATAATTAATCCTAAGAGATCTTAAACTAAGTGAGGCTTTCCATATTGTCTTTGTGAGCCTATTCGATATTATAGGTTCTTTTGCATCATGAATAATCCATAAAGAATTATTTAAGGGAAAAGACATTATTTTTCACATGTGGGCCATATTAGGCCCTAATACAATCCCTAGTGTGCAAGACTTATAATGGATAAGGTTCATTATACATGTCCCTGTGATGGTTTCAAACCTGATGCATGATGGACCACGAATTCTAAAATCCTACTTCATGCCCTAAGAAATTTGTTTTCATCCTCCAATAATGACTAGGTCCTTCAAACTCATCATTGATGTGCAAAAACTCATAATGGTGCACATATCATATCCATGGGAAAATTGGTCCCTTTATAGGGCCTATGTGGGTTTGGGACCATATCTAGGGCCCGTGAGACATTTAATCATATTTTTGGCCCTATATTGGTGTTCCTCCTCATGCCATGTCTAGGGTCCCTAATACCTTTTTAAGGAGTGAAAAACAGTATAATGTCACTAATGTTATACTCATTCGTCAAATATTCCCTTTAGAGGGCATGTAGGGTTGTTTGGGATACTAAGCATAGCTCATGAGCCCTAAAAACATATTCCATGCCATATGATGTTGGTGTTCCTTCTCGAATAATCATGATGACACCTTTGTTTTGTGACCTTGCAATAGTCAATTTTAACTTATGAAAACATCATGACGTGGTTTATGGAATGAACAAAAGGGATATTGCATGAAGTTGATGGTTAAAAAATTGGCAAGTGAGAATTTGGGAACATGCTCTCGCATAAAAATGTCTATGTTATTCAAAATGTGCACACATTCCTTTTAAAATAGCCTTAATGCCTTTTGAACTACCATGCAGACTACTGTGAAGTTTGCCAAATATGAATTAAAAATAAACACGCATGCACTTTAGAAATGTGCATGCATTAATAATGGGAACACATTATTTTTAACATAAAAATACATAAATTATATAAGAAATTTCCACCCGTAATATATATCCCAACATCCATTTTTGGCATTATTTACATACTTGGAAAGATTTTGAAGAGATATACAACTTTTATGTTATTAAGTTTCTATGGTTTTTTGAGATGTATTTTCTTGTTTTCAAAATAATATAAAAATAAATATTTTGACGAAAAAGAATATTTGCAATTTTCTCACAACTTTTTTCCCAACATCCATTTTTGTTGTTCTTTAGATAATTGCAAATATCTTGAAGTGATCTACAACTTTGTTGTTATACACTTTTGTTGTGTCTATGTAGATGTTTTTTTTGTTTTTTAAAAGAATGATCTTTTGACAAATTGGATACACTTTTGAAGGTTGTACTTTGTTATGGAGACATTTTAAATTAAATGTAACATTTAATAATGGAATTACTCTCTTAAAAATGCTTCTCTCTAAAACTTTATTCCCTAATGAAATCTTGAACTGCCATATAGGCCATAGAGAGGGAATATATGGTCTTTGAGTGGGATACTAGTGTCATCATGGAGGTTTTATGCACTAGGTATAGTTCTCAAGCCCTTAACCATGGTCCAATGAGGAAAACAAGTATATTATTCCCTATGTGAACCTTCTAAGTCTTATGGGCTAGGAATAAGGCCTTGAACCACCACTTAAGCTCTATAAATAGGATTTTTAGCCTCTAACTGGGAGATGAGTGTCATTAGTTGTTCTACACTCAAGGGATGATTTGGGGGACTTTATCATGGTATGGGTAGGAATTCAAATGACTTGGGACCCTAAATGAAGCTCTTAGGCACTCTTAGGAGGTTTTTCACATGAGGGGTGGGTCTCAAAGAATCGACCATTTTAGGAGAAGGAAAATGATTGAATTAGGTTCTAAATGAAGCTTCTATGGCTCATGGGCCATGAACAAGGCTCGAAAACCACCACATGACCCATCTAAATGTGATATTTGGCCCCCAAGTAAAATATAGGTGTTATTATTGAATTTTCTAATTATGAATCTCCTCATAAGGAAATGTAAGTATTTGATTTTGTTAGTGAAGAAACTAATTAATTTGTTAAGGTCAAAAGAATATTAAATTAAATTAATTTTATATTAATATTTAAAAATATAAAAAATATTAAGCAAACTCAACAAATAAAATAAAATAAAATACACGTGTAGAAGTTATAGGGAGCTTAGTCCCCATATTTGATGTAATGATTGTAATATGAAACCAACCACTTTATAAAATAAATGTTGAATTAAGCAATACATTTACAATAGTCCCATTGAAAATCCAAAAATACAATTACTCAATCATCTTTTCTTTATGCCCCAAGGGGACGTCTAAAGGTAAACCCAATGCAAGGTGTTTTTGACAAGCGGTTGGTGGTCTACGAAATTTATAATTTATTAACAACTCGTCACCGGGAGACAAACTAAGTATTGCATGCACAACAACAAATCTGGATGTCTTCCTTTTCATAAAGAACTCTTTGTCATTATAGTGTTCCTTAAAGAAAAAAAAATCGCTAAATAATGAGGCCCTGCAACTATTTATGAACCCTGCGATGTTCCCATGATCTCGCGGATGACCTTAGATATAAAATAGACTTTTTCCTATTAAATTTTCCAGAAGCACAACCATTCATGCACATACTATACATGGAAATGTTATGTTTGTATTTGAAAATATTCAAGCAATTAGAACAACTATAAATAGGACCACAAAACGACATAAGAGCCACTGATTGTTTGGGAGGAATGGATATATGGGAAAGGATAAACAACCCAAGATTTGCAACATCTATTTTAGACTTGGAAATATTATAACTATTACCACAAAAAGAGAATTTGGTTCAAACATTGGGCACAGACAAGGACGATGGCCAAGCACCATACAAAGCTTGGTTGTAATAGGTTTGGTATTTACTTTGCAGATGGATAGGAAGAGGGAAGTCATCACTATATTCCAACAATTGAATAGACTTTGGTGTGTACTTGGACATTTTTGCTCTTATCTCATACAATTTTTTTGATCTCCTAGTAGTGAAGTTTTGGGTAGTATTGATATCATACTTTGGCTCACTATAAGAACTCTCTGTTGACTCACAAAAGGAGATGGTGTGGCCAATTTAGGACGAAATGTAGTTGATCTAGCTTCCAAATTTTCAAAAAAGAAGCATATTAAAGTGTTCCTACATGTCTTTTCTATATCACCTATTAAATTATTGACCGCAATGGGAGGTATTAGACCATCAACTTTCGGTAGTCGATCATTAATATAATGAGACAATGTGACACATCAAAGGTTCTTCTTTAACCCTTTACATTTTGAACAATCACATACCACTGGCATGTTATAAAAGAGATCCAATTCACAGTGTAATATCATTGACACGGGTTGCGGGTTACTAGAAGATGGTATGTTACAATTGGTAGGGTAAAGCATGTTGGAAAATTGGTTGTCATTTATGTCAACCCTAGAAGAATCCCCAAAGCAAGTTATGTCAACCCTAGAAGAAGCCTCAAATCAATTTTGGAACCCTCTACAAGTGATGGGTGTATTTGAAGAAGTCTCCAAAGTGGTCCGCTTATGGAATATATTTAAGCATGGCCCTCACGGGAAGATGCTTTGAAGAAGTCTACAAGAATCCCTAGAATTATGGTTAAGTGATTAAGAATCCCCAGAGGTGTGGTCATGAAACCCAAAAAAAATTTGAATAAAAAGAGTGTGAAGGACATTGAAAATGCATGCAAAACCTCCATTGATTGATACTCCTCGTCAAGCCATCTCCAACGGTAGGTGGCACGCCATGTGGCTCCTCACGGTTGAGGAGTTATTCCTCGGATCTAAGGTCGAGAAGTTATAATTTGGCCCTAAAGTCAAGTAAAGGAGAAAAAAAAACTGCAAACAAGAAGTTACAAGTCGGCTCAAGGTCAAGTAAAGAAGGTGCTTGGAAGGGTATAAATACACATTAAGAACCTCTCATTTTCATCATTCGATCTTTTGATCTCTTAGCACAATCTTGGTAGTGAATTTCAAATGGAATATGAAGTGAAGAAGGGAAAAATTCCAAGGGAATATGAAATCTTGTGATGATGCGCTCTAAGGTATGTTTTTTAAAGGTCATCTTACCATTTTCACTATAATTTTTTTTCTAGAATGATTCAAATATTGAAAATCAAAGTCTATTGAGATGACATATCAAGGTACCTATGGTACAAATTTCAGCTTATGGGTCGTTTTACTTTTGGACATACACTATGTGGAAGATAGGGTTTTTTACTAGTCCTATAACTAGTCTCAAACAGGTGTTCTAGGTAAAACAGTCATAACTTATTCATAGATGATCCAAATTCTATGAGAAAAAATTAATTGAAAATATTACATTATATAGTATTTTTAATGTGAATTTCATAATCATATATCAAATATTGATCATGTGGCATGTTGTACAAGTTCGCTCTCCAAAATAGGACAGAATTCAGGAAAGTCTGCCATATTTTCTATATCGCTTTTCAGTGAAGAGTCAAGGAGTGAAACTTGGAATAAATTTAGAGAAGATATAGAATATTGGATAAAATTTTCAGACTTTGATTCATTATAGGTATGTATTTATACTTTTTGAAAGTTAGGGTTTGTGACTAATCTAACAACTAGTCCCAAACAAGTGTTAGAGACAAATTTAAGAAGTGATGTTGGGGTTTATATGTGGACCCATGTAAACCTAGGATATTTATGTGGACCTCATTTCTAAGTGGACCCAGGTTGATGATGTTGATATATCAGTTGTGGTAATGATGATGTATCAGTTGTAGTGGAGATAGTTTTGATGATGATGATGTATCAGTATCAGTGATAGAAGCAGTGACAGGTTGAGTCTCACACTTATATTTCAGGGAGGAAGGAAGGGGAAAGTAAAGGGGTTTGTATCCTCCTTCCAGTTGGAGTCAGAGAATCTATGGATTTGTAGCTTCCTTCATGTTGGAGCATGTAAACTAGGGAGTTGGAGCCTCCTTCTAGTTGGTGCTAGAGAATTCAGGGAGTTGTAGATTCCTTCAGGTCAGAGCCTATAAATATGGGGTTGGAGCATCCTTACAGTTGGAGTTGGAGAATTTGGAGAGTTGTATCTTCCTTCAGGTTGGAGCATGTAAATCAGAGGGTTGGAGCCTCCTTTCAGTTGGAGCTGGAGAATTTGGGGAGTTGTAGCTTCCTTCAGGTTGGAGCTTATAAATCAAGGGGTTGGTGCCTCCTTCCAGTTGGTGATGGATAATTTTGGAATTTGGTGCTTCCTATGAATGTAATATTTCGATATATAAGAAATCATTCAGTGGTTTTCTCCCATTTGGGTTTCCAAATAAAATTCTTATTTATTGTGTATCTATGGTTATATGTTATGAATTGTTCATGATATCTTGAATGTAAACAAAAAGTGATAATTTTTTCATAATGTAATTTTTACAAGTTGTGATTAAAAGTGGTAAAAAGTTTTCAATATTGATTCACCCCCCATTTCAGTATTGGTAAATATTCCAACAATTGGTATCAGAGCAGATCCTTCAGAAACAGTCTAAGTACTAGAAGGTAGATCATGGAGTGAACTAAGAATGGAACATCGTTATTTGATGGTCAGAACTATGGATTTTGGAATAGAAGGATGAAAAAAAAATTGCAGGCACATGGATTTGATGTTTGGAAAGCAATAGTAAACAGATTCAAGGCACTTTCCACTCCCCCAACAAATAAAGACGGAAAGAAACTTTCTGAAAACAATTCAAAGGTTACAAATGCCATTTTGAGTGCCCTGGTTGATTCATTATATGTCAAGGTTGTGCATTGTAACTCTATAAAGGAAATGTGGGATAAACTTCAAAATGTCTATGAAGGAGATGCCAAAGTCAAGGAGGCCAAGCTTCAAACTTATAGAGGTAAATTTGAGCAATTGAAAATGAAGGAAGATGAATATATTGCAGCCTACTTTCCACTAATTAATGAAATAGTAAATTTTATTAAAGGATTGGGAGAAGAAATCAAAGGCTCAATGATTTTTCAAAAGGTAATAAGGTCTCTTCCAATGAGATTTGATCCTAATATTTGAGCCCTAGAAGAAAGAGCATATCTTGCTACGTTGAGCATGGATGAGCTACATGGGATACTTACAACTTATGTAATGAGAACAGAATAGGATAATCCATCCAAGAAGGATGTAGATTTTTAAATCATCCAAGAAGACAACAAAGAATAAGCAAAATTCAAATCCAACTCTCGGTTGTAGCGATGATTCAGATGAAGTTGAATAAATAGCCAACTTCGTAAGGAAGTTGAAGAAAGGAAATGGCAAGTAAAAGGTATGCTTCCCTTAAAGTGCTTTAATTGTGGTAAAATTGATCACTTTGCTACTAAATGTCTATATGCTAATAATTCAGATATTGATGAAGAATAAGTTCTCAAGAAAGAAAAGAAATTTCAAAATGGAAAAAAAGAAAGGAGAAAAAAAAAAGTCTTCAAAAATAGCCTCTACTCAAGAGAAGACAGTTCCCCATCTGATGAAGATGATGATAGTGATAGTGACTTAGAAAGAGTTTTCTTCATGGAAATGGAAACTCAGAAAGGAACCCCTGAAAATCATGAAGAATATTATGAAGAAGGTGAAGTAGAACTAATCAACGCCTTAAGTGATCTAAAAAGAGAAAGGAATAAAAACAATTTATTCAAGGAAGAATTGATTAAACTATAGAGTTCTCAAAATTCCAAAGAAGTTTCTCATTTAAAAATCAACGTAAAAGAAGCAGAAAAGAGAGAAAATATTTTGACAAGTCATCTTAAGGAAAGATCTGAAGACTTAAACAAGCTTGAAGCAAAATTTTGTGAACAAGAAAGAAGACTTGAAGAAGAAATCATCTCCTTGAAAACCCAACTTGAAGAAGCAAAGAGAACGGAAGAAGTAATCAAGATCCAGATGATAAATAAAGAAGAAAATTGTGAGAAACTTGAAGAAGAAGTCGTGTCAATGAGGGTTGAAATCAACAATCTCAACAAGAACTCGAAAATCTCTCAATTTCTAGAAGACATTCTCAATAGTCAAAGGCCATGATATGACAAGTATGGACTAGGATACAAGAAAATTAATTTTGAGAACGAATCAAGCTCCATGATGAAAGAAGTAGAACAAAAGAGTTATGCAAAATTCATCAGAAGTCCCAAGACTTCAAAGGATAATATTCAGGTAATGGAAGAAGATCATCAAATCAGAGGAACGCAAAATCAGCAATCGGCAATGGAAAGGAATGAATGTAGAAGAGATGTATTTCCAAGAAGACTTTCTACCTCCAAGAATCAAAGAAGTTTCAATCATTGTGAAGGAAATAGCAGAAGAGAAGATCACAATCAGTTAAGGCAAGAATTCAGAGGATCATTTTCTCCCAAGTATCAAAGTTTCTTTCCTAGTTATTGTTTTACTTGTAATAACTTTGGACATAAAGCTATAGATTTCAGAGTGTATGGAATAAATGTTCAAGCAAGAGATGGTTATGTGGCCCCCTACAATATTGAATGTTACAATTTCCACAACTATAGACACATAGCTCGTGATTGTAGAAGCATGATGAAGTCTTCCATGAAGGAAAAAATTGATATCAGGTACAAGAAGGTTTGGAGAAGAAAGCAAAAACAAGAAGAACGGGTGAATGAAGAACTCTCAGAGATCATACTCACAGGATTTACAGAGTTGCATGATGAATCTGCAAGAAAAGAGGAAGATGTCGAGATTCAAAATAATGGTCTTGTTGTGGAGCAGCCTTATATATTATTCTAAGCCATCTGGATTGGAGAATCCCAGTAATGTGAATATTGAAGAGGGGGGGTCTAAGTAGCAGTTATTACATATTAGAGAACTATCATTCAAGCAACCTGAAGTGTTTGTTTGCATATTTTGGGAAGGAATATTATAAATGATCTGATGGAAGAGGTACAGAATGTCTCATGACAGATTGGTTGATTTCTTCAAGGTACAGTTTAGAACACACTTCCATGCAAATATGTAGGGATTAGTTGGCAGACACAAGGAATATCATTAGCATATTTTTTAGGCAGAGATTTATGATTGTGTAGAGGATTCTAAGCATGTATTCAAGCATGGATATACTCATTACATAATGTTGCAGACTTATAGAGTTTGATTTGAAGATATAGCATATTAGTGGGCATATTTGATTCATATTAAGAAATAGGAATATGTCATGATCAGTTGCAGCAAATTCAAAAAATATCTCAATACAATGATGTGGCATATTAGTCAGCATTATGTGCAGTAAGTAGGAGAGTCATGTACAGTTTGTGACATATAGACAAGAAATGAATACATGGGATATTTGGCAGGTCTAGAAGACATTACTTGACATGAAACAAAGAATATGCATGATAGTGGATGAAATCATGAGCTCAAGAGGAATTTCAAAAAGACTCATTGACATTATCATCAATAGGAATGTTCAGAAAGGCATATGACTCAGAAAAGAAGCAGATTGACAAGTGGAACCAACTAGTCGCAGGAAGGCAAGTCGTGAGAGGCACAGCAAGATAGGGGGAGAGAAGTTGTCAAGAGGATTTATATTGTCAAAGTCAAATTGATGAATGATTATATCATTGATATCATCTTAGTGAAGACATGACAAGCCATGAAGACTTGAAGTCAAGTGGTGAAGGAATATTAACATGAACACTTTTAATATATGTCAATAGATTACAATAACAAGAAGTACCAGTGGACAAGAATCACTAGAAGAGATGATAGGAAGCATATACAAGAATCCCCACATTGATCTACACGACATCTTACAAAGAATACAGGGAGAGAGAAAGAACGAAAGAAGGAGAGAAAGATCAAAAGCAAATAAGAAAGGGGGAGAGAGATTGCCAAAAGAAGGTATACTGTCAGGAAATTTACCCTTTTCCATTGATGTGAAAGGGGGAGAGAAATATCATAAGCATAAATATAGGGGGAGCAAGCATGAATATAGGGGAAGCAATGATCACAGGGGGAGTAAGGGTGTTGCCATCAATTCCAAATGGGTAGATTCTTGGAAAATTGGTTGTCATTGATGTCCCCTTATGGCATATCTTTAAGCATAGCCCTCACGAGAAGATGCTTTGAAGAATTCTATAACAATACCTATAATTATGGTTAAGTCATTAAGAATCCCCAAAGGTGTGGTTATGAAGCCCGAAGGTTTTTTGAAGAAAAAGAGTGTGAAGGACATTGAAAATGCATGCAAAACCTCCATTGATTGGTACTCCTCGTCAAGCCATATCCAATGGTAGGTGGCACGCCACATGGTTCCTCACGGTTGAGGAGTTATTCCCTCTTAAATATCAATCCCTAGATTATGGTAAAAAAGCCCCGGATATAAGGTCAAGAAGTTATAAGTTGGCCCTAAAATCAAGGAGAATAAGTTGTTGCAAATAAGAAGTTACAAGTCGGCTCAAGGTCAAGTAAAGAAGGTGATTAGAAGGGTATAAATACACATTAAGAACCTATCATTTTCATTATTCAATCTTTTTATCTCTTAGAACAATCTTTGTAGTGAACTTCAGAGGGAATATGAAGTGAAGAAGGGAGAAATTCCAAGGGAAGATGATGTCTTGTGATGATGTGTTCTAAGGTATGTTTTTTAAAGGTAATCTTACCATTTCCACTATAACATTTTTTCTAGAATCATTTCGATAGTGAAACTTGGAGGCTATTGTGAAGACATATCAAGGTACATATGGTACAAATTTCATCTTCTGGGTCATTTTAATTTTGGAGATACAAAATGTGGAAGTTAGGGTTTTTGGCTAGTCCTGTAGCTAGTCTCAAATAGGTGTTCCACATAAAATAGTCATATATTATTCATAGAGGATCCAAATTCTGTGAGACAAATTTCATTGGAAATATTACAATATTGATTTTTTTTGTGTGATTTTTAGAATTAGATATCAAATATTGAGCGCATGGCATGTTGTACAAGTTCTCTCTCCAGAAAAGGCTAGAATTTAGGAAGGGTTTCCATATTTGTTGTATCTCTTTTTCGGTGAAAATTCAAGGAGTGAAACTTGGGGTAATTTCAAAGAAGATATAGAAGAATATTGGGTACAAGTGTCATACCTTGATTAATTATAGGTATGGATTTATACTTGTTGAAAGTTAGGGTTTGTGACTAATCCAAAAACTAGTCCCAAACAAGTGTTCGAGATAAATTTAAGAAGTGATGTTAGGGTTTATATGTGAACCCATGTGGACCAAGGATATTTATGTGGACCTCATTTCTAAGTGGACCTAGGTTAATGATGTCTATATATCAGTCGTGGTGATGATGATGTATCAGTTATGATGTATTCATTATGATGTATCCATTATGATGTATCCAGTTTTGATGATGATGATGTATCAGTTGTAGTGGAGTTAGTTTTGATGATGATAATGTATCAATATCAGTGACAGCGGCAGTGAAAAGTTGAGTTACACACTTATATTTCAAGGAGGAAGGAATGGGAAAGGAAAGGGGTTTGTATCCTCCTTCCGGTTGGAGCCCAAGAATTTAGGGAGTTGGAGATTCCTTCAGGTTGGAGCCTGTAAACTAGGGGGTTGGAGCCTCCTTTCAGCTGGTGCTAGAGAATTTAGGGAATTGTAGCTTCCTTTAGGTTGGAGCCTCCTTTCAGCTGGTGCTAGAGAATTTAGGGAGTTGTAGCTTCCTTTAGGTTGGATCCTATAAATAGGGGGTTGGAGCCTCCTTCCAATTGGAGCTGAAGAATATGGGGAGTTGTAACTTCTTGCAGATTGGAGCCTGTAAACTAGGGGGGTGGAGCCTGATAATTTGGGGAGTTGTAGTTTCCTTCAAGTTGGAGACTGTAAACCAAAGGGTTGGTGCCTCTTTCCAATTGATGCTAGAAAATTTTGGAGGTTAGTGCTTCCTATGAATGTAATCTTCTGATATATAAGAAAACATTATGTGGTTTTCTCCCATTTGGGTTTCCACGTAAAATTCTTGTGTATTGTGTATCTGTGGTTATATGTTATGCATTGTTCATGATATATTGAACACAATCATAAAGTGATAAATTGTTGATAATTTAATGTTTACAAGTTGTGATTAAAAGTGGTAAAAAGTGCTCGATATTGATTCACCCCCCTCTCAGTATTGGTAAACATTCCAACAAAGAAACTATCCATTTTCATCAAACATTATCTTGTGGTATATTTCTCCTAATAAAAGCTTGCAACATTTTTTCACTGGTGGAATATCTTTCTCATCTAAACTCGATTCTGATTTATGATCCTACAAAATTCAATGAACAAGTATTCCAATGCACGTGCATAAATGACATAAATTCAATCACATAAATGAATTATAAATCAACTCTAGACTTAATTCAAATGGTGTGGAAGAAGTTGACAAACTTGCAATGATATAGAATGAGCTAGAATCTGAAGTATTGTCCATTTGATTTTATACCCTTCTTTTCCCTACAATTGAGCCAAAACTATCATCAATACATGCATGAATTTGATATTAAAATTTATCAGTGCTTTTAATTATTTGTTGATGCACCAGTGTGTCTATATATATAGAATGCACCAGCGTGCTACACTATGAAATGCATTGAATCGTTACCTCTGTTAAAACCTCGCAAAGAAAAATATCCATAAATTTTATAGCAAAGGTTTGCATTTCTATTTTGCCGATAAAATTAGTATCGGTGTGTTTTTACGTATATACACACCACAACGCATTAGTCTCTATGGCACACTAATTTGATGACAAATTTAATTTTTTAAATATATAGTTTAATAAGTGTTTTTATATACAAAGTGGAAAAACACAGCGAAAAAGAGAGAAAAAAACATTTTTTGAAATATATTTGTTTATAAATTAAAATACTATTCATTATTTCATTTTTTTGGCACAATTTAGAGGGAAGAATTGTGGAATAGAGTTTTACCATGAAAGACTTTGGATTGGGTGGATTTTTTTTAAGAGCCAAATTTGGAACG
>JZKD02S2229043.1:0-38120 GCA_000966675.3 Picea glauca
GGCAGCTCCAATTTGTATGCCATAGTACCAATCTTTTGCAACACCTTATAAGGGCCATAGTACTTTGGTGATAATTTATTATCCTTCTTGGCTTGCTTGAAGGACATCTGTTTTTATGGTTATAGTCTTAAAAATACCCAATCCCCTACTTCAAAAATTCCTTCACTACGATGTTGATCTGCTTGTTGTTTCATGTGATTCTGTGGCATGGTCAAGTTGTCCTTTAAGATTTGGAGAACTTGTTTTTGATTCTCGATGTGATCTTCCACTACTTGAACCTTAGATTTTTCTTTTACATAAGAAGTGATGGAAGGAGGGTGGTATCCATAAAGTGCCATAAATGGTGTTGTTTTTGTTGCAGTATGAAAGGAAGTGTTATACCATTATTCTTCCAAGGGTAACCATTTGAACCATTGTGTTTATTTATCCAAGACAAAGCAACGAAGGTAGCCTTCCAGATATTTGTTCACTATCTCGGTTTGTCCATCAGATTGAGGATGATAGGATGAGATATGAGCCAATTGAGTACCCAAACAAGAAAATAAATATGTCCAAAAATGTCTAGTGAAGATGGGATCTCTGTCACCTACAATAATCTCTGGGTTGCCATGTTGCTTTTGAACTATCTCCATGAATGTGGTGGCAACTGTACTAGCTTTGAAGGCAAGAGAGAGTGCACAAAAGTGTGCATACTTGGTCAATCTATCAACAATCACCATGATGACACTCTTTCCTTCAGACATTGGTAACCCTATGATGAAATCCATGGAAACCTCCTCCCAGTGCTGACCTAGGATGGATAATGGTTGTAAAAGACCCAGGATCTTAATTGTTTCCACCTTATTTTGTTGGCAAACCAAACATTCTTCCACAAACCTTTGAACATCAATTTTAAGGACATCCCAAAAAAAATCCTTAAATCCTTACAAACTTATTAGGTAAGGATGCCATTTCTTCAATGCATGTAATATTGCCATCATTTCTTTCTCATAAATGGGTTTGTGTAACTCCTTTCCCTTGAGTGGTCGAATTTCAAAAGCCAGGGGCCTTCCTTCTTGCATTAGGACAACACCAATTCCATTTCCAAAGGCATCACATTCCACGATAAAGTTTTTTGTGAAGTCTGGAGTGGTCAAGACAAGGGCTTTACACATCACCTCTTTAAGTTGTTCAAAATATTTAGTTGCCTCTAGAGTCCATGAAAATGAATCCTTCTTAGGCAGTGTCGTTAAAGGTATTGTTATTCTTCCATAGTTCCAAACAAACTTGTGGTAGCAACCTGTCAAACCCAAAAATCCTCTAAGATTATTTATTGTTTTGGGAATCAGCCAGTCCATCAGGGCCTTAATGTTGTTAGGGTCTACCTTGACACCTTCATGAGATAAAATATGACCCAAATACTCTACCTCCTTTACTCCAAAGAAACATTTGGATGGTTTGGCANAAAATGGAATTCATCAACCCTTGGAATGTGGAAGGTGCATTTGTAAGGCCAAAAGGCATGACCAAAAATTCATAATGGCCTTCATGAGTTTGAAATGTTGTTTTTGGGATATCTTGTTTCTTCATTCTGATCTGATGATACCCTGAATGGAGATCCAATTTTGTGAGATAGATTGCTCCATGTAGTTCATCTAACGATTCATCAATGATGGGAATGGGAAACTTATCTTTAATAGTGATCTTGTTGAGCTCTCTGTAATCTCAACACATACGCCATGAGCTATCTTTCTTAAATACCATTACCACTGGTGCAGAGTAAGAACTTTGGCTAGGTCTAATAATGCCAGCCTCTAACATTTCTTAAACCATGAGCTCAATTTCACTCTTCTGGGCGTAAGGTTATCTGTATGGCATGATGTTAGGAGGAACACTCCCGGGAATTAGGTGAATTTCATGATCAGGATTTCGAGTGGGTGGAAGACCTTTGGGAATATATTCAAATACTTTGGAATGCTTATCAATGATCCTTTGAAGATATTGAGGAATAAATGGCTTAGATGTTTGAACATCTAGTGATCATAGTTGTGCAATAATGCCTTGATGCACCTTTTTCAATAATTTTGTCATGCTGTTAGAGATTATCACCTTACCGTGTTTCCCTGTGATACCTCTTAACTCAATTTATCTTCCTTCCAATGAAAATTTCATGAAAAGTTCTTGAAAATTAAAATCCATTGTTCCTAATAATTGTAACCATTGGATTCCTAGTACAACATCTACACCACCCATGGGTATAGAAATNATAGTGATCTTGTTGAGCTCTCTGTAATCTCAACACATACGCCATGAGCTATCTTTCTTAAATACCATTACCACTGGTGCAGAGTAAGAACTTTGGCTAGGTCTAATAATGCCAGTCTCTAACATTTCTTAAACCATGAGCTCAATTTCACTCTTCTGGGCGTAAGGTTATCTGTATGGCATGATGTTAGGAGGAACACTCTCGGGAATTAGGTGAATTTCATGATCAGGATTTCGAGTGGGTGGAATACCTTTGGGAATATATTCAAATACTTTGGAATGCTTATCAATGATCCTTTGAAGATATTGAGGAATAAATGGCTTAGATGTTTGAACATCTAGTGAGCATAGTTGTGCAATAATGCCTTGATGCACCTTTTTCAATAATTTTATCATGTTGTTAGAGCTTATCACCTTACCGGGTTTCCCTGTGATACCTCTTAACTCAATTTATCTTCCTTCCAATGAAAATTTCATGAAAAGTTCTTGAAAATTAAAATCCATTGTTCCTAATGATTGTAACCATTGGATTCCTAGTACAACATCTACACCACCCATGGGTATAGAAATNGAAGGTAAAACTACCAATGGAGTAAATATCCAGAAGGGTAGAGACCCCAAACCCAATAAAAACAAGAATTTCTCCTACCTCCACCACAATAAATGAATTCTCAACAAGAAGTAACCAACAAATCCCAAAACAACCCTAGTTTCTTACCCATCCAACACCCAATCCAAATAATAGTCAAGTCCAATAAGTATACAATAATGAGATGACCACCTACCAAACCTACTATATGGATCTTTAAGAGATCATTCTAATATCATGGAAGGTACTAACAACCCCTCCCCTTTTTTATATCCCATAGAGGATAAGGGATTTAATGAGGAGGAATATTTTCCACAAGAAAAACCTATTCCTAAACTAAAACCGCATTGTCCTAAAATGCTAGAAGCTAAGAAGACTTACACCATCTAACATAATTACCTCTTAGATGAACTCAAAAAATTATGTGTCAAAATCCCTATTCTCCAAGATATTAAGAATATTCCTGTCTACAATAAGTTCATAAAAGAAGAATTCATTAAGAATATAGGAAGAAAAATAAAATATTCTCCTATAGTAAATGTAATAGGGTAACTTGCAAATCTTATGTTAGAAAAAATATTTGTTCCTAAATACTTAGATCCAAGTAGTCCAGTTTTATATGTCTACATCAACAAAAAATTGATTTAGAATAATCTAATAGATCTAGGGCCAACCATCAATGTTGAAAAATGATATTATGTATACTAGACCATAGGCAACTATCGATACACACACCTACTATACTCCAACTAGCATATAGATTAACTATATATAATGAAGGAGTATTAGAGGATGTAACACATTGATTCATGTGAGTAACTAATAGATTTTATACTACTTTAAACCAAATCCAACATGAATGGGTATGCCCTCATTTTAGGAAGATCTTGGTTGGATATAGTTGATGCATATATCAATTGTATTGAATGAAACATGACCATTGCAAATGGGCAAACTCAAAAAAAAGTTTTCCTCTACCCGCTGCCAAGCCACTCATTAATACTAAAATACCTATGTCGGTAGGACATGAAGAAGGAAAATAAATTTGTAGGAAATAGTACACCTTATCCTTAGAATTGAAATAGTCATGTCCATGAAAAATACAGATGAATACACTTTCATTTTCAAATTACATGAAAAATTTGTATCCAAGATTTGTAAAAATTGAATAATATACTAGCCAAGGGGAAGTGAGATAGTCTAAGGTTCCTATTTATTTGAAAGAGGTTCCTTGGAAATATTTACTTATAAATATTCCCCTCTAAAACTCTCAAAATAAACACTAATTTGATTGTTGTCCAAGAATTATAGTCACTAATTATTCTTAGAAACGACACAAAAATATTATCATGGGATTACAAAGACAAGTAAAGTGTTCATCCAAATATTTATACACACCACATCTACATCAAGGATGAATATGCATCGATGAAGCATTGTTAAATAAGAATTAAACCTAACTTAAAATATATAATCAAAGTAGAATTAGGAAAACTTTTATATGAAGGATTCATCTACCCAATATATGAAAGTGAATGGATTTCACCATTGATTATAGTTCCCAATAAAAATGGAAAATGGAGGGTGTGTTTATATTACAAAGAGATCAATAAGACCAAAATAAATGACCATTTTCCCTTACCTTTCATTGATCAAGTACTAGATTCTTTAGCAAGTAAAAATTACTTTTCATTTTTATATAGGTTTAGTGGATATAACCATATACATATCGCCTTAAGGAATTAGAAAAAATTACTTTTACTTTCCGAGGGGAACATTTTCCTACAAGGTCCTTCCCTTTGTCCTATGTAATTCTCTTGCAACCTTCCAATGAGTTGTCCTCATCATATTCTCATATATAGTCCATGTAACTATAGAAATAAACATGTGTGATTTCACCACCTTAACATTCATAACTTCCAATTCAACCACCAAAAATGTCATGCATTGACCCCGCATAGTGAGCAGTGACTAGGGCCAACATTGAAATTTATTCAATATGTGCATGTATGCATCGAAATTCGACATGGTTAGACTAGACACATGCCTTGATGGTATGGGAGGGTTTCAATACTCAAGGATTTAAGATGTCATATAGAAACATTTTGAAAAAAATTCAATGTTGGCCCCATTCACAGGTCACTGTTGCCCTAGTACAATGTCTTTTAATAATTGTTTCCTTTAAAAATCGACCGATCAGAAAATTAAAACGAAATGAGGACGATATGAGATGATATATAGAGTGGGTCTTTGAGTGATATTTGAGCATATAGGAAAAAAATTATCCCATGTCATACACAACACAAGGTAAAATGTTTCCTTTCTCTACTCAATAATCCCTGAAGCATTTCCTTCCTTTTCAGTTCCCTCATGTAGGCATAAATATTCCAATCCATTGATTTCTTTATGGGAAACCTAGGGGAGTATTTCCTTAGCTCTTAAATAATTAATAAGAAACTATTTCATGGGCATGGGGCTAAATTTTTTCTATTTTTCCTTTACTCTATGCTTATCTACAACCATCTATCTCTCTTCCAAGGTTTTCTATTCCGTCATTGTTGCATTAGTTTTGGTCATTTCTAAATTTGGATTATTGAGTAACTAAGGGGAATATAGNGAAGGTAAAACTACCAATGGAGTAAATATCCAGAAGGGTAGAGACCCCAAACCCAATAAAAACAAGAATTTCTCCTACCTCCACCACAATAAATGAATTCTCAACAAGAAGTAACCAACAAATCCCAAAACAACCCTAGTTTCTTACCCATCCAACACCCAATCCAAATAATAGTCAAGTCCAATAAGTATACAATAATGAGATGACCACCTACCAAACCTACTATATGGATCTTTAAGAGATCATTCTAATATCATGGAAGGTACTAACAACCCCTCCCCTTTTTTATATCCCATAGAGGATAAGGGATTTAATGAGGAGGAATATTTTCCACAAGAAAAACCTATTCCTAAACTAAAACCGCATTGTCCTAAAATGCTAGAAGCTAAGAAGACTTACACCATCTAACATAATTACCTCTTAGATGAACTCAAAAAATTATGTGTCAAAATCCCTATTCTCCAAGATATTAAGAATATTCCTGTCTACAATAAGTTCATAAAAGAAGAATTCATTAAGAATATAGGAAGAAAAATAAAATATTCTCCTATAGTAAATGTAATAGGGTAACTTGCAAATCTTATGTTAGAAAAAATATTTGTTCCTAAATACTTAGATCCAAGTAGTCCAGTTTTATATGTCTACATCAACAAAAAATTGATTTAGAATAATCTAATAGATCTAGGGCCAACCATCAATGTTGAAAAATGATATTATGTATACTAGACCATAGGCAACTATCGATACACACACCTACTATACTCCAACTAGCATATAGATTAACTATATATAATGAAGGAGTATTAGAGGATGTAACACATTGATTCATGTGAGTAACTAATAGATTTTATACTACTTTAAACCAAATCCAACATGAATGGGTATGCCCTCATTTTAGGAAGATCTTGGTTGGATATAGTTGATGCATATATCAATTGTATTGAATGAAACATGACCATTGCAAATGGGCAAACTCAAAAAAAAAATTTCCTCTACCCGCTGCCAAGCCACTCATTAATACTAAAATACCTATGTCGGTAGGACATGAAGAAGGAAAATAAATTTGTAGGAAATAGTAAACCTTATCCTTAGAATTGAAATAGTCATGTCCATGAAAAATACAGATGAATACACTTTCATTTTCAAATTACATGAAAAATTTGTATCCAAGATTTGTGAAAATTGAATAATATACTAGCTAAGGGGAAGTGAGATAGTCTAAGGTTCCTATTTATTTGAAAGAGGTTCCTTGGAAATATTTACTTCGAAATATTCCCCTCTAAAACTCTCAAAATAAACACTAATTTGATTGTTGTCCAAGAATTATAGTCACTAATTATTCTTAGAAACGACACAAAAATATTATCATGGGATTAAAAAGACAAGTAAAGTGTTCATCCAAATATTTATACACACCACATCTACATCAAGGATGAATATGCATCGATGAAGCATTGTTAAAGAAGAATTAAACCTAACTTAAAATATATAATCAAAGTATAATTAGGAAAACTTTTATATGAAGGATTCATCTACCCAATATATGAAAGTGAATGGATTTCACCATTGATTATAGTTCCCAATAAAAATGGAAAATGGAGGGTGTGTTTATATTACAAAGAGATCAATAAGACCAAAATAAATGACCATTTTCCCTTACCTTTCATTGATCAAGTACTAGATTCTTTAGCAAGTAAAAATTACTTTTCATTTTTATATAGGTTTAGTGGATATAACCATATACATATCGCCTTAAGGAATTAGAAAAAATTACTTTTACTTTCCGAGGGGAACATTTTCCTACAAGGTCCTTCCCTTTGTCCTATGTAATTCTCTTGCAACCTTCCAATGAGTTGTCCTCATCATATTCTCATATATAGTCCATGTAACTATAGAAATAAACATGTGTGATTTCACCACCTTAACATTCATAACTTCCAATTCAACCACCAAAAATGTCATGCATTGACCCCGCATAGTGAGCAGTGACTAGGGCCAACATTGAAATTTATTCAATATGTGCATGTATGCATCGAAATTCGACATGGTTAGACTAGACACATGCCTTGATGGTATGGGAGGGTTTCAATACTCAAGGATTTAAGATGTCATATAGAAACATTTTGAAAAAAATTCAATGTTGGCCCCATTCACAGGTCACTGTTGCCCTAGTACAATGTCTTTTAATAATTGTTTCCTTTAAAAATCGACCGATCAGAAAATTAAAACGAAATGAGGACGATATGAGATGATATATAGAGTGGGTCTTTGAGTGATATTTGAGCATATAGGAAAAAAATTATCCCATGTCATACACAACACAAGGTAAAATGTTTCCTTTCTCTACTCAATAATCCCTGAAGCATTTCCTTCCTTTTCAGTTCCCTCATGTAGGCATAAATATTCCAATCCATTGATTTCTTTATGGGAAACCTAGGGGAGTATTTCCTTAGCTCTTAAATAATTAATAAGAAACTATTTCATGGGCATGGGGCTAAATTTTTTCTATTTTTCCTTTACTCTATGCTTATCTACAACCATCTATCTCTCTTCCAAGGTTTTCTATTCCGTCATTGTTGCATTAGTTTTGGTCATTTCTAAATTTGGATTATTGAGTAACTAAGGGGAATATAGTGTGGGRGTTATGYGAATAAWGGTGAGAATGATCAMAAGAKRATTTCCATGAGGTRGGAGAATGCATGAATGACTCACACTTATTGAAAATGTTTAAACTCCCTGTTGATGTGGGGATTTMTTTAATGTTGGAGGATATCAAAGATGTGTCATTGGGAATAAGTGGGCATATGTTGGTGAGAACGATGTCATCAACTCATCATATTCTCTCACAGAYTCTTCATAGGAYGATTTCATTAGATCATCATTTTTATTAATGTTGTCATTCACCCACCACAAATTTCATCTTGCACCGACCCCACATAGTGAGAAGTGAATGGGGATAACATTGAAATTTCTTTGAACTATGCATGTATGCATCGAAATTAGACATGGTTAGACTAGACACATGGCTTGACGGCATGGGAGGGTTTCAATACTCAAGGATGTATGATTTCCCCACATAATATTTGAGATCTTCCACATTTGCATCAATGATCATCATGTTGCACCTCTCATTGTCATCATTCGTCATTCCCTTCTATAGAATCATTGTCAGAACTATCTAGAAATTTTTCATGGAGCTTCAAATACACCCAACATAAATTTCTTCCACTAACCCTGCACAGTGAGAAATGAATGGGGCCAACGTTGAAATGTTTACAATCTATGTCTGTATGCATCGAAATTTGACATGGTTAAACTAGATATTTTCCTTGAAGGTATGGGAGGGTTTCGATACTTAAGGATGTTTGATGTCCCCTCATATTATTTGATATCATCCATGTTTGCATCAAATTTCAATATAATGGATGTCTCATAGTGTTCATAGTTAATGGGGCCTTCCTTGAAGGTGAATGATCATAGTGAAATTTCTTCCACCGACCCCGCATAGTGAGCAGTGAATGGGGCCAATGTTGAAATTTCTTCAAAATGTGCATGTATGCATCGAAATTCAACATGGTTAGACTAGACACATGCCTTGATGGTATGGGAGGGTTTCAAGATTGAAGGAATATGTCTGATGTCCCATCCACATAATCTTTGATATCGTCCATGTTTGCAACAATGTTCATAATGTGGCATCTAATATTTGTCAAATGTCGTTGTTTCCATCCGTAGAATATTTGTTGGAACTCTCTTGAAATTTTATGGAACTTCCAATTAAACCACAAAAAATGTCATGCACTGACCCTGCATAGTGAGCAGTGAATGGGGCCAACGTTGAAATTTCTTCAATATGTGCATGTATGCATCGAAATTTGACATGGTTAGAATAGACACATGCCTTGACGGTATGGGAGGGTTTCAAGACTCAAGGATGTTTGATGTCCTGACCACATAATCTTTGAGATCGTCCATGTTTGCAACAATGTTCATAATGAGGCATCTCATATTTGTCAAACTTCATTGTTTCCATCTATAAAATATTTGTTGGAACTCTCTTTAAATGTCATGGAACTTCCAATTCAACCACCAAAAATGTCATACACCGACCCCGCATAGTGAGCACTAGTGAATGGGTCCAACATTGAAATTTATTCAATATGTGCTTGTATGCATTGAAATTTGACATGGTTATACTATACACATTCCTTGATGGTATGGGAGAGTTTCAAGAATCAAGGATGTATGATCTCCTGACCACATAATCTTTAAGAATGTCCATGTTTGAAACAATGTTCATAATGGGTGTCTCATTGTCAAATGTAGTTGTTTCCATTTGTAGAATCTTTGTTGGAACTCTCTTGAAATGTCATGGAACCTCCAATTCAACCACCAAAAATGTCATGCACCGACTCCACATAGTAAGAAGTGAATGGGGCCAACATTGAAATTTCTTCAATATGTTCTTGTATGCATTGCAATTTGACATGGTTTTACTAGACACATGCCTTGATGGTATGGGATGGTTTCAAGACTCAAGGATGTATTATTTTGTATAGAAACATTCTGAAAAATTTTCAAATTTGGCCCCATTCACAGGTCATTGTTGCCCATGATGTACTCTAGCCCTAGTACAATGTATTTTAATAGTTGTTTGCTTTAAAATTTGACTGATCAGAAAATCAAAATGAAATGAGAAGATCCCTATTACAATGTCTTTTAATAGTTGTACTCTAGCCGAGAAGACCCGCAAACCCTTTTTGAAGTGTCGTTATTATATAAAACTTGTTGCAATATCCATAAAATGCAACATATTTATATATTTTATAACGTCGCAATTCCTACGATCATTGACAAACTCAAATTTGACTTGGTCAAAATACTAGGTGATCATTGGAGGGGGAAAACCTAGTTTCCAGAATGTTGCAACTGCGACAACTATCTTCACAAACGTGGAAAGAGAGACGACTATGTCAAAAATGTGGCAAGATAGACGACTATGTGGAAAACATGGCAAGAGAGTTGATAACGTGGCAAGAGATATGCCAACGTGTCAAGAGAGACATCAATGTGGTAATAGGATGTTATCGGGCAATATGGAAAAAAAAATTAAAATCTCCTCTATTTTTCAACAGTATGACCAATTTTGTCCATAACGCCGCAAATAGAATGTAATTTTTTTTACAATATGTACTAGTGGATGGCCTCGAAGAGTTTCCTCTTCACACCTATTTCAATGCCCTAAAGCCTAGACTAGTTGGTGAACCCTACAAACAAAAAGTCTAATAGATTTTAAGTTAAGTGTTAATTTTATGGGCTTGACTTACTCAAAGGATATGAACATGAAACTTGTGGTGTTTGGAAGAGATTAAAGAGAATAAAACTTTAGAGAATTTTATGAAAAAGAAAACTAGATACTTCAAATTTAAAGAAAAGGCTTGTAAATCTTTGTGAATGTCAACTTTTCAAAACAATATTTCAAGATCCTATAACTGGAAATTTCCTAAAAGAGATTTTTGTTTTATAATGAAAAATTAATAAATTTTCAGGAAAATAGTTAAGAAGGAACTTTGAAAAATAACTCTTTTCTTTTTTTGAAAAAAGACAACCTACGCTACAATCACCAAACTAAATACATGAATGCAATGATTTTTTTATTTTTTGAAATGCTTAAACAAGAAAAATAGAAGTAAAAGATTATTTTCACTTTTCAAAGCATAAACTAGATAAAGAGAAGATAAAACCCRAGACTCATACATACCCTAGACCACTGTGTAAACGCAGGGACTCAMAAGAATCCAGAGGAGGATATAATTCTTATAGGACAACTCTAAACCTCTAAGACAAACAAAGAAGATAAATAATCAAKCTTAAATTGAATCTTTAACCCAACCAAATACCACTAAAAGAGACCATGTAAGGTCCAAGAAAATCCTGAGAAGCCCAAAGCTTCTGTCAAGAAAGAGAAAAACTCTTCTTTTTTTWAAAAACCTTTCAAGACACAGATACGCATGCTATTTCACAAGCATCGTGCATAGGTATGCATGATKTATATTGTTCATACTTCATATGTACACGGGCTGAACCAAAGTGGAGCCTGTACACCTCTGGGAATTTTCAAAAAGAAAAAGGACTTGGCATACTGACTAGGTAGGGAACACTAGTAGGCACCTAGAAGGTGACTAGAGACCCTAAATTGACTCAGTAAACCTGAGAAAACTCAAAAAAAAATTGAAAAAAAAAAATTTAAACAAAAATCTCCCACTAATACCCTAGGGAGATGTTACACATTATTTTGTTCACTCTGCTGATGACTCTACAAGAATGTGTTCAGGCTCTCAAAACAATCTTTTAAATGAGGAAAATGATTGATTTATTCCCCTACAAGGCATTTTTTTAGAATGGATCCATAGGATGATAGTGGTACATAGTGTGGAAATCCTTGGTTTTCGTAGGCTACTCTATACCTGGCTCATGGGGTTTCCGTAGGATACTATATAGGTAGGGTACGACAGTCTTTGAAGCTAAGGAAAGGAAGAAGTTCATGAAGTTTATAGAAGGATAATATTCTAGAATGTGAGGTGGTGTCCATATGGTTGTGATCCTACTAGCTTTTTTGATTTGGTGGGATCATCCTCATCCTTTTAACCATTTCACCTTCTCATATATGATGATGGGTTTCTCATGGAAAAGGTTAAGAAATATTTAGCAAAGTATTGCTGAAAGAATAGGCTAAAGACTGTGTGAAGGATCATGTTACAAAGGATGCTTCAGGCCTCCATTTGTGCATCAAACGTTTTTGGACCATCTTCATACAAATTCGAAGAAAGTGTACCTGTGTGTTGGAACAAAGGACCACTAAAAGGGAACTTGCGACATAAAGGCAATTTGGTTGTATCTTCCGCTTTTACTTAATATAATATGGTGATATGTTTATTTCCCATAAAATCATTAGCATTTTATTACATGACTCCTTGATCACATGTTTGGGTTTTCATTGAATCTATTATTATTTCTTTCACTTTGGTTGGTTTGTGTAATTATAGATATAATCTCACAAGATCACTGGAGAGAAGCAGGGACAACAAAGACATAAGGAAGTGATATCTAAAGGTATGTCATCCATTCCTTTTTTGGTAATAAATTCAATGATTGTAACTTAGGGAAAGCGTCATGTCCTATCTTGTTTTGTTCTAGATCCAGGTGGATCTACGTAGATTAGTTTATGTTCGCATTCACCGATTTATCCAATAAAAAAATTGGTGACTCCACTGGGGATACAACTTGTTTGTGTTTTTTTGTTGGCCATTTTATTTTATCCTACCTTTCTTCACTTTATTTTAGTCTCTGAGTCTATGCGAGATCCAACCAGACTCTCTGGATTTGAAAGTTTCCTTAGACCCTTTATCCTCTTTCCAAAATTTCTTTGTTTGCAGACACTTCCGCTTGTACCCTTACACAGCCTGTGAAAACCTTTTATTTCCACACCCTAACTACTTGTTCCAGTGCGTACTTTCCATGACCTACTCACAGCTAGCCTGCGGAAACCTTTGATTTCCACACTGTAACCTAGTGCTAGGTTGTGGTGTCATCTATAAAATTTTTTGGTTTGGGTCCTGTCATCTTTTGACGCCCAATTTTTCTTTATCCATCTGGGAGGAACTTTTAATTCCAATATGTGACCGATTTCTGAGTTTGAAACTTGTTGTTGATTGATTTTTAGAGATCGAACACCTTTCTTAGTCATTCTTCCAGTTTTGCCTCTAGATTTTTATCAACAAGGATATAATCTATGATTTCGCATCTGAGTGCTTGATTGATTAAAAGTCTTTGGACTGGATTTAAATTTTTGGATTAATTACATTTTCTAGATTGATTGATGATTGGAAAGTCATTTTTCATTTGAATTTGGTGAAACACTTTCTTGTCATTTTTATTTTGTCTTCATTGAAAGTTTGATTTGGGTGCTTGTTGGGTGTATCCATTTTCTTTGATTACTTGTCCTTTCTTCGTTATATCCCTATTTTGGTTTCGGAAAGGAATACTTAAGGTCACTTATTATTTTAAGTCATCATACATAAGAAAGTTTGTTTCATTCAAAAGAAGAGAACATTGAGAAATTTCATTGTTTATGGTTGTTTGCAATTGTGTTCATTCAAGAAAAAGAAAGTATATTTTGTAGCTTACATCATTCCAGATATACCTTCTCCCTGTTGTAGATAGAGTTCATTGAATGAAAAAAATTTCATCATTCATTTCTATTTACATATTATTGGTTCAAGGTATTACCCAACATTGGTTTCATTCCTGTATCACTCTTGAGTAACAATAGCCTCTAAAAAACATTGCAAAATCTAAAACTCAATTAGTAACTTTTATTTTCTAGGGATCTTTTACACCAACATTAGATACGCTAGAGATTTGGAATAGGCTGTGACACACTCTCCAAAGAAAAAAACACACAATATCATCTTGTGATATGGAGTGTTCAAATCCATTTGCAACATTTTGTCATGGGAATCCCTTCACACACAAGGGTCAAACCTGAGGTCGCATTGAGATTGGAAAAAGTTACTCACCCTGCTTTGTTGGTCTCAGTGTAGAGATTGCATGTATTATGGGGGTCACTTGAAGGTATACCCACAATGATGAGTGGAAGCCTCTCAAGTTGATTTCAGGCTAGATACCCTGCCCTTGTGTGTGGATCAGACTTTCGACTGTTTCCCTAGGCATCACTATTGTTCTTGGTAGCCTTAGTTTCCTATCTTCTTAGGGTCTTACACGAGGTGACTGTGGAGGGGAAATTCTTCAAGGTACCTGGAATCGATGTTGGCCAAAATCACTTGAGATCCTTAGAGGGTATACCCATGATTATGTGTGGGATCTTGCACCAAGGTGTAAGTCTATTAAGCAGGTCGTCAATGTAAATTTTCCACCCACTCTATCCTAGCCCCTTCTTGTCTTGATTTTTCGATGTTAGATTTCATCACCAACTAGTGACTTCAAAATAAGAAGGTTTTGTTTGCTTGGATTGAATCCTAGATTTTATTAGTGAGTGTTGTTTGTTTCTATAGTTGGCCATAGATTTTTTCCGTAAAATATTTGGTTTAGCCAACATTGACCCTCCATGTCATTTATGTAGGATGAAAGGACTACCTCTGGAAGATCTGGAAGTTTCCCAACCCTTCCTTCCTAATCCATTGGAGGGTTCTCCTCAACAGAGTGAGGTCTAGGAAAAAATACCTTCACAAGCAGAAAGAACTGACTCTTTAGACAATTTCTGAATTGTTTTTTATTCTGTAGACGCTTTCCAAATACCTCCTGGATAAAAGAGATGTATTCTCCAATTGAATTCCTCTGGAGAACTTGTTGTTGACACTTATGGAATACCAACCAGACCTCTTACCGGCCTAGAAAATGAGGATCTCTTTTGGACCACTGACATATTTCAAACCTTGGCTATGGTGCGGGACCTTTACGTCTCAGGGGCAGGTGATAATATAATTGTCGTCTCTGAACTGCCCAAAACGTCTTCTACCTACATGATACCTCTAGATTACTTTGCTAGTACAACTTGTTATCTTTTCGTTGGCTCAGACATGCAGTCTGTTGGTCCTAGCTCAACCATTCCTCTTCAGATGGCCCATTCCACAATGGTCCCACACGCTACGACTATTCCCATTGGGAATACGATGGTTACCCAAGATCCCATTGGTACACCACTTTCATCTAGACCTATCCCGTCTCTTCCTCATGGGTACAATTCTTTAAATACTTCTATCCCCATTCCTACCCAAGTTTCGTCCAAAGTTTCTAGATTTTTTACTCCTCTTGGGTACAATGTTTCTTCCAGTTTCATTCCAACACCTTCCCAGGTCCACTCTGGAGGGTCTTATCCACCTTTTATGGGAGTATTTGTCCCAAGTGGCTCCAATCCAATTGGAGGCTCTACTCCATTATTCACTTCTAGTTATCAGATTCCTGTTGGAGGACAATATAACAATGGGGGGCAAACTCAATTTGGAGGTCACACCCAAATTGGAACACCACCCCCACTTGGAGGTTATACTCCACCTTATGGATAGAACATTCCAAGTTCATTGGCCAAATATTGAAACCTTCTCATTCAGGGAAATCCACAATCATCTAGGGGGAAACAACCTGAAGTTAGCTCTTTCATACCCCCTAGTTCGGGCAAGTCATATCTTGGTTCTTCCAATCCCATTTGGAGTTTGAACGTTCAATATAGTGTCCCTTTCCAAGGGAACATACCTAATAATTACAACCCTATGGATACATGCCTCTACACTCACATCCGAATCTACTAGGAACTTTGCCTCACATGCAGACTGCTTACAATCCTACTGGTATACTGACGGGACTCCCTCCCCAAAATCACCAGTATCCTAACGTGAATAGACTGTTACCTTTTTTAGCCACTTTGGATCTACATAACTTGTCTAGAATCTTGAATGACCCTATCCTTTATTCTCCCAATTGGCCCATTATACCGGCCAAGCTACCCTTAGATATTCCAAAATTTGACGGTAAACTAGGAGAAGATCCAAACAACCATGTCATGAATTTTCACCTTGGTGTTCGTCCAACTCTTTGATGGACGATTTGATTTTGTTACAAATCTTCTAACAGACTCTTATGGATTTGGTTGCAAAGTGGTATATAGAATTACCACAAGGNGGGAATACGATGGTTACCCAAGATCCCATTGGTACACCACTTTCGTCTAGACCTATCCCGTCTCTTCCTCATGGGTACAATTCTTTAAATACTTATATCCCCATTCCTACCCAAGTTTCGTCCAAAGTTTCTAGATTTTTTACTCCTCTTGGGTACAATGTTTCTTCTAGTTTCATTCCGACACCTTCCCAGGTCCACTCTGGAGGGTCTTATCCACCTTTTATGGGAGGATTTCTCCCAAGTGGCTCCAATCCAATTGGAGGCTCTACTCCATTATTCACTTCTAGTTATTAGATTCCTGTTGGAGGACAATATAACAATGGGGGGCAAACTCAATTTGGAGGTCACACCCAAATTGGAACACCACCCCCACTTGGAAGTTATACTCCACCTTATGGATAGAAAATTCCAAGTTCATTGGCCAAATATTGAAACCTTCTCATTCAGGGAAATCCACAATCATCTAGGGGGAAACAACCTGAAGTTAGCTCTTTCATACCCCCTAGTTCGGGCAAGTCATATCTTGGTTCTTCCAATCCCATTTGGAGTTTGAACGTTCAATATAGTGTCCCTTTCCAAGGGAACATACCTAATAATTACAACCCTATGGATACATGCCTCTACACTCACATCCGAATCTACTAGGAACTTTGCCTCACATGCAGACTGCTTACAATCCTACTGGTATACTGACGGGACTCCCTCCCCAAAATCACCAGTATCCTAACGTGAATAGACTGTTACCTTTTTTAGCCACTTTGGATCTACATAACTTGTCTAGAATCTTGAATGACCCTATCCTTTATTCTCCCAATTGGCCCATTATACCGGCCAAGCTACCCTTAGATATTCCAAAATTTGACGGTAAACTAGGAGAAGATCCAAACAACCATGTCATGAATTTTCACCTTGGTGTTCGTCCAACTCTTTGATGGACGATTTGATTTTGTTACAAATCTTCTAACAGACTCTTATGGATTTGGTTGCAAAGTGGTATATAGAATTACCACAAGGMTTATTCACCAACTTTAATACCCTATCCATGGATTTCCTCACACATTACCAACTGCTCATTTGTTATGAAATAAGAACCGAKATTTTAAGTTCCTTCCAGCAGAATTCGRCCACTCATATGTTCGATCACATCCATGAGTGGAGAAGAAGATGAATTTTGATCAAACTCGATCTTCTTGATCAGTTATTGGCAGAATGGTTGACGAAATCATTTGTGAATAAAATMTCTCGTGACATTTCCATGGGTGGAGTTTTCACAAAAGAACAGGTGATTAGTCACGCTCAGTACCTCAATCTCGATTATTCATAAATAGATACTCTTTATGACTTTCTCCCTGATGCTCCTCATCCTTCTACCACTTCTACCTCAACTACCCCTACTTCTTCTCATGCAGTTGATGGTGTGATTGGAACTTTCCATCCTCAACCTCAATATACACAAGCCTATCCCACCAATCCCAAATATACTACTTCTAATGTTCAAAATGCTTCTACTCCTACACCTTCCACTGAAAAAACTTCAGAGGTTAACTCTGTTCAATCTACCCCTGTCGAAAAAAATAAATCTAAAAAAGGAAAGTGTAAGAGTAAGGAGGATAAAAATAATCCACAATCTAAGAAATCCAAAACACAACCTGTTGATGATAAGGATAAACGTAAACCTCGATATCCCTATATTATATGTGGTGATGATCACTACACGAAATATTGTCCAAGATGTGTTGAGGTCACTAAGTTCCTTCAAGGGACCGTGAACCCTCCCACACCTGTCATTTTGTCCCAACCTTTCCCTTCTCAACAACAGGCTCAATTGGTCATTCATGACCAATTCTCCCCTTCCAACACTTCATATGTCCTTATGTGTATTGGTGATTCAAAAATGGATGACGTTACACTTATTACTTGGGCCAAAGATTACTCTTCCTCAAAGGATAAAGTTGACGATATACCACCTTCATTGGTTCAACTGCCTCCCTCAAATTCACCTCCCAATGGTCCTCTTCATCTCAAATGACCGAGTTCCGATACATTTCTCCACCCCCCTCCAAAGGGCGTTGTTCGAAAGTCTTCCTTTAATCCTCATGCATATGTTTCTCAAAACTAGAGTATTGTAGAAGGTCTTGCACAAGCACCCTCTATGATGTCAGCTCTCGAATTCCTTCAAAGTTTTCCTACCCAACAGAAGGCACTGTTAAATTCTATTAGTGAAATTGATCCTACAGATACCAATTTGATAAATTTTTACCTGGAAGATCACATTCCAAGGCTCCCCCCTCAGCTATCATTTCAAATACAAGATTTTGTTGAGAACAATAACATCTATAGAATTGTTATTGACGAGGGTACCTCGATATGTGTAATGTTTGTTTCCTATTGGAAATCCATTGGCTCTCCTCCCCTCACTAAATCACACAACACACTTAAGGCCTTCAATGGATCTGGCTTTAATCCCTATGGTGTATTTCCCTCGTTGTCTATTACGTTGGAAGGAAAATTGGTCAATGTTGAAGTTGAGGTCTTTGATGCACCTCTCGATTATAACCTCTTACTTGGTTGTAGCTAGATTGATTCCATATGCGCAGTTGTGTCTACCCTTTTTTGTGTAGTACATTTTCCACACCAGGGAAAAGTCATTACTATAGACCAGCTGGCCTTTTTCAACTTTGATTCCCATACTAGCAACGTACCCTTTATTTCAAAGAAACCTTCTGGGTATGAGAACGTCGGTGTTTGTCTACTAAAATATTCAAATTTGATGGGTACATTCCCAATCCCACCACCCGATATTCCACCTCCTTTGGTCACATCGATCAACATGATTTCCACCTCTGTTTGTGAAACCCTGGTGTCTCACCACCTGTGGATAGTACCTGACCCCGTTAATTATCTTCGCTATGGAGAGAAAGTGCCTTTGAGTCTGGTTGAGTCAGTTTATCAAGCCATTCAATTGAAAACCTCTTCTACCCCCTCTCTTAGTGATTTATCTCTCGATCCATTTCATGTCATTTTTCCTACCAATGAGATGATTATGTTTGTTATGTCTATGGAAGACACCCCCTGGGATGATGGACATCATCATTCCAGTCTCTTCCTGGAAACACACACTTTAGAGAGTTACCAATGGATTTCGACTGTGTCAACCATTGTTGTCATTTCCTTTGTTCCTGATCCAACCCACGATGTGCTTTACGAAGGGAACCTGAGTAATATTTCACCCACTCTTCCTCTTGACATATCTATAAAACCTAGAGTTGTTGAAAATTTTCACATCGGAGCCGCTTGTTCTGATAACGAAGTCATGACTTATAAATCTCTTTTTAAATAATTATGTGACGTGTTCGCTTGCAGTTACAAAGAGATTCCAGGTATTGACCCCGATATCGTTGTACATGAAATTAAGACCTACCTAGACGCTAAACCCATTCGGCAGAGACTTCACCTGGTCCACCCAAATAAAGCCACTGCTATCAAAATTGAAGTTGAATAACTTCTCAAGGTTGGTTTTATCTATCATGTGGATTTAACCGATTGGGTATCTAATCTTGTTCTGGTCAATAAAAAACAAGGTGTGATTTGTGTATGCATCGATTATAAGGATATTAATAAAGCTTGTACCAAAGACAACTTTCCAAACCCCTTCATTGACTAGATCATTGACGATTGCATCGGTAGTGAAATATTCTCATTAATGGACGGTTTCTCCGACTATAATCATATTAACATTTTACCCATGGATCAACACAAAACCACTTTCATTTGTCCTTGGGGTACTTTTTCCTATCGGAAATTACCTTTCGGTTTGAAGAATTTTAGTGCGAATTTTCAACATGCCATGTCTTATGCTTTCCACGATATCAATCACATCATACAACCATATCTCGATGATCTATAGAGACATTCCATACATCACCAAGACCACCTGACCCATCTCTGAGCCATTTTCCTTCACTTTCGTTACTACCATATATGTTTAAACCCACACAAATGTGTTTTTTGTGTGGATTTCATCCGACTTATAGGTTTTATTCTATCATTCCATGGAATTAGGGTGGATCCTTTGAAGGTTGAGGCCATCCTTAATTTACCTCCTCCTTCTACCTTACGCTAACTCCAAAGTTTGCAAGGGAAGGAAAACGTGTTGCATCGATTCATTCCCAGCTTCATTGAGTTAATGCTAGGATTTACTCGACTGTTGAAGAAGGGTTACGAATTTGTATGGGACAAGACTGCCAACAAAGTATTTGAAGATTTAAAACTCACCCTAACACAAACACCATTGCTTTTCCCACCATATTACAACTGAGACTATTTCCTCTACATCACCGCTTAGAACTCTACCATTTCCATGGTTTTAGTCCAAAAGGATGACTCGCACGACAAACATGTAATTTATTATTTGAGTTGAAGTCTCATGACTACCAAGGCCAAATACCTACATGTGGAAAAACTGGCCTTAGCAACTGTTCAAGATGTCCAACATTTTTGTCACTATATCCTATTACATAAGACCACTGTCATTTCTGATTGCAACCCTATGCAACATATCCTTACACGCCAATTGCTAGGGGGGAAATACTCCAAATGGATAGTGATTCTCCAAGAGTTCGAATTAGAGTTTGAATGCACTATGTCTAAGAAATCTTTGGTTTTTTCCGAATTGATATGTGACCTTCCCTCCACTAAGATAGAAAATGTGGTAGAGTATTCTTTACCTGATGAATCCCTTTTTCTCATCAATTCTGATGACGCTTGGTATGGATATATTATCGATTATCTCCAGACTCAAACTTTCCGGCCTGACCTCTCTAGTATAGACCATTGTCGCATACGGTATCAAGCCCATCAATACATCATTCTCGATGACACTCTCTATCGCCGTGGTGTTGACTCTATTTTCTAATGTTGTCTCACCTTCGAAGAGGCTGAGAAAGCTTTGAATGACTGCCACTCTGGAGAATATGGTGGTCATATGTCTGGGTATGCCATTTCCCAAAATATCTTACGAGAAGGGTACTTCTGGCCTTCTTTGTTTAAAGACTGTATAACTGTCATCCATAAGTGTCATGCTTGTCAAACATACAATAACACAATAAGATCTCATCCTTCTCTTTTACACCCTATAGTTTCCATTGAACCTTTCAAAAAATGGGGCATTGATTTCATGACATGTAACCCTCACTTAGTCGGGGGGCATGGATACATCATCGTAGCCATGGATGATTTCACGAAATGGGACGAGGTGATGCCTACATTCGATAATACCAGAAAAAATGCATCCCTATTCATATTGAATCATATCATCACACGATTTGGAATCCCACAAGCTATCATCATTGATCACGATAGCCATTTTCGAAATTTCATGATGTTCGAGGTTACTAAAAATTTGGGTCTTCGAAATGAAAACTCAACCCCCTACTATCCACAATCCAATGGCCAATTTGAAGCAATAAAAAAGGTTCTTATCACTATGCTTCGATGGATAATAGGAATTCACAAGACAAGTTGGCACACAATGTTTTTTTTCATCATTATGGGCCTATCGGACATCTATAAAGTCTGCCATGGGATTTACGCCTTTTCAGTTAGTGTATGCTATCAAATTTTTTTCGTCGATTGAATGGGAGATACCATCGTTGAACCTAGCCGTTGAACTTCTTCCAAACACCTCTACCGAGGAAGAACGTCTATTGTATCTAATGCAATTAGACAAAACCCATCGTGATGCCACCCTAGTTATTGAAACCCATAAGAAATGCTTAAAATCCCAATATGACAAGCATGTCAAGCTGCATGTTTTCTTTGAAGGTGATCTAGTTCTCCTCTATGAAAAAGATCGTGATTTACTAGGCACCGAAAAATTCGAGGCTATGTGGCGCGACCCTTATATCGTCAAATGAGTGTTGGAGAAGGGAGCCTATGAGTTGGTATATTATGATGGAATTCCTTTGAGTGAACCCAAAAATGGGCTTTACTTGAAGAAGTACTATGCTTAGGTTATCTTTGCATAAGTGCTCATATTTTTTATTGTATCATACTTTTGTGTGCTTTTTTTTTATTTGGTTTCGACCCCCAACTGCTTACCTTGCATTGTTATTGGTTTCCATATGTCGGTGTCTTTGCTACCCCACATTGACTTCATCGATGGCGCCAGTCATAGTACTCAGAACTTAGCATCCGCTACTTGGGAAATCTATGCACCTACAAATGAGTTAATCAGTCTACATGTTGTTTGCGTCAATCATGCAACTAACAATATCGTGGAATATAGTGCAGTCATCGAGTTGTTGACTGACGTTATTTCACTTGGAATCTATCACCTGGTTGTATGGCTTGATTTACAGTTAGTGGTACTACAACTAAGTAATGTCTATGATATCTGAAGTCCTACTTTGTTACGGGTATATCTACGAATTCGCCTCTTGCAACGTTATTTCGATTACATTGAATATCAACATATTCCTAGATGTATAAATACATTGACAGATGCATTAGCTAATTATGTGTTAGACATACATTTGAGACATATGTAAATCCAATCACAATTCACATTAAATTAAGTAAATTGGTGGAAGCCTCATGTATATATATAACGATAAAATTGTTTTACAAAAAGTGTTTTCTGTCTGAAGACCAAAATATCAAAATATGAAACCCATGGATTCTACAAAATGGCATCAAGGATGTTGCTCATGGTAGCACACTACTGCCCATGCTACCCTGCGAAGTAGTGGACTAAGAAATCCATATATGCCTATAGTATGATGATGATAGCGTTTCAAAATTTCACTGATGGAGATATCCGAGATATTTGTGGTCAATCCCTCTAGGTTCTGCTTGAATGCCTCATAGTCTTCAAAATCCCATCCTACTACCATAGCTGATTCCCATCGTGTTTGAATAGGGGATGTACATAGAGGTCAGTGTCGCCCTACATCTACATTGTCAAAATATTTTGATTAGTCTTCATATTAAAAGCATATAAAACATCTTATATTTTAAAATTCACAAAAACATCATAAAAACAAAACGTTNTCTCGTGACATTTCCATGGGTGGAGTTTTCACAAAAGAACAGGTGATTAGTCACGCTCAGTACCTCAATCTCGATTATTCATAAATAGATACTCTTTATGACTTTCTCCCTGATGCTCCTCATCCTTCTACCACTTCTACCTCAACTACCCCTACTTCTTCTCATGCAGTTGATGGTGTGATTGGAACTTTCCATCCTCAACCTCAATATACACAAGCCTATCCCACCAATCCCAAATATACTACTTCTAATGTTCAAAATGCTTCTACTCCTACACCTTCCACTGAAAAAACTTCAGAGGTTAACTCTGTTCAATCTACCCCTGTCGAAAAAAATAAATCTAAAAAAGGAAAGTGTAAGAGTAAGGAGGATAAAAATAATCCACAATCTAAGAAATCCAAAACACAACCTGTTGATGATAAGGATAAACGTAAACCTCGATATCCCTATATTATATGTGGTGATGATCACTACACGAAATATTGTCCAAGATGTGTTGAGGTCACTAAGTTCCTTCAAGGGACCGTGAACCCTCCCACACCTGTCATTTTGTCCCAACCTTTCCCTTCTCAACAACAGGCTCAATTGGTCATTCATGACCAATTCTCCCCTTCCAACACTTCATATGTCCTTATGTGTATTGGTGATTCAAAAATGGATGACGTTACACTTATTACTTGGGCCAAAGATTACTCTTCCTCAAAGGATAAAGTTGACGATATACCACCTTCATTGGTTCAACTGCCTCCCTCAAATTCACCTCCCAATGGTCCTCTTCATCTCAAATGACCGAGTTCCGATACATTTCTCCACCCCCCTCCAAAGGGCGTTGTTCGAAAGTCTTCCTTTAATCCTCATGCATATGTTTCTCAAAACTAGAGTATTGTAGAAGGTCTTGCACAAGCACCCTCTATGATGTCAGCTCTCGAATTCCTTCAAAGTTTTCCTACCCAACAGAAGGCACTGTTAAATTCTATTAGTGAAATTGATCCTACAGATACCAATTTGATAAATTTTTACCTGGAAGATCACATTCCAAGGCTCCCCCCTCAGCTATCATTTCAAATACAAGATTTTGTTGAGAACAATAACATCTATAGAATTGTTATTGACGAGGGTACCTCGATATGTGTAATGTTTGTTTCCTATTGGAAATCCATTGGCTCTCCTCCCCTCACTAAATCACACAACACACTTAAGGCCTTCAATGGATCTGGCTTTAATCCCTATGGTGTATTTCCCTCGTTGTCTATTACGTTGGAAGGAAAATTGGTCAATGTTGAAGTTGAGGTCTTTGATGCACCTCTCGATTATAACCTCTTACTTGGTTGTAGCTAGATTGATTCCATATGCGCAGTTGTGTCTACCCTTTTTTGTGTAGTACATTTTCCACACCAGGGAAAAGTCATTACTATAGACCAGCTGGCCTTTTTCAACTTTGATTCCCATACTAGCAACGTACCCTTTATTTCAAAGAAACCTTCTGGGTATGAGAACGTCGGTGTTTGTCTACTAAAATATTCAAATTTGATGGGTACATTCCCAATCCCACCACCCGATATTCCACCTCCTTTGGTCACATCGATCAACATGATTTCCACCTCTGTTTGTGAAACCCTGGTGTCTCACCACCTGTGGATAGTACCTGACCCCGTTAATTATCTTCGCTATGGAGAGAAAGTGCCTTTGAGTCTGGTTGAGTCAGTTTATCAAGCCATTCAATTGAAAACCTCTTCTACCCCCTCTCTTAGTGATTTATCTCTCGATCCATTTCATGTCATTTTTCCTACCAATGAGATGATTATGTTTGTTATGTCTATGGAAGACACCCCCTGGGATGATGGACATCATCATTCCAGTCTCTTCCTGGAAACACACACTTTAGAGAGTTACCAATGGATTTCGACTGTGTCAACCATTGTTGTCATTTCCTTTGTTCCTGATCCAACCCACGATGTGCTTTACGAAGGGAACCTGAGTAATATTTCACCCACTCTTCCTCTTGACATATCTATAAAACCTAGAGTTGTTGAAAATTTTCACATCGGAGCCGCTTGTTCTGATAACGAAGTCATGACTTATAAATCTCTTTTTAAATAATTATGTGACGTGTTCGCTTGCAGTTACAAAGAGATTCCAGGTATTGACCCCGATATCGTTGTACATGAAATTAAGACCTACCTAGACGCTAAACCCATTCGGCAGAGACTTCACCTGGTCCACCCAAATAAAGCCACTGCTATCAAAATTGAAGTTGAATAACTTCTCAAGGTTGGTTTTATCTATCATGTGGATTTAACCGATTGGGTATCTAATCTTGTTCTGGTCAATAAAAAACAAGGTGTGATTTGTGTATGCATCGATTATAAGGATATTAATAAAGCTTGTACCAAAGACAACTTTCCAAACCCCTTCATTGACTAGATCATTGACGATTGCATCGGTAGTGAAATATTCTCATTAATGGACGGTTTCTCCGACTATAATCATATTAACATTTTACCCATGGATCAACACAAAACCACTTTCATTTGTCCTTGGGGTACTTTTTCCTATCGGAAATTACCTTTCGGTTTGAAGAATTTTAGTGCGAATTTTCAACATGCCATGTCTTATGCTTTCCACGATATCAATCACATCATACAACCATATCTCGATGATCTATAGAGACATTCCATACATCACCAAGACCACCTGACCCATCTCTGAGCCATTTTCCTTCACTTTCGTTACTACCATATATGTTTAAACCCACACAAATGTGTTTTTTGTGTGGATTTCATCCGACTTATAGGTTTTATTCTATCATTCCATGGAATTAGGGTGGATCCTTTGAAGGTTGAGGCCATCCTTAATTTACCTCCTCCTTCTACCTTACGCTAACTCCAAAGTTTGCAAGGGAAGGAAAACGTGTTGCATCGATTCATTCCCAGCTTCATTGAGTTAATGCTAGGATTTACTCGACTGTTGAAGAAGGGTTACGAATTTGTATGGGACAAGACTGCCAACAAAGTATTTGAAGATTTAAAACTCACCCTAACACAAACACCATTGCTTTTCCCACCATATTACAACTGAGACTATTTCCTCTACATCACCGCTTAGAACTCTACCATTTCCATGGTTTTAGTCCAAAAGGATGACTCGCACGACAAACATGTAATTTATTATTTGAGTTGAAGTCTCATGACTACCAAGGCCAAATACCTACATGTGGAAAAACTGGCCTTAGCAACTGTTCAAGATGTCCAACATTTTTGTCACTATATCCTATTACATAAGACCACTGTCATTTCTGATTGCAACCCTATGCAACATATCCTTACACGCCAATTGCTAGGGGGGAAATACTCCAAATGGATAGTGATTCTCCAAGAGTTCGAATTAGAGTTTGAATGCACTATGTCTAAGAAATCTTTGGTTTTTTCCGAATTGATATGTGACCTTCCCTCCACTAAGATAGAAAATGTGGTAGAGTATTCTTTACCTGATGAATCCCTTTTTCTCATCAATTCTGATGACGCTTGGTATGGATATATTATCGATTATCTCCAGACTCAAACTTTCCGGCCTGACCTCTCTAGTATAGACCATTGTCGCATACGGTATCAAGCCCATCAATACATCATTCTCGATGACACTCTCTATCGCCGTGGTGTTGACTCTATTTTCTAATGTTGTCTCACCTTCGAAGAGGCTGAGAAAGCTTTGAATGACTGCCACTCTGGAGAATATGGTGGTCATATGTCTGGGTATGCCATTTCCCAAAATATCTTACGAGAAGGGTACTTCTGGCCTTCTTTGTTTAAAGACTGTATAACTGTCATCCATAAGTGTCATGCTTGTCAAACATACAATAACACAATAAGATCTCATCCTTCTCTTTTACACCCTATAGTTTCCATTGAACCTTTCAAAAAATGGGGCATTGATTTCATGACATGTAACCCTCACTTAGTCGGGGGGCATGGATACATCATCGTAGCCATGGATGATTTCACGAAATGGGACGAGGTGATGCCTACATTCGATAATACCAGAAAAAATGCATCCCTATTCATATTGAATCATATCATCACACGATTTGGAATCCCACAAGCTATCATCATTGATCACGATAGCCATTTTCGAAATTTCATGATGTTCGAGGTTACTAAAAATTTGGGTCTTCGAAATGAAAACTCAACCCCCTACTATCCACAATCCAATGGCCAATTTGAAGCAATAAAAAAGGTTCTTATCACTATGCTTCGATGGATAATAGGAATTCACAAGACAAGTTGGCACACAATGTTTTTTTTCATCATTATGGGCCTATCGGACATCTATAAAGTCTGCCATGGGATTTACGCCTTTTCAGTTAGTGTATGCTATCAAATTTTTTTCGTCGATTGAATGGGAGATACCATCGTTGAACCTAGCCGTTGAACTTCTTCCAAACACCTCTACCGAGGAAGAACGTCTATTGTATCTAATGCAATTAGACAAAACCCATCGTGATGCCACCCTAGTTATTGAAACCCATAAGAAATGCTTAAAATCCCAATATGACAAGCATGTCAAGCTGCATGTTTTCTTTGAAGGTGATCTAGTTCTCCTCTATGAAAAAGATCGTGATTTACTAGGCACCGAAAAATTCAAGGCTATGTGGCGCGACCCTTATATCATCAAATGAGTGTTGGAGAAGGGAGCCTATGAGTTAGTATATTATGATGGAATTCCTTTGAGTGAACCCAAAAATGGGCTTTACTTGAAGAAGTACTATGCTTAGGTTCTCTTTGCATAAGTGCTCATATTTTTTATTGTATCATACTTTTGTGTGATTTTTTGTTATTTGGTTTCGACCCCCAACTGCTTACCTTGCATTGTTATTGGCTTCCATATGTCGGTGTCTTCGCTACCCCACATTGACTTCATTGATGGCACCAGTCGTAGTACTCAGAACTTAGCATCCGCTACTTGGGAAATCTATGCACCTACAAATGAGTTAATCAGTCAATCATGCAACTAACAATATCATGGAATATAGTGCAGTCATCGAGTTGTTGACTGATGCTATTTCACTTGGAATCTATCACCTGGTTGTACGGCTTCATTTACAGTTAGTGGTACTACAACTAAGTAATGTCTATGCTATCTGAAGTCCTACTTTGTTACGGGTATATCTACGAATTCGCCTCTTGCAACGTTATTTCGATTACATTGAATATCAACATATTCCTAGATGTATAAATACATTGACAGATGCATTAGCTAATTATGTGTTAGACATACATTTGAGACATATGTAAATCCAATCACAATTCACATTAAAGTAAGTAAATTGGTAGAAGCCTCATGTATATATATAACGATAAAAGTGTTTTACAAAAAGTGTTTTATGTCCGAAGACCAAAATATCAAAATATGAAACCCATGGATTCTACAAAATGGCATCAAGGATGTTGCTCATGGTAGCACACTACTGCCCATGCTACCCTGCGAAGTAGTGGACTAAGAAAACCATATATGCCTATAGTATGATGATGATAGCGTTTCAAAATTTCACTGATGGAGATATTCGAGATATTTGTGGTCAATCCCTCTAGGTTCTTCTTGAATGCCTCATAGTCTTCAAAATCCCATCCTACTACCATAGCTGATTCCCATCATGTTTGAATAGGGGATGTACATAGAGGTCAGTGTCGCCCTACATCTACATTGTCAAAATATTTTGATTAGTCTTCAGATTAAAAGCATATAAAACATCTTATATTTTAAAATTCACAAAAACATCATAAAAACAAAACGTTTTTATTACCTGTGTCTCTCCACTGAAAGCCCTCAGGCAGAACCAAGTCAGGTTCTCCTTTGAAATCCAACCTGACATATTCATAATCGTCCACCATCAAGATCTAGGGCCTCAGCTAGTCAAAGAATGCATCATTCTATTTAATGATGGGGCCCTCTACATGTAGAGACATGAGGTCACACCACCTCTTCATCCTTGGGTCTCGTGGGGCCGGTATGCCCCACTCTACCTGTAAATATAAATGGGGAACTCTCTCTAAAAATAAATAAACCAAAATAGATCCATACCTGAATTGTTTCAGGTCCCCTTTTCTATATTTTGTTAGCTGAGTCTGCATGTTGCGAAGGACTCCGTCTCTCCAGTTGAACACCCTAGGTTCCATGCACTCCACGACATATTGAAAATAGATTTGGAGGGCCATGTGAGGAGATTCACTCCCCTCCATATGTGAAATGGTAAAAAGAATGGTTCGGAGGGGTAAATCCCCAACACCTCTGATGGCAACTTTTCCCTTGCGTCTCTCTGCCCTGGGATCATAGTATCAACAGAGATATTCGCTCATTGGTAGACCACCACCTCTACCTCTTATCAAAGTAACATGAGACCCATGATGAGATAACCCCATAAATAAAAATATATCTTCAATATCTAAGGATATTACATGGGCACCCACATGAAACATCTGCTAATCCACATCCCACATGTGGACCAGATACTCCAGTAACCTCATTTGAGCTCTCATGCCCTGGATTTAAATTTTTTTTAGTAAACCACATTGTTGGAGGGAATTCACAGTGCCAGGGTTATTCAAATCATCATGGTAATCATATTCATACTCTCTCTCCCTCCACTTCAACATTTTGATGATCAAATACCTGCATTGGAACAATAAAAGGGAGTTTGCATCCTCATTTGTTGATTTGGGAAATTTCTATTGGCTAAAACACATAAAGAATTTTTGGTCTTTGGTCACCGTAGGCAGATATTTTACACAGTGTGGGGTTTTCGTAGGTGAGCCATGGGGCTCCTAGGGAAATCATTGATTTCCGTAGGTCCTAATACTGGTCACCTGCAGCGGCCCCAGTGCGTGCCTACTGGCCAAAAATGTAACTCAAAAGCTCATTATTAACCAATGAAAATTAAATTTAACTCAATGAAAAGAAAGAGGATGAAGATATTACCATTTTGAAAAAATTCATTTGTTGAATGGTCACCCATGCCTCCTGCAATCGACAGCCGAAGTATGAGGTAAAAACAGGGTTTCTAGGCAAGTTTTGGGCAAAATAAAAATGAAATGGTAAAAAGGGTTTTTACTCCTATTTATTTCACTTTTTACTTTTTCTTTTAATATTTTATATTACTTAAATACATTTTATTCAAAACCTAAAGGTCTAATGGTCTCGTGAGTCTTTTTTTTTCTCACATATAGAAGAATTGGAATCCTAAACAATGAAATATGGATATTTTTTGTGATTTTTTTTTTATATTTTTCAGTACTTTTTAGGGTTTTTTCAGAAAAACATTGAGCCTAGTCTTTGTTCATTCTTGTTCTCGAAAATTGATGAGAATGTAACCAAGTGTACTTTTGTCATCTTTTTTTACTCGTCATGGTAACACAAAACTAGAAACTCATGCAGTATCCTTTAAGCTATTTTCACGCTCCATAAAAACGAAACGATTGTCGAGCGACCTTGTTCTTTTCACACTCGTAAAAGTATTTGAATAAAATGTTTGATGGGTGATACTTTATCACTTTTTCAATTCCGTCGAACTACATTACGAAAAAAGGAACTGGAAGAGTTCTCTTTAAGTGTTTTTCAGACTCTAAAAACATGAAAAACCCCCACGTTTTCTATCTTTGGACTCGTTAAAGAAACATAGAAAGACCCATATGGGACCGAACCACTCCTTCTTAGGGTTTGTTAAACATACTCTAAGGGACTCATCTGAAGGATGAGCTTACATCAATAATCATATTTTATCCTCCTCAATCTTGCGTAAAAATAAAGAGGTACTCGCTAGAAATGGTGGGAGGGAATTTGGGAAAGAAATGTGTCTCTGTATTTGTGTTAGTGGAAGTAATAGTCTCTCTTGAACATGACACCCCCCTTTATCATTTGAATCTACATTGGGAAATCCATTTGTCTCTCGTCTGACTTTCTGCAAGTTCATATCTTGGGTTTTCTGTGAGTCAATGTTGCCAAGACCATTGTCGTGTCATCCATATATTCAAGAGAAGTCCAAACAATCCCTCTATCGAGTTTTCCATCTGCAATTGTCAATTCCTACCATGTTGGCCTTCCCTATGTCAGTTTCAAATCATTTTCATACTTTTATCTACCCTCAATCTGTTACTTATTTTGTGTCATTAATGGGGGTACATCAAGGCCCTCCTGTGATGAATATTTTCCTGTTGAATTCAACTCACCATCCTGGAACAAGACATAGAAATCATCGTTGGAGCCTGCATGCCTCAATGGAAGGTTTCTTCACTTTCGACAATGGATTCACATCATCGGTCCATGATCATAATATTCCCTCGATTGTTCGACTTCATCTCATTTATTCACATTCCTTGGATTATACTAAGGTACCTTGGGAGTCATTGACATCAATGGTGATTTCCCTCGCACTTGTTAATGGTTTCCTTCAATGACTGATAATCAAGTGGCTTCTATTATGTTCGACTCCAACACCTATAATCACATGGTTAGATTCATACTTATGGACGATAGGATTGAAGACCCTGGATCTCCTCATATTGTTCTAGGTTGTGATGGAGTATTTATGATTTGTATTGACACATAGATCCACTTTGTATGTCTCGTGGCTATGTCCTGATTTCAAGTTTGTTAACACATAGATCCACAGTGTATTATTGGTGGCTATGTATCGTCTTGATGACATGGATCCATGGTGTATAATTGGTGGCCATGATAGAAATTTATGATTCAAGTCACTTTTAATCTGAGCATGTGAATGCCTACCTCAAAAATGGTATAATACTATATAGATGCTTGATTGTTTGCAGGTTCCCGATTGGTGCGCTCCTTGTTCCTGACACACACACGCATTTTACAAAGTATTTCAGTTGTCATGAGTTTTTATATCATACTTTGGGGGAAATTATGTTAAACATTATTTTGGTCACTCTAATGATGACTCTACAAGCATGTGTTCAAGCTCTCAAAACAATATTTTACATGAGGAAAATGACTGAGTTCTTCCCCTACAAGGCATGTTTTTAGAATAACACCACAGGATGATAGTGTTACATAGTGTGGAAATCCTTGATTTCCACAGGCTTCTCTATACTTGGCTCACGGGGTTTTTGCAGGCTGCTATATAGGCAAGGTGTGACAATGTTTTAAGATAAGGAAAGGAATAAGTTAATGAAGTTTCTAGAAGGAGAATCTTCTAGAATGTGAGTTGGCATCCGTATGGTTGTGATCCTACTAGATTTTCTGATTTGGTGGGATCATCCTTATCCTTTTAACCACTTCACCTTCTCCTATATAATGACGGGTTTCTCATGGAAAAGGTTAAGAAAGATTGAGCAAAAATTGTTGAAAGAATAGGCTAAAGACTATGTGAAGGATCCTATTACAACTGATGCTTGAGGCCTCCATTTGTCAATCAAGCTTTTGTGGACCATCTTCATACAAATTCGGAGAAATTTTATGTGTGTGTTGGAATAAAGGACCACTAAAGGGGAACTTGCGACATCAAGGCAATTTGGTTGTATCTTCCACTTTTACTTAATATAATACGATGACATGTTTCTTTCCCATAAAATCATTAGCATTTTATTACATGACTCCTTAATCATATGTTTGGGTTTTCATTGAATCTATTATTGTTGCTTTCACTTTGGTTGGTTTGTGTCATTGCAGATCTGATATCACAGGAGCATTGGAGTGAAGTAGGGACGACAAAGACATAAGGAAGTGATATCTAAAGGTATGTCATCCATTCCTTCTTTGGTAATAAATTCAATGATTGTAACTTAGGGAAAGTGTCATGTCCTGTCTTGTTTTGTTCTAGATCGAGGTGGATCTAGGGAGATTAGTTTATTTCCACATTCACCGATTTATCCAATAATAGGAGACTCCCCACTGGAGTCACCAAATATGCTAGTGGGGAAAATCCCCCTATTACTATACTGGGTCGAGGTACAGGAAGAGCACTGACTTCCCTTAAAAGACAATCCTAATGCTAAGCTATCCCAAAACTATCTAAACTGAAAGACAAGTGAGGGGAAGGAAGATCAATAGGTGTACCTTTGGTCCTAACATCCAATTTAGACCTCCTTCTCCTTTGTAGCTTCCTAGATTGTGGGTCTCCTCCCAAAGCTGGCCTACAGGAACACTTAGGAGAACAATGCTACAAATATATAATCTCTACTTGTCACTGCTAATATTCAGATATAAGCATAGATGCATTAATCAATAAATACATCAAGACACAACGTATTGGGATAGGAAATAACTCATTTATTCAATATGAAGATAAAAAATATTAGAACCTTTTTATCGACAAACACTCTACGAACCTGTTCGGGCTCCTCTTATTGTTGCTCCAAGTGCATGATTCCCATGCTTGCCTCTCACAACCAATTGTTCTCTTTGGGAAAAGGAAAATGATTGTATAAGGAGAAAGGGCTATAGGGGGAATGTTGAGGCCAAATATCAGAAAGGGCTACAAAANCTCCTGCAATCGACAGCCGAAGTATGAGGTAAAAACAGGGTTTCTAGGCAAGTTTTGGGCAAAATAAAAATGAAATGGTAAAAAGGGTTTTTACTCCTATTTATTTCACTTTTTACTTTTTCTTTTAATATTTTATATTACTTAAATACATTTTATTCAAAACCTAAAGGTCTAATGGTCTCGTGAGTCTTTTTTTTTCTCACATATAGAAGAATTGGAATCCTAAACAATGAAATATGGATATTTTTTGTGATTTTTTTTTTATATTTTTCAGTACTTTTTAGGGTTTTTTCAGAAAAACATTGAGCCTAGTCTTTGTTCATTCTTGTTCTCGAAAATTGATGAGAATGTAACCAAGTGTACTTTTGTCATCTTTTTTTACTCGTCATGGTAACACAAAACTAGAAACTCATGCAGTATCCTTTAAGCTATTTTCACGCTCCATAAAAACGAAACGATTGTCGAGCGACCTTGTTCTTTTCACACTCGTAAAAGTATTTGAATAAAATGTTTGATGGGTGATACTTTATCACTTTTTCAATTCCGTCGAACTACATTACGAAAAAAGGAACTGGAAGAGTTCTCTTTAAGTGTTTTTCAGACTCTAAAAACATGAAAAACCCCCACGTTTTCTATCTTTGGACTCGTTAAAGAAACATAGAAAGACCCATATGGGACCGAACCACTCCTTCTTAGGGTTTGTTAAACATACTCTAAGGGACTCATCTGAAGGATGAGCTTACATCAATAATCATATTTTATCCTCCTCAATCTTGCGTAAAAATAAAGAGGTACTCGCTAGAAATGGTGGGAGGGAATTTGGGAAAGAAATGTGTCTCTGTATTTGTGTTAGTGGAAGTAATAGTCTCTCTTGAACATGACACCCCCCTTTATCATTTGAATCTACATTGGGAAATCCATTTGTCTCTCGTCTGACTTTCTGCAAGTTCATATCTTGGGTTTTCTGTGAGTCAATGTTGCCAAGACCATTGTCATGTCATCCATATATTCAAGAGAAGTCCAAACAATCCCTCTATCGAGTTTTCCATCTGCAATTGTCAATTCTTACCATATCGGCCTTCCCTATGTCAGTTTCAAATCATTTTCATACTTTTATCTACCCTCAATCTGTTACTTATTTTGTGTCATTAATGGGGGTACATCAAGGCCCTCCTGTGATGAATATTTTCTTGTTGACTTCAACTCACCATCCTGGAACAAGACATAGAAATCATCGCTGGAGCCTGCATGCCTCAATGGAAGGTTTCTTCGCTTTCGACAATGGATTCACATCATCGGTCCATGATCGTAATATTCCCTCGATTGTTCGACTTCATCTCATTTATTCACATTCCTTGGATTATACTAAGGTACCTTGGGAGTCATTGACATCAATGGCGATTTCCCTCGCACTTGTTAATGGTTTCCTTCAATGACTGATAATCAAGTGGCTTCTACTATGTTCGACTCCAACACCTATAATCACATGGTTAGATTCATACTTATGGACGATAGGATTGAAGACCCTGGATGTCCTCATATTGTTCTAGGTTGTGATGGAGTATTTATGATTTGTATTGACACACAGATCCACTTTGTATGTCTCGTGGCTATGTCCTGATTTCAAGTTTGTTAACACATAGATCCACAGTGTATTATTGGTGGCTATGTATCGTCTTGATGACATGGATCCATGGTGTATAATTGGTGGCCATGATAGAAATTTATGATTCAAGTCACTTTTAATCTGAGCATGTGAATGCCTACCTCAAAAATGGTATAATACTATATAGATGCTTGATTGTTTGCAGGTTCCCGATTGGTGCGCTCCTTGTTCCTGACACACACACGCATTTTACAAAGTATTTCAGTTGTCATGAGTTTTTATATCATACTTTGGGGGAAATTATGTTAAACATTATTTTGGTCACTCTAATGATGACTCTACAAGCATGTGTTCAAGCTCTCAAAACAATATTTTACATGAGGAAAATGACTGAGTTCTTCCCCTACAAGGCATGTTTTTAGAATAACACCACAGGATGATAGTGTTACATAGTGTGGAAATCCTTGATTTCCACAGGCTTCTCTATACTTGGCTCACGGGGTTTTTGCAGGCTGCTATATAGGCAAGGTGTGACAATGTTTTAAGATAAGGAAAGGAATAAGTTAATGAAGTTTCTAGAAGGAGAATCTTCTAGAATGTGAGTTGGCATCCGTATGGTTGTGATCCTACTAGATTTTCTGATTTGGTGGGATCATCCTTATCCTTTTAACCACTTCACCTTCTCCTATATAATGACGGGTTTCTCATGGAAAAGGTTAAGAAAGATTGAGCAAAAATTGTTGAAAGAATAGGCTAAAGACTATGTGAAGGATCCTATTACAACTGATGCTTGAGGCCTCCATTTGTCAATCAAGCTTTTGTGGACCATCTTCATACAAATTCGGAGAAATTTTATGTGTGTGTTGGAATAAAGGACCACTAAAGGGGAACTTGCGACATCAAGGCAATTTGGTTGTATCTTCCACTTTTACTTAATATAATACGATGACATGTTTCTTTCCCATAAAATCATTAGCATTTTATTACATGACTCCTTAATCATATGTTTGGGTTTTCATTGAATCTATTATTGTTGCTTTCACTTTGGTTGGTTTGTGTCATTGCAGATCTGATATCACAGGAGCATTGGAGTGAAGTAGGGACGACAAAGACATAAGGAAGTGATATCTAAAGGTATGTCATCCATTCCTTCTTTGGTAATAAATTCAATGATTGTAACTTAGGGAAAGTGTCATGTCCTGTCTTGTTTTGTTCTAGATCGAGGTGGATCTAGGGAGATTAGTTTATTTCCACATTCACCGATTTATCCAATAATAGGAGACTCCCCACTGGAGTCACCAAATATGCTAGTGGGGAAAATCCCCCTATTACTATACTGGGTCGAGGTACAGGAAGAGCACTGACTTCCCTTAAAAGACAATCCTAATGCTAAGCTATCCCAAAACTATCTAAACTGAAAGACAAGTGAGGGGAAGGAAGATCAATAGGTGTACCTTTGGTCCTAACATCCAATTTAGACCTCCTTCTCCTTTGTAGCTTCCTAGATTGTGGGTCTCCTCCCAAAGCTGGCCTACAGGAACACTTAGGAGAACAATGCTACAAATATATAATCTCTACTTGTCACTGCTAATATTCAGATATAAGCATAGATGCATTAATCAATAAATACATCAAGACACAACGTATTGGGATAGGAAATAACTCATTTATTCAATATGAAGATAAAAAATATTAGAACCTTTTTATCGACAAACACTCTACGAACCTGTTCGGGCTCCTCTTATTGTTGCTCCAAGTGCATGATTCCCATGCTTGCCTCTCACAACCAATTGTTCTCTTTGGGAAAAGGAAAATGATTGTATAAGGAGAAAGGGCTATAGGGGGAATGTTGAGGCCAAATATCAGAAAGGGCTACAAAACTTGGGCTATAAGGGGAAGGGATTTGGCAGAGTTTCTTTGTTCTCTTGCTTATTGTTGTAAACAAGACCCCAGTATCTCTTTTTATAAGAGAAAAATATGGTTATTTGGTTTGGGGACAGGATACAATGAGTAAAATTATTGGGAAACCCTCAATATCCTGTAAAATCCACTAAAATCCTTTCAATTACATATTGTTTGCAACTTTTGGATGTAAACACAGGATGTCTAGCATGTAGCTCGCGTATGTAGGCAGGTTGTCTAGTATGCAGCTAGCGTTTGTACGTAGGATATAGTTCAACACGGCGCGTACGTATTAAGAACCAAATATCAATATAGCATAGAAAAACCTCAGAATAAGTACGCAACGCCTTGAAAAAGAGAGAAATTCAGATAATAAGCCTCTTCGAGGGGGCAACCTCCTTATGCCCACATAAATGTACAATTACAAGATGATTCAAAATGAAAATGTCTCCTTGGTATATATAGGAGAGTAGGAGGTGTAATTAAAACTAATGGCCTAAAGCTGACATAAATAAAATAACATTACTAATATAATATGCCCCAATTAAGGGGTAATGAGCCACTATTTAGGGCTTAACATGCCCCTCCCCTTGAGAAAAGTGTTGTCCGCAACACTTGAGTAAATCTAGATGCTTATGTATAAAAGACTCATCTTCCCAAGTGGAATCTTCAACCAATAGTTTCCTCCATTTAATGAGATACTCTAAAATGGATCTATTCCTCAACTGGCGAATTCTTGTGTCAGTGATTGATTCAGGCTCCAATATGTTTTTTCCTTCCTCGTCAAGTTCAGGAAATACAATTTGAACAGGGATCTTGTCACCTATAACCTTCTTTAAGCATGAAACATGGAAAATTGGGTGTACTCGTCAAGATGCAGGCAACTCCAATTTGTATGCCATAGTACCAATCTTTT
>JZKD02S2229054.1:9873-24797 GCA_000966675.3 Picea glauca
CCTTGATTGGATGGAGCATTGGATAGAATATACTGAAGAATACTTCGGTAGGTTATCATGGGAAGGGGTGAGTAAGATGATTAAAACAACACATCGTCATCAAGATCAATTTCCTAATCTTACATCAAGGGAAGTTGATTTAGCCTTTGGTTTAAAAGATAAATAGGCAAGTTAAATTTGATACCCACATTTTCCTAGTTTTTTCCCAATTTTTCAATGTATTTGGTTTGTTTAATTATTGAAATATATATTTAGTAAGTCCTATATGAGGATTATTAATTCACAATTTATTTTTTACTTGTTTTCCATGTTGTAGTTGAAACATCACAAGGCTATGTGGTGTAATGGTCGTAAATTTCGTATCAAAATGTTGGATGATAAGATGAAAACCTCATATTGTGGGATAACTATAGTGTTTAAGGTCACCAACATTTCCTCTAGAAGTGACAGAAATCTGGAAGAAACTGAGAATAAGTACTATGGCCATTTGGAGGATATAATTGAGTGTGATTTTAATTCCTTTAAAATAGGTTTGTTTGAGGTTAAATGGTACAGGCTACGGATGCATGAACGTGATCCTGAAAGAATTGTTATTAAGCATGATAATGGATTTACCATGGTTAATACAAGGGCATTTGAACCAGGTATAGAGCCTTATGTTCTTCCAGGTTAATGTGAGCAAGTATTTTACTCAGAGGTACCTGGTAAAGTAGGTTGGTCATACGTTGTTAGATATGATCCAAGAGGAAGACCAGTAAAGTACAATCATGTAGCCGAGGATGAAGATAATTACGAGGAACAAGATCATGATTATGTATATCAGGAGCAGGTGGCTCATGCAGTCGATGTGTCAGATGAATAAGTTGAAGAATTTGATCATCCAAATGTAGGAGACGACAATCTCATTGACGATATCGATAACTATAGTAGCGAAAATGACATTGATGATGATGTTTATAGGAATGAGCCTTTCATCAATATCGATTCTGAACTAGATCCTGATACAGATGTTGAGCTGGATGAAGAAGAAGATGATTGATATTTAATTGTTGAAAAGAAGAGGTATGTGTTTATATCTTTTATATGATCTTTATATGTTTTTATTTTCTGAAGGAGATGAACTTATCTATTTTTTCCTTGCTATTCTCGAGGACATGGTTCTAAGTGGAGGCCATTTATTGTTGTGAGATACACATAAAACAACTTAAGGATCCTAATTTTAATGTACCATTTTATTGGTAGGCCCTTAAGAGCCAGTCATGCCAAAGGCTCCAATCAATAGGTCATTTTTGTCATGCTTGACTCCATGCCCAATGGTATATCTCTGATCTAAAGTTAGTTCATTTTCCTTTTCCTTTCTCATTTAGTCTCATTGATCCATCAAATCAACCCATAATATAATTTCCATCTACAAAAATCTATTGCAATAACTAATATGTGCTAGGCTTGACCCTATAGCAGTCTAGGGGCAAATTCTAGCATTAACAGGATTACTCATTCCCTTTTTGTATGGGATCCCCCCTTCAAATTGTCCCCATTTTAGAGGAGAAATCCTAGGATATACTTGTATTAAAAGTTGTGGGATTAAGGATTACATAGGGGAATTTATTTTTAAAACCTCCAAAATGTAAATGTGGTGTATTACTATTTTATATTCATAAACAAATTCTATGAAAATGTATCCCCCATGAGAATATCCATGAGGATGTTAGAAAAATAGGACTACGGAGCAATAAAATAAAACAAATGCAGAAACAAAAAACAGAAGACACACAATACAAGAGAGACATAGATTTACGTGGTTCACCCAGTGTGGGCTACATCCACCAGGGAAATTGCCAGGTCCTTCCTTTATTATTATCCAGCAAATGAAGGGATACAACCTACAGCAAAACCCACTGTAAATTCCTCTTCTTTCTCTCACAGTCTCCTCTCTCAGAATATAATATTCACCATCAACCATAGCCGCAATACATTTCCCTCATAAAAGAGAGTTGCCTTCTAGGGAAAAAAACCCTAACATAATATCTACCGTTAGATCTGTGACCTTATAATGAACGGTCCAAATTTACAATGAAATTACAATATACTTTTATAAGGCAATTTTTTCTTCTAGGGCTTCACCCCCGAACCCCCACTGGGGGTCTGCTTTGCCCCAAACCCCCCAGCCAGGGGGATAGGCCCTCCAGACCCCGCAAAGGGGGTACCCCCCCTCTGCACTCCCCCGCGTGGAAGAGTGTACATACTTTTGGGGTGTAAATAATTCATGGGGTATAAACATGGTTGAAAGTAAAAGACCTATAAATTAGGAAGATAATCAAGATCCACAACCAATAGAGGATATATTACAAGGTTTTTGGATACCTACGCCTACCCTTTTTGGCAAGGGACATCCTTTATTTTTTAGAAGATGTGTAGGGGACCCTTTTTGGAAAGGGGCATCCTTTATTTTTTAGAAGGTGCATAGGGGACCCTTTTATAAAGGATAATTTGAAAACATCATCGATCAAGGAATGTTTAAGGGATGGTTTAAAAATGTACTTGAGCCACCCCTATGCATAACCCCTAGGAAATACAAGGGATAGATCCAAAGAATCTTAAGGAGGGTCCTAAAGTAACATAAGATATAAGAATCGTCCCACTAAATGTTTTAATAAGAGGGTTCACCACCAAATCATCTATTACGAGGGTTAGGATTCATCATGTTTCATTCCTATATAAGTTATTATATATAAGATAGAAATTTATCCAAAACTAGGTCGATGTGTTTAGCTAAATTTTATGTTGTATATTTTAACACATTGTTTTACATTAGAAGATAAAATAATATATTTCACTATGCTTCCAATTCAAGGAAATAGACATAAATTTATAGATTGGAAAGATTGTAATTCAATTTGCATCACCAATAATCCCCATAATTAACCCCTACTTTAAATAATGAAGAAATCAATTTACACCTTCACAATAAGAGATGAATTTAGTAGTAGCATGAAAATAACAATATAGGACAAGATTCTTGTTCATTTTGAATGGGTTCATATTAATTGGTTTTTCCAAGATTATTAAAAGCAATTCCTAGCCTCTCACTATGAATATAAAGTATGCTTCCTTTAATTTCCACACATCATATGTAAGGCAACACTTGTATTGGGTACATCCTACTTCATTGATCTACCCAACCAAAATCTTTAATATTGCATGAATTTTTTTAGAGTGGGGATGTGACCTATCTCACACAATGAATACATGAAACTTCCTATCTACCTTTTTTGTTTTTAACAAAAATGAGTGTATTGTATTAAAATGGTGTTCCAGCTAAATAGTTCAACATTATAATACAACGAACTATATGGAGGTGCATGGAATAAAGTGCTCATTACTTCTTGGATATGTTGCTCCATAATCATGTGCCAAACATCTTTTCATAGAGATCTCTTTAACCTTAACAAAATACTAGTAATTTGATTCATGGGGAAAGCATTGAAAATTGAATCATGGGAGATAACAAAGAGATGACCCCCCCAACCCACTTTTATTCTTATTATTCTTTCTTGCAAATTTCAAGCCTCAATTGATTGCTTATTAATGATGGAGTTGTGCAACCTCGAGACATGAAAATAACCTTCAAGCTTGATATTTATGTTTGTCTTTTATCTCTCATGACATGTCTACTCATTTAAGTGTCATGAAGACTATAATGATATAACATATGATGAATTATTACAGTGGTATATCCAATCTCCAAGAACATGGATAAAATATAAATAGTCTTAAGGACCCTAATTTTAGGTTATAATGTGTCGTATATCCACCACCTATTAAGAGGCAGGACATAACAAGGGGTAAATATGTCTCTTGGGGGAATCGAACCTTGGAGAGGACAACAATAATATCCCATTTTCATTGATTCAAAAATCCCCTTTTGATAGCTAAATACTAATAAAGGTGAATTGTTTTTTGTCTTACCTCTCTCTTTTGCATTTGACAAAAACTATAAGGACATCCTCACTATGTCCTTGCATCCCAAATATTGCTATCATTGCTCCATGTGACCATGTTTCTAGTGGAAATTTGATAACAGAATTGGTTGATGGTCACAATACTTTTTCATTTGGAATACATGTTTATAAGGAATTACCTACACAAACATTAGACTCAAACCACTTGTAATTATGTCATCATGGATCCTTTTACTATGTTGCAGTCTTGCTAAATGAGCATATGATGGAAGGATAATCACCATTTTAGCAACATTGTGACTTGCGTTGGAAGTTACATTTAATTCAACAATGGAAAAACCTCATTGACATGTCAAACCCGCCCAACAATCATAGAAATCATAGAATTCCATGAGATTACATATCTTTTAAGGATTTTATCACACATGTTGAATAAATATCTATAACCCACACTTTGCTTATATCTCTACAAGGAAATTAACATGAACATGTTGAAAATCCATTTCTTAGTATGCAATAATAGATCTTCTTTCCTTCTTTCAAATGTCCAAAACAAACACATTCCTAAAGCATGTGTAATACAATGATATAGTTAGGCACAACATTATCCAATTGCATATTATGAACTGGTTATATAAGCTCACTGACATATTTATTATGAGCATACCTTTCAATTAATATATTCTATGACACCAAATTTCTTTTAGAAATTTGTTGGTATTTTTTATAACTAAAACTAAAGAATTGGTATTATCAAAAGGTTGTTGTTATGCTAGAAAACACAATTACATGGCATAGTTTTGATCCCTAATTTTGGATGATGAGATAGTCATCGCAACAAAGAATAATTTGAATGAAACATTGTGTTTTTTTGTCATGCAATTCCACCCATTCAAGGAAACAACAAATTATGTTTAAACCATGTTGTAAGAATCTAAAATATTTATTAGAAATCGCTTCTCTTTTYABHGHTRTGTAGGMTAGGAATCAAACTCCAACACCTTCAATTAACCATTTGTCAAGACACACTTAACTAGAGGCCTCTTTGATACTCACTTTAATATCACTTGTATGCTTAAATGATAGGATCACCACACAAATTTCCTCAATCCACCATTTAGTAGAAGCCTCTTAGATATTCATCATTTATTTATCATGTGGAAATATCAAGGGTGTATGGATCCAAGACAAGAATCAACCCCTATAAGATGAGTTTCTATGCTTCCTTCTGATGAGGTGCACTATTACAATTTTTAATGGAGGTGTATATTATTGGTTGTGGGACCCAAACCTCTCTATCAAATACATATTTAGTATTATGTGTCTTCACCACTTAGCCTCGAACACTCTTTCCCATCGAACCCTCAATGCCCAATCCATAGTTAGGTTGAGTACTCCTATCTACTTAAACTTAATACCTTGTTTACGATGGGATAAGATAAGTATCGATCTAGTCCTTAGCTCATGTGATTTTCTAACACTATGCTCTATCTCTTGATTATTTTACCCCTTAATGATTTGTTACAAAAGTGTAATCAACTATATTGAATATTATTATATAATATATATTATATATAATATACATAATATATATTATATATAATATACATAATATATATTATATATAATATATATAATATATATATATATATGTATATATAATATATATATAATATATTATATATATAATATAAAACGAAAAAAAAATAAAAAATAAATAAATAAATAAAACACACTCGCGCGCAGCTAGGGCACTCACACATAGTCCACTCGTGTGCAGAGTAGAGCACTCATGCACAGTCCACCATGCGCATGCAAAACTCTCACGCACAACCCAAGAGTTGGACACATCTAGGGCACGAGTGGAACACAGGGAGAGGCGCGCACAAGGGTGGAGGGCACACAGGAGGAGGCTCGTAGGAAGAGAATGAAGGTAAGCATCCATTTCAAATTCATCCATAAGCTTGTGTGCTACAAAGATGAAATCTTGGGAGATTCATGAGCCTAGAGTATTGGGTTTTCCCATCATTATTTNCCCATTTCTTCCATCCTCTTTGCATTTGTTAGTATAAGTTTGTATTGCATATTCTTAGGTGAGGAAGAAAGCTATATCCATAACCTTTGTTGATTTCATAAAACCACTTGTATAAATTTTTTTCGAGAAAAAGTCCCAAATTCCTTTTTTCAAGAATAAATGGTGAAATTATATTTAGCAAGTTGTTTGAGGATGACCAAAACCAAAGCTGAAAAGAAGAGTACTCCATCTAGGTCTTTGATATAAAAATAGGTCTTAAAAAATATAATATCTCCAAGCTCTCTAGCTATATCTATCAACTAGAAGTCAAATGGACTAAGGCTATAATTATCAAACAAAGTTTCTAAAAAAACAAAGGGTGAAGTCCAATCCATTTCTGGGCACTTAAGCCAAATCATGTCAAAAAAGACACAGATATGTCTCATCTATAGAGTAACATTGCAACAAACAAATATTTGTCTAGCAACCATAGCACCTATCTCTAGCTCTCTAGACTATGTAATCACCTATGGGCCCACTGGAGAATTTGTAGTTCTCTCAAACAATCCATCTACTGTAACATTTAATTCTGTAAATATATGACAACAAGAAAAATTCCCTATCCTACTCAAAATCTCTTTGATCAACCTAATGAGATGATCTAGGGCCAAATTTAAATGCATGTTCTACCCTAAAATACAATTGATCACAAGTTGAGAATCACCAAAAAAACTACAAGTCATGGATGTCTTTCCCTATAGAAATATCCATTGGAAAAAGGATAGCCTTAACCTCAACTATGTTATTGGATCCAAAACCTAAACCACATGAAAAGCAAAAGGAATAACGATGAGAAAGGAATGGGATACCTTCTACCTAACACTTCCCAATATATCCTTCAAATGCACCATTGAATAACCCCCATGGCCTAGACATGACTATCTAAAGTTTCCTAATCTACCTTGAGGTCTTGACTTTGATCTTCTTCCTATAAAATTTGAAAGTGAATTTGATTATGTATAAAATATATAAAAGAGAGATCAACACTTCTTCAAATAGCATACCATTCCTAGATCTCCAAATGGCCCAACAAAACAATAAAGTCATTGCTTCAAACCATGAGGGTGATGGTTTCATCCCACACTCCCAACAAGAAAGACAACCAACCATCATGTGAAAATTTGACTCTAAATCACATATGCACAATGGACATTAACCAAGACCTCAAAGACGCATTTAATGAAGTTGTCCCAAGCAATGAATTTGTTTGAAAGAGCCTACATTTTAATGGTGCCCTGATCTTCCAAACCTTATTCCAACACCAAAGAGAATTATGCTCTTGATCTAAGGAAAGCATTACCTCGTAACCAAGCTCGATCTTGTAGAAACCACCAATAAGATTTCTAGCCCAAACCAATTTATCCTCCTCTTCCCTAAGGCGGATGTTACTAGCTATCAATTTCCAAAAAAAAAAGAATCCCACTCCTTTGCTTCTAAATTCACCAAACCAAGTTCTTTAGATTTCATCTAACCTCCTTTAGATAATAATAAACCCTCTCAATCAAGTTCATAGTTCTTGTGTAAATCTCTACCTTTGTGTCGTTGGTTTTTCTTCTACCTTATGGAGCCACATGACATGGATCTGGATATTAGAGGGGGATACACTCCCCCTCCATACATAGGCTTTGGCCTCTCATGCCCTCATCATAGACCTTGGGAAAACCATGAAGCCTCAGCCCTCTCACTTTGTCAAGAAACTCGACAATATCATAAAGGTTCCCTTCTAGTCTCCTCCTCTTGACATGTGGCTCTTGATTTAGCTAAAAGAGGCATGGTTGGCCAGTTTAATAGGATTTGGCCTTCACCTAGATCTATGGCCAATTGGGTCTAGAAGAACTAGTAGGTTTTAATAAAAGGAAATCTCACACACTACTTATGTGGTAGAGGATTTTATGTTTTTTTGTTTGAATCCAAGGAGGACAAAGATCTCATATTCAAAATTGGTTTTTATTTCTTCAATACCCAAGGAATGTACTTGAACAGATGAACTAATTACTTCGATATTGAGCTTGATGTACCATCTATTGTTCTGGTTTGGTTTCATCTCCCCCATTTGCATCTTCATTGCTAGAATGAAGATTTTCTCTAGTGCATTTGGAACTCTTTGGGGCGCTACATAAAAAAAATATGAACTTGAGGATGGGATGTTCGTCTACACCAGGGTTTGTGTTGAGGTTCACTTAGAGAAAGGAATAGTGAAAGTGATCCTTCCAACCCTTAACAATTAGGAACATGTCCAACAATTGGATTATGAGAAATTGCCTTTCAAATGCAAAACTTGTCATGAATATGGACACTTAGTGAAATATTATAACAAAAACATCTATCCATCTCAACGTGTCCCTAAAAAGGACGAATAGTGGTAACTAGTTTAAAAAAATAGGCTCCAAGTAGTAGACCATATCGGATGTTTTGCAATTGGCCCCATCATCTTCAAGTCAAATGGTTCCCACTAGTTCAAAACAAGTTTCACTCAACATCCAAGAAGCCTTGGCAATGCCTAAACCCACCTCTTCAGTGAAAATTCATGGAAACACAACTTTATCTCCATGCCTCAAACCTCGTGAAGGAAAAATGGGTTCATCGGTGAATAGTTTTGAATCACTCTCTCATGATGAACCTGTCTTGTTTGTGGAAGTGATTGCACCCTTAGTCAAAACACCCACATATTTATTTCCTCCCCGATCATCTATTTTCATTAAATCTCAAACTAATCCATTTTCACCAGTTAATGATTACCTTTTTTTAGACTATCAGGTGGAAATCAACCATATCTCTAATAAGCCCAAACTTTTTTTCAACATCCTAACAAGGAAAAAATCCCATCAACAATTGGAATATGAGGAGGAGAAGAAGGAAGAAAACCCAAAAAGGAAGGTCTAAAGCCAACAAAAGATAAAAGGGAAGAAGCAACAAACAAGGAGAAAATCTTAGGTATCTAAGCAACCATAGAAAAATCATTGGGAGATGGAACTCGAAGTGCAAAAAAACTAGAGGTCAGTGCTCCACCATAGGATGTCGGACATAAACCCACATTTTTTAAATAATAAATATTGTCTCCTCGAAATGCCAAGGAATGGTTGGTAAGATTAAAGAGGAAGCCATGAGAAATTTAATAAAAATATAAAAGTTGGTTATCCTCCTACTCCATGAGACCAAGATTGAGGCAATGGAAATGCTAAATCCTTGAAAAATACATTGGAAAAGGAGTGAAGGAAAAATGGTAAGTTTCATATGAACTTCTAGAGGTATTTACACCTTTCAGGATAGTTCTTCATTTCAACTGGAATGTTATCATCAAATGAAACATTGGATTCTATAGTGCCTTATATACTAGGACTCAGGTACTTGCTATAATTAATTTAATGTATATATGTCTATATTTTACAAAGAATAAAAGGATTATTGGTGCTCCTTGTAGGCTTTGAAAGACTCTGAAGTTTCTAATAATAAAATTACGGTTGAGGATTTTAACGTGATTTTGAATAGTAAGGAAAAAAGAGGTGGTATCATAGTCAAGGATCCTTTTAGAGAAAAAATGGAAGACCACGTGATGGATTTGGATTTATTTGATGTCAAACTTGTGAAGGGGAAATACACATTGTTGAACATGAGAATAAGACTAGGCCATATCGCTACTATGTTGGATCATTTCCTTATTTAGAGTGACCTCTTGCTCAACGAAAACATAATAACTTCCAAGTTTCTACAATTGGTTATCTCTGATCATAAGTTGATTGCTCTTTAGGTCCTTCAATCCCCAAACTCTGGGCCACTTCAATTCATATTCAATTCTATTTGGCTCTAAATGCATAGATTTATGGAGATTATTTTAGAATAATGGGGGAAGTGGGTTGTGGGCTCACCCACTTTCATTTGGGAGTAAGAATTAAAATCAATAAAACAAGCCCTCGAGGACTGGGAAAATGTCTCATACATCTCCTGGAAAAAGGAAAAATTGCAAATTCAATCCTAGATTGAAACTCTTCATGTGAGAATGGAAGTGGAAGATATTACAAATCATAATCAAGAGGAAGAGAGAGTCATGTGTAGCAAGCTACAAAAGGCATCTAGATCAGAGGAAGAAATGTGGCATCTAAAATCTATAAGCATGTGGTTCCAATATAGTGATAAAGGATACCTTATTCTTCCATCAACAAGTTAAAGATAGAGTTAGGAAAAGAATGTCAAAGAAATATCCATAGAATATGGCTTAAGTTTGACATAATTCCTAGCAATCAAGGAGGCATCTAGAAAACACTTTAAGAATTTGTACTCCAAACACAAGGAGGAGGATCCTCGCTACACTACTACAATGCTACAAAACATCTACCGTTTGATATATGTTATCCCCATTTTGTGGGATAACTAAGGAGATGATGTCTCAAGGCCCTCAAGTTGCAGAGATGGAGTGTCAGGAGACCACATGACTAGCAGTGTCCACTTGCACATATGGAAGCTTGTTCTATCACCATAGTTTGATCCATTGCCAACATATCCACCACACCAACTAACTTAATCTATAAGGCACATGGGTCTTTCTCCATGTGGTACAAGTTAGGTATTGTGGCAGGTAATAACCCTAATATTCAAGGCATTTAAGCATGTTTTTTTAAAGTTGTTCTTTATTATAGAACATTTGCATTATGATTTTGACTTTGTTTCACCTTGGTGAGTGTCATTGATTTCCTAGTGAGTGAAGAAACTATATTGCAACAATTTTGTATGCAACAATATGAAACTATGCAACTATGCAACATGCAACTTATGCAACTTCAACAACTTTATGGAACTTATGCAACTTTACGCAACTTTATGCAACTTTACGCAACTTATGCAACATTGCAACTTATGCAACTATATGCAACTTATGCAACTATATTGCAACAATTTTGTATGCAACTATATGCAGCTATGCAACTATGCAACAAGCAACATATATGCAACTATATGCAACTATGCAACATGCAACTATATGCAACTTATGCAACTATATTGCAACAATTTTGTATGCAACTATATGCAACTATGCAACTATTTAACATGCAACTTATGCAACTTCGACAACTTTATGGAACTTATGCAACTTTACGCAACTTTATGCAACTTTACGCAACTTATGCAACTATATGCAACTATGTTGGTACTATATTGCAACTTATGCAACTTATGCAACTATATGCACCTAAGAAGATTTAAATAGGACCTAAAAACCTTATGTTCTTTTCTTGACCATGGATGAGACCTAAGTTCCATACATAGACTATATTGCAACTTATGAAACTTTACGAAACTTTATGGAACTATATGACGGATAGGTGTGGCAATTTCAACTTTATGCAACTAAATGCAACTATATGCAACTGTGTTGGTACCAAAAACATATATTGGCACGATAACTTATCTTCTTGTTTTAACGAGTGTGGGTACCACCAAACAGGTATCTGTTGGATCTATATTCCTCGAGTGATGATCAAGATATAGTATGAGAGGTTGAAAGTGAGATGTGTTGTAATAGATCTATCGGTTCTAGATCAGGTAGGTTGGAAAATGTAAGGAAACAATTTCATACCCTCATGCAATTTTTTATTGCCAACGGAGGGTCGTGTAATTATGATGATGAGAGCATAGGTGACATTGAGTTTCCCTTGAGGTATAAACATCTAGTGCAATGATGGGCACCTAAGGAGCTACTTGAAGTGGACACAGATTTCTTCATCGGTGGGAGAATGTATCGCATTGCTCCTTCGTCCCTACATGGATTGGAGTTATTTTCCATGGATGACATAAAGGTCAGCTATGGCACTGTAACTGAATTGATTGATTATGTTGGACCATTATACAAATACAATCACTGGTTGATGTTGGTCCGATATATGCAAAGTATGCAGAGATACGGAGTTGCCACAAATTATATACAACTACTAGATAACAATCAAAATAAAGGGGCAACTATGTATGTTGATGGAAGGCCAAAAGCTACTGGAAACATTGTGGGCTTTATAAATAGCACACGACCAGTGGCAACAACTAAGAAACCGATTTCATATTTGAGGCAAGCGAAGGAAATCGTATATTTGTATGTGCAACAAAAACAATAGTTCCAGGTGAAGAGTTGTTGATCGATTACAACTTAAATCGAATAGATGGAGAGGGTGACTGTGGAAAGACACCCACTTCACCTCAGCAGGTAAAAGTTAAATACAGTAAAAAATTATGATTACAACAACTAAATTTCATAAATTTCATTATTTATTTTCTGTTATTACTGCAATATTTCATTTTCTTAATGTTACAGGTGAATTTCCTAACTTTTATTTATTTATTTATTGTGTCAACATCTTTCTAGGGTGACCATGGTAGAAAATCACCTGATACATCTCTCCAAGGTGATCGTGACAAGGCACCCGCAATGCCTCAGCAGGTAAATGTTAAATACAGTAAAAACTTATGACTACAACAACTAAATTTCAGAAATTTCATTATTTTGTTTTCTGTTATTACTACAATACTTCGTTTTCTTAATGTTACAGGTGAATTTCATAACTTTTATTGATTGATTTATTGTGTCAACATCTGTCTAGGGTGACTGTGGTAGAAAATCACCCGATACATCTCTCCAGGGTGACCGTGGAAAGGCACCCACTGTGCCTCAGCAGGTAAATGTTAAATACAGTAACAACTTATGATTACAACAACTAAATTTCTAAAATTTCATTATTTTATTTTATGATATTACTCCAATATTTCATTTTTTAAATGTTACAGGTGAATTTCATAGCTTTTGTTGATTGATTTATTGTGTCAACTTCTGTCCAGGGTGACCGTGTCCGAGTTTCACCCACTACATCTCTCCAGGGTGACCGTGGAAAGGCACCCACAGTGCCTCACCAGGTAAATTTTAAATATAGTAACAACTTATGACTACAACAACTAAATTTATGGAATTTCATTATTTGTTTTCTGATATTACTCCAATATTTCAATTTTTAAATGTTACAGGTGATTTTCATAACTTTTGTTGATTGATTTATTGTGTCAACTTCTATTCAGGGTGACCGTGTCCAAGTTTCACCTGCTACATCTCTCCAGGGTGACCGTGGAAAGGCACCCATAGTGTCTCACCAGGTAAATGTTAAATACAGTAACAACTTATGACTACAACAACTAAATTTATGAAATTTTGTTATTGTTTTTCTAATATTACTGCAATATTTAATTTTTCTATTGTTCGAGGTGAATTTCATAACTTTTGTTGATTGATTTATTGTTTCAACATATGTCCAGGATCCCACAGAGGATATTGATGAGGACGGAATATTTTATTCGACAAACCCAATGACAACTGTAACGAAGTCCTTGAAGAAGGCTAACATGGAATATCTAGGTTTGATTAGCAAAAGACCCCTGACACAGGAGGACAGGGAAAGAATTATAGAGCTACAAACTATAATAACTAATTATGAGGTAAGTGGCATCTTTACATATTTTTATTAGCTATGAAAATTTCATATCTATTTTTTAGTTTTATATGTTGTATATGATCTGATAACGAAATTTGTTTTGTTTGTAGGAGTTTTTAAACCCCATGTGTGGGGAACCTATCGATCCCGCAACTGCTACAAGCAGTAGTGAGGGTCCAATGCAAAAAAAAGGTCGACATAATAATGTGAAAGTGAGGCTTTTTGAGACTCATGAGGTTCCCCTCGAATCCATTGATGAGCGGGGTGATTTTGACTGGCATGACATGCCGGAGCATGATGAGCCGGAGCTTGGGACTCCACATGATGACTCCGGAGAGGAAAATAGTGTAGGTGCACAGGATAGTATTCAGCATGGAGTAGAACGAATTAAAAGCACCAGATCACTAGATGTCACCTTTCTAGTGGATGATGCATGTGTTCCAATAAAGATTCAAAAGATTGTAGGTAATTGTCCCATTAATTGACTAATTTTTTTAATGAAATTGAAATAGACATTTGTTGAGATTATTAATTGATTAATGGATAACACGTTACTGCAGAAAACAATGTTTTCTATAGAAACTTACGTGACAAAGCATTGGAGTTGTTTGGCCCCACCAATCACACATGGTGGAATGGCCAAGATAGCAAAAAGAAAGATGATTTAGTAGATCACATGGTGAACTTGTTCGACAACACTTTCAACAAGAAAGTGGTTTCAAAGTTAGCCGGAGAGAATTTAAAATACATATAAGGGCCCAGTATAGAGATAAATTACAAATAGACCTAAAGCGTGAGCGCCCTCCCATGGTTTCCGAGAAAGAGTAGAAGTTACTAATAGAGGATGCAAAGGAGAACTTGTTTAAAAAACAAGGATGACAACCACAAGTTGGTCAAGCAAGGTACAACACATGTCATATTATCAGTGAAATATGAGCATTTATGTTTTTGTTTCCTATTTTAAGTAACAATTTTGATATCTAATTTTTTTCAAAAATTCCATATGTAGGCTACCAAACACATCCAAAGCAACAAAGGCCATAGTGGAAAAACACGGCCACCATAAATTAGGCCAGGGTGGCTACGGGAAACTCAAAGCGTGAATAGTAAGATTTAAATGATTAACTGTGGTTAATATTTATTTAATAGTAGTGAACAAATATATGTTTTTGTTATTGGTATTTTTAATGGTGTTATGCATTGCAGTTAAATATGTTTCACACTGCTGCCACCGAGGACGACCTGAAGCTTGGTTACAAGGATGGTTTTAAAAGTGTCATTGAATATAGAAAAAACTTGGGCCAGAATCTTATCTCCCCAGCCACGTAGGTAAATCAAATGAATAAGGAAACCGCAGTAGCATGCTTGTAAAGTCTTTTCATATTTTATTATATCACCCTTAACTAAGTATTTATGTTTTTTTTC